>CM068825.1:117829578-118269578 GCA_028554795.2 Sinohyriopsis cumingii | reverse complement strand
TGAGTTACACGGCATCACCCATACCGTCAGTTTCTTATCCTCTAAAATAGGCAATTTAATTTGAGTGTTTGACGAAGCCTTGAACTGTACGATATATTTCGATAACATTTTGTGTAACTTTCCCTTATACAGGAGCACAGTTGAAGAAAAATTATATTTACCTTTCTTCCTCTTCGTATTATCAATATTTGTCAACTTTGAAAACACTTATGTGTGCTGGTTGTATTTTAAAGGCAATATACAAAAATCGCGTCAATACGGATATGCATGAACTGATAAATATATATAGTTTGTCTAAACTGTCTAGCGCTGGGGTGCACAACCCCCGACCCGCGAACGTGTTCTGTCCGGCCATCATGGGAAATTAAAACAACACAGAAATCTGGCCCGTGAACAGTAATTATATTAAAAAAATTAGTGTTTGCGGCCCTCCAGTGGTCTTAGAAAATGCAAGCTGGCCTTTGGCCGAAAATGGTTGTGCACCCCTGGTCTAGCGAAACGTCAGTCGTGTATATACTTCACTATATTTTACTCGTACAAAACTGACTTAAACGGAAATGTCTATTAATTTCTCACACATTACCTAACACGAGAACTAAGACGCTATATGTAAACATGGTAGCGGATTTTCGCTGCTACGGATTTTAGCCCTTGCATTGCAAGTTTATGTTAATCCTTTTCTGCATAATCTTTTTGAATATATTTATCAAAATATGTAATGTAGTATTGGCTTTATCAAAAATACCCTTCTAGTGAATTATTTCGTTGTTTTAATAGATTAAACATTGGTTATAAGGCAAAAAATTCATAACTGTACCATATTTTGCACTGAGGACACCTTTCTCTTAAAACGGCTTCGGGGGAGTCTGTCAGACCAAGTACAAACTTATACATCCACTATGGATCGGAAAATTTCAGCTCCAGTCAGGTTTACTTCCTCTACGAAAATGTGTTCGCCAATTTGTCTGACAGCACCAAACTGTGACTTTGATGTCTTGGACAATGACCTAATATTTACACCACATATTAATTTCATTATACACTTATAGACTACAGGCCCTGTTTACAAGACATTCTATTGAAAAAAGTTCAGTTTTCATTAAAAATGTATACAATAAAATTCTAAATGGAGAAAATAATTTTTTATACGGCATGCAGTTATTTTAGGAAAGCATTTTCAAAACAAATGCATCGTCATCTAATTAGTAGTGTGCATGCATGAATTAGCGATTTACCCGCCATCGCAATATTCTGTCTAGCGAAACCAAAAGAGAGGAAAGGGTCTTGGCACAATCAGTAGGAAATTTAAAACATAAGCTATCAAATACCGATTAATTAACTCTTAAGCAACAATTAGGAGAAATAACACTTCCAGCATTACTGGGACTCAGTCCTTTAAATCCAATGATATTATTTAAATAAACGTGCACAGTTTTCGTTCGCAAAATGAACATTAAAACAAATTACATAAATCATGGAGTTTACAGCAACCATTCATCTACATTGACATTGACATGGCATACACTAGGGAAAGTTTCTTTTTTTCAAATTTGTAAAGAAGAATAGTTCTTCATAAGCATGTATCGAATCATCAGAGCTTAGATCTCCCGGAATGATGAGATTTATTACTCGTCTTCAGTAATGTAACAATCCTAACAACTTCTTGATCCTCGTAGCTGCAATGAGAAAGTCTAATCATTTTGGATTGAAAGGTTAAAGGCTGTCAAGGCAAAATCCAGGATGTTCTCTAATATCTGAAAGCATTATTACTGACTTTAGTCTGAACGTTGACTTCTTGTATTCTAAAGGGATTTAGGACTTAGAAGTAGTGACCAATATTTGATAATGTATGAGTTTATCCGTTACAAGGAAAGGAAGTTCTTTAGTCTTTCGTGATCGACTCTGTCATGGTTTCTGGGAAGAGATGATAAGGCCATTATGCAATGGGGATCCTTATTTGTGCTGTGTAAAGAAAAGATACTTCAACCAGATTTAATAAATTATCTTCAAGACCATACGAAATGATAAGAAAACAATTTACAGAGAAAAATAATGGAGACAAGTACAAATTATCCCAGTGGCTTTTTATTTGTTTTTGTTATGTTTGTTGTTGCTGCTGTTATACTTTCTTCCTTCACTTTGTTGAACATATTAAATAACGCACTAAGTATATGGTTGACATTTGGCGAATTACCCAATATAGTACATTACCAAATTATATAAAACAGGCAGCAAGGTTTATTTCTAATTTCTATTTCCAGATCACAATTACGATGCGAAATAATTTTACAATATTTGTATTTAGCATTAAGCGAAATTGACTTTAGGACCAGACTTAAAAAGTGGGGTCTTCTCTCTACACAAATGGAATAATACCTATCGTATGGCTGAATGATGGTTATTGTTCGGATGGTAGACAACATCCGGTACTAATTCATTTTTCCTACCGGTTATATGTACACAGTAGACGATTGATGAAAAGCGAAATAAACTTCTTAAACATTACATTTTAGATACAATGCTAAACTGCTTAAATTAATATCACTATCACTGTGGTATCTAACTCGAGCAACTAGGGGATATAAAGGGCCAACAGGAAAGATGCTAACCCCTAATAAACAACACGGCAAAAGTGGAGCATACACACGTATAAGGATTTGAATCAAAACAACTGACTCAGAAAAAAATAAAGGCGAAATTAGGGTTGAGTTAAAGAGAACCAGACCAAATACAGTTCATGAATGGAATATTACATTCTCTAAATTAAACAGGATCAAAAACCAGTGTCTTGAATATAATTATTCGCACAGTCACTGATGTCGACATTTGTTTGTATTTGTTCATTAACTTTATACAATCAGCATTAAAAAGATCAAACATTTTACAAGTGAAAGAAGTTTGACAGCAGCTACTAATTATCTAAAAGTTACGAAATTACACCCCCCAAAAAAGGTAAATGTCGCCAAAGGCGTGAACCGATTTTAAATTGCAATTGTGTTTAATTTTAGTGTTGCTCGTCTTTTCATATAGCCTGTGTTATAACTTCAGTCTTGACTGTTCTTTTCACGTAGTCTTATAATATATACAAATATACAATTGCAGCTTATCTGAGACTAAAAAAAGCGATATAAACGATCTGAATTCAGCCAAACTGTCCTACAGACCGCAAGTCTGTAAGTGTGAAACATCGTCAAAATAAGCTGTTTATAAATCTCTGCTTATGACAGATCTATAAGCGAGACATATTATAAGTAAATGTTCGCTCTTTGGGGCAAGTAGTATGCATTTGTAACTAACTGCTAAGATATTCTGCTGTTTTGATCCTTTCTCATTGCTCTCAGTACAATGACTTCTAAAAAACAGCCAATCATGCTTATTTACAGGTTTTGTAACGGAAAGAAAACCGCCTTTGCAAGAGTTTTCCATCCATTATTGATGGTGAGTCAACGAAAATATATAAAGGAACAATTTAAGGATCTGCGTGATGATGTTAATGTAATCTTCAAGAGTTTGTTATATTTTTTTTACCTCCATGTAGTTGAACATCCCCACAGGACTTTCCCCGTTATTGGGAATAATCGATCCAAAACTATATTAAAAAAGTTTGACGTTCTAACATTGAAATATAACATGTTGCAATATTAACTTGTATAATGAGCGAAATACAATGTAAAGTTATAACTGTAACAGTAAGTTTAATCATGAAGAAACGGAATTTAAATAATGGGTTATACATTCAGTTTGCTTTGTCATTTAGTACTTGGAAAAATTACTATACCGTCGGTACCTTGTAACTGTGGCTTTATTAACATCGATTTTGTAACAAGATAAAAGACGTTTAAAATTCTATAGGCAATCATGGTTGTCATATTTCTCGAACGACTACCCATACTAGAAATTTACTGAGAGAAAGAACATTTAACTTGTTCATCATTTCAAGAGTCTGCTTAGCTTGCACTCTGTTCCCATTTTTCTTTTCATTTTTGTATTTTAATTTCAAAATGGATTCAAGAGAAAAATAAGTAACATTTAAAACTATTTCTTATAATAACATGATTATTAATATTTTACAGCTTGAAAAGCATGGGGTAAAAGAAAAACATTTTATACATACCTTAGGTAAAATATATACATGCTCTCACCTGCCACTACCACCATCCCCGGAATGCTCATGACATTGCATGATCTCTTGACATATGAAGCTAGGCTAAAAGCTTCCTAGCGCTATTTGTGTAACAGACTGAAGCAAAGATTGTAAATTTGTTGTGACTGAAAAGTTCAATGTTCAAATTCAGCCCTATCAACCATTATGATAATCTAAATTATATAGAATCAATCAGACACATGAAAAGAAGGTTAGTAAACGTTTTCTGTGTTGCCATGGAAATTTATTTTTATTTACAATGGAAAAAACTGGAGAAACATTAAGCAATTCATACCATTTTAAAGTATGTCAGTTTAAATGTTGATTTTTGTGTATTCGTATTTTAAACAGGCATATTTTCATTGCATACTAAGTGCCTGATGTGTCTAAATTAAAAAAGATAAAAATCACCTTGGACGGACACGTGTAACCGAAATCACGAAATAGTTTCATATCATCACACATTATATCTTTCCAGGTGAAATAATTTGAAACCGTTTACTTCTCATTACATTTTTTTCATTGAAACTTTTGCACTTCCATAATACAGAAGTTTTATTTCGAGTTACGATCAGCGTCTAAAAGTTTGGGTAAGATGCAGCAATCGACAATAATTAGCATGAAATTTGATGATTCAGCAGTAATTATAATTAGCCTGACATCTGATGATTCAGCAGTACTTAGTATTTACATTTCCTACGATGAAATCACCAAATTCAAGGCTGAATACTATACAAATATTTAATGCATATATACCTTAAGAATGATTAAATGTTTATCATTAAACATTTCATTGCCGAATCATAGTTACGTAAAACACAAACGCCTTATCAAAATTTAAATCTGTTTTATTTTTCAAAATCCGTATATATCTTTCTTTTGAAGGATCATTGTTTACGCAGGCAAATAATAAAACAAAAAAACTATACAAAGAAATAAAGAGCTGCAGTTAAACATTTCATGATTAAAGCCTGCCTCAGTCAAGCTGCATTAAAGTGTGATCCAACTTTGCAAACTTTTAAACAGAGAGATGACACAGGTCTATGGCATCCATTTAAAAGAATGCGGTCAATTTAAGATCTGACATATTTTAGACGAATTCAGTTTACTATTCCTATATCCTATTATCCAAACCATGATAAGACCCTAATCCCTTGTAGCTGCAATGATTAACTCTGATCGCTTCGGACTGAAATGGTCAAAGTTTATCAAAGCCATTTTAAGGATGATTCTTGAATATGCCATTATATTTATTTGAGTCCCGGTGTTGACTTCGTACATCCTCGACATATCTGAGAATTTAAAATACTGATTCATATTTGACAGGGCAACGATTTATCAGTACGTGGAAAAAATACATACTTAGGGACTGCACAAGCGACTTCATCTTGCATTGTAGTTACAGATGATAAAAAATACGATGAATATATTTTTAGTTGTTTGATGTGTAGAAAGGTCGTTCTAACTTGAATGGAGCCTAATGTATCAAATACAGTATCCAAAGTGGGCACTGGAAGAGTTGTCTTCCCCGAAATGGAACAACACAATTGTCGCAATTGAATCCGGTGCATCTTTTGTCTAATTTGTCCACATCAATGTTGATTATTTCTTTCATTTTTCACACTGCGATAGATATTCCGGATATTATACACTATATCTTGAAACTTCCGAATCTTTGATAATATCGATAATAATTACCTGAGCTATCTAAGGTATCTAATCCGAGCAAAAGCGACTGATCGAACATAGATTGTATTAACACTTAGAACGTCTAAAAGAATGTAAGTTGCCGAGACTTTGTGCTCTGTGTATTGTATCAGATAGGCAAGAATTTCCAGAATTTGTAGAATATGTTAAAATCAGTGTACCGTGTGGAACGTTTTCGAATTACACAGTTGCGATGCCATCATTTGTGTATGTCAAAAGTCTGACTTGATTATACTATTTTACTTCAGGGTTAGGGTGTTTGTCCACCAAAAAGGCACACAAATATGGTATATACCAACGGCCTGGATCAAGCGGCACGTTTGTCACTGTGAAACGTTGTCAAAAATGACTGTTGTAAATCTACACACGTAGCCGAAGTCACAACGATGGCCCTTCGACCTTCGACGAACTGAGAAAGACGCGCATTAGAACGAGCTATCCAGAATTTCAAGCTATAAAGAGATTAAAGAAATGCGCGGAGATTTTTCGATATATTTTTTCCGTTAAATTTTAAATGTATAAATGTTTACTTATGTCGTATTTTTGAAGCTTTGGAATGCCATGCCTTATCACGTCACTTAAAATTCCTTCGTTCAGTCATCGTTAATAAAACATAAACCCCATCACTCCTGCCAGATTAATGTTTGTATTAACGCTTAGAAAGAAGTCAAAATCTTAGCATTGTTAATTCTTCTCATTTATACGGAACAGGTGCAACATTCTGAACATATGTTTAACGTATAGGTTTTAAATTCCTTAAATATTTTTTCCATGCAAGGTTGCCCTATTCTTATACAAATATATGAAAGAAAATTATTGTAAAAATCGATGACTTTTGTCACAATTTGTTTTTGCAATAGTACAGCCCGCTTTAATATGTGGTTGTTGTTGTAGTAGGGTTTAACGCCATTTTTCAGCACACGATAGGCTATACATGGCGGACAGTATAATTGGTGGAGGAAGAACCCGGGAAAACCCCGGAAAGAACCACCGACCCACGAGAAGCTACTGGCAAGCTTTCTCACATACCGACATTGGCTGAATCCGAGACTCGAACCCACACAGACAGAGGTGAGATGGCAGTGATCCGTAACGGAGAGCGCGTTAGACCACTCGGCCACTCGGGGCCCCTTTAATATGTGGTATCCTTATAACTGACAAAAGGTAATATTATTATCTTTTATTATCTCAATCGTAACAACACCATATGCCCTTGTACCTGTAATAATGAACAACAGTAGGATCGGATTTATTGGTCAAAGGTCATCAAAGCAAATTTAAGGACGGTCTCAGTATAGTCAATGTGATTATTTTCATTCCAATACCAATGTTAATGGTGTATATCCAAGAATGATCTGGGACTTAAACAAATCTGATCAACATTGAAAGTGTATGGAGTTATCATAACACATGTCTGTTTTGGATCTGAGCAGAGATAATAAAAGGATTGTGAGGCCTATATAATAATTTATTCTTTTTAAAAGAGAAGTTAATCAAGCATAAATAAAGACTGATATATGCAAATACTAATATATATTACTATACTAGAACACAGTCAATAATGATAATTAATCGAGAATATTTTTATCCTCTGCCTTTTTTAAAACTAAAATTTCTTGAAAAAAAAACCAGACTTGTCATTTTATAAGATTGAATTTGGAACAATTCTTAAACCATTATTTTACAGTGATACAAGTTTGGCGAATATACGTTATTTATGTTGAGTTTTAAAAAAATCTCTTGAATGTTATTCACGTTAAGCTTGCAAACGACGTTAAAAAATATTGTATGTTGTTTGTCACTTGCGGTGACAGTGAACTTAGCATTGAAAATTACAGTCCCAGAATTGTTTGAACTCAACGACTTCTGTACACAGTTGTTGAAATTACAAGACTTCTATTTGTTTTATTTAGGTCGTGAACTATTGGATCTTCCGTGTGAAATATTTGTGATAATTCTCCCGAGTAAAATACTATTAATATTTTCATTTCAGTGTCGATGATAACATAACCAATACATTATAGCTATTTTTATGTGTGAAAAGGAACCAAATTCAGTTCCAAAGCTAATATGCATATATGTTTTTCTTCAATTTTGTTTGTAATGTGCATTTTTTCATTGAATTAATACGAGAATTATGTTACTACTGACAGTATCGCGAGGTATACGTACAACATCTGATGTGAATATGTTATAAGCATTGCTACCCAATATTTTTAGCATCAATTGGAAAGAAAATTTGCTTGCTCCGAGTGAATACGGATATATTTCATCTCCTGATTAAAAAACTTGTGACTTCGCTACTCGGGAAAATAATTAATTTTTCACCACTCGATGAAATGTCTCCGTTATTCACTCGTTTCAGGTGCATAATGGCGTTTCTGAACTGTTGCGAGTAGAACAGTTCGGACTGCATGTACATCAGTGTAAGGTTCGTGTCCAATAATACCACTCTGGCTTTTAAAATAATTTGTGTTATATTTTACCACATTCTCCGTTATCCAATTTGGACATGGAGTACAAAGCTTGTGATACTGAAAGTATTCTTTATTTACCACGATGATTTCTCCTGATGTCAGAAATGTGAATTCAAACATTGCGTTGGATCTATAAATAGATGCTTATGTACGTCTTGACAGTACTAATAGTAGAATTATCTTATGTTACGTGTTATGGCTCGAATAAACAGTAACACAAGAAAGAGGGCAAACAACAAGCTTTGAAAAATATAGTAATTCATTTCCCTGGACAAATTCTGTAAATATTAAAAAATATGAACTTACGGTTTTAAGAATCAAATCCGAAAATAATCCAAGAATAAAATTTTAGAAGTCATAACTAAAAAATGTTCTAATGATTTCAAGTTCGAGTTCCGACGAAGAATCCAAGATGGAAGACGATGACATATGCTGTAACTTGTAGTGCTGAAGTCTACAGTTGCTTGTAGAAACAAGAAATATCACTCCGGTTTTGGAAATCAGAATAAATAGTTATAAGAGCTCTCTTTGTTCAAGAATTTCATATGAGCACATGTATTTTCCCTGGAAATTTAATCCTTTTGAATCCAAATAATTGGAAATAGCTGCAAACGGCGCAATAGACAATTTCCAGTGAAATAGCCCAATTGAGAATATTCCTCCAAAGCAAAGGTTATATCGTATTCTAAAACTCAGGTTCGAAAATCCCTAAGTTGCGAATTCGAAAGGGCCGGGGATCACGTGATTGTGTTTATATCACGTACACTTAACATGACCCTGACGAAAACTAATCATTTTACTCTAAGAAATAAAATATATAAAAAATGTTTACATCTTAAACCATGTAGTCCCATCATGATCTCGACAACAACCAATCATTTTAATAGAACCTATTTACATGGCTACTACTAACTTTATTCAAGGTCAGGATCCAGGTCAACACCTGGTGTTTACTAAAACGAATAGTCAAGCTAACACTATTTTCGGGGAAAAGTATGAATTTCGCAAACAGAACTAAATTATTTTGACATATAATGAAATTTTAAAAAATTAAAAGATTTTAAAACTTACACAGAATTTAATTAGATATAATTGAATCAAATATACATAACACTTCCCAAAAAAGAAAAGAAAGATTTATATGATAAAACCTTCTTTTTACCACAGACTAATTATACATGAGTTCTAAAAGAACTCATATAAATTATACACAGCGTACATAAAATAATACATTGTTGTTATACACGGAAAAGTGCGTCTGCTATGAACTTATCATTTCTCTTGATGTGCCTCATGGGAAGATTACATTCCTGTAACAACAACCTCCACCTAAGTATTCTTTGATTTTAATTTTTCACCTTGCCTATAAAAGTAAGGTGGTTGTGGTCACTAAACACAACAATCGAAGAAGGAGCTGAACTAAGGTAAACTTCAAAATGTCGTAATGCCAATATCAAAGCCAAACATTCCTTCTCGATTGTTGAAAAATTCCTTTAATGCTTATTTAATTTCTTAGAAAAATAGCACACTGGATGATCAATACTACTTTCATCTTCTTGAATCAAAACTGCTCCAACTCCAACAGCACTTGCATCAACAGACAGTTATAAAAACTTTGCTGAAATGTGGAGCTGTATTAAACGGGTTTCTATTAAGTATTACTTTCAACTTGTCAAAAGCCTCCTGAGATTTTTCAGTCCAAAGGAACTTGTTTTTAGTACTCAATATATTTGTCAGGGGTTTAGCAATGATAGAAAAATGGGAACAAAATTTTCGATAGTATAACAAAAAATCTCATCATTTTTCTTCTTATTTACTGGCAGGGAAATTCAAAGATAGCATTGACCTTAGCATTTAGAATTCCATTTTTAATGCAATAACAGACAGGATCTTCAGTAGTTTCATTTTCACTAATGACCTTCTGAAACAAACAGGAGATCTCAGGTACTTTTTCCTGTTCGACGACAAGTGATTGTCGTTTATCACCCTGATTAGAATAAAGATAAGAGTCAAAAGGTCAAAAGAGGATCACTGTGATCAATACCGTCTGATTGATCCAAACAAGGAGTGAAAGTGACATCATCAAAAGCCGGACCAATACACGGGTCAGCTAAAGGAATACTTTCCTTATCAACATCATTCTCAAGAGCTTTCTTTGCCATAGCTCTGGTAACTGCACAAGCTGGGAATAAATCAGGGAATTCTTTTTCAATTGGATCGACTTTCTGATCCAAGCAAGGATTATCAGTTACAAGTGGATTAAACACAACCTTGTCTCCAACTAGGTCGTCGCCTAGTAATAAATGAATGCCCTCAACTGGTAAAACAGAGACTGTACCGACTGTCACTGGTCCCGAGACTAAGTCTGATGACAAATGTACACAACGGAGAGGAACATTAACAAAGCCGCACTATACTCCCTGAATAAGCACGCTCTCATTAGAAGAATACCTCTCAGAAAAAGGCAAAATACCTGACAAAAAAGACTATGGGAAGCTCCTGTGTCCCTTACAATTTTAATATGGATAGGTTTAGCAGAATCACCTAAGAGTGATATAGAACCCTTCGATATGAATGGTTTATAATTCTCCATAATAAAATCAGACGGGTTTATTGCACCCAACAAACGTATTGCTTTCAATACATGACCGTGACCTTGACCTGTTAGAAATAAGAGCATTAGGAATAGGTCTGTCTTGATTCTGATGCATATTTTTCAATTTGTATCAATCAGAAATAACGTGTCCTTTTTTCTTGCAACAGGTTCACGTAGTAAGAGACAAAGATCTCCAATCAAGCTTATTAAAAGCTTCAATTATAGTAGCTGTGCCAGTTTGAGTTTTAAAAGGACTTGTATTAGGCTGAAATACTTATCTGCCAGAAGACTGTTGAGTAGAAGTCTTATTTTTACAAAAGAAACTTTATGAGTTAAACAATACTCATCAGCAGCTCAAGCAGCATTTTCCAATGTTTCAGTCTGATGCTCGTCAATATAAGAAATGGACAGTTTTTGAAATCTTCAAGTCATACAAGTTGTTTGAGACTTTCATAATGTTCAACTTTATTGGCTAAACACCATCTATCAAATAACACTCTTTTTCTCTAGCTAGTTCGATATGAGTCTGTCCAGCTTCTTTTCTATACTTTCTGAATTTTTGCCGATAAGCTTCAGGGATTAACACATAACCCCTAAGATACATTCTTTGAGCTTATCATAGTCACCACTTTGTTGAACTGACAGTGAACGTTAAATATCACTAGCTTTGCCAGTGAGTACATATTGTAATAACTGAGTCCAATTCTCTCTTGGCCATTTCTAATTTTCAGCAACTTTTTCAAAATAAGGAAAATATTCGTCTAATTCTTTTTATCTGAAAGGGGGCACTAATCTATTATTCTTTGCAAGATCAAAACTTAAATTTGTATTTGAAGTATGAATCTGCTTTTCACTTGCTAGATCCATTTAAATCATTCTGAATTGATATTCCCTCTCTTCCTTCCCTTTTTGCATTTTCATCTCTCTCGTTCTCTCTTTCTTCCTTTTGCATTTATTCTTTTTGTAAATGCATTTGTTTTTCTTTTTCTTTTTCCTGTCTCTCTCTCCTCTTTCTCATATTGTAACTGCATTTGTTTTTCTTGTAATTGCATTTGCATTTGTTTTTTTCTTTATCTTCCTGAAGTTCCAGCTTCCTCAACTCCAATTCCAATCATGTATTTTAATTCTAATTCCTTTACGTTTATGTCAGAGTCTGATACAGACTAATTGATCGAAACCAAATCACTTTCATCCAAAACATTCTTTTCTACCAAATACTGAACCAAAATATTTGTTATTTCCTGTTTCGTTAAGTAAACCTTTGCCTCAGAAAGATCGTATTTTCTGGCAAGTTGAATCAATCCATCTTTTCTTCAAAAGATCTAACTGTTTCTGGGTAGGATTTGAAAGAAAGTTTTCCACATTTGATGGCATTTTAGAAAAGCTTGCAGACTTCACTAAAAGTTTCAAGGACTAGACGAATTCAAATTTCAAAAACCAACGTTTTCTGAAATATGCTTTCCAAAATTCAAAATTATCCCGTACGAGCCCCTAATTCTTATGTTACGTGTTTAGGCTCGAATAAACAGTAACACAAGAAAGAGTGAAAACAACAAGCTTTGAAAAATATAATAATTTATTTCCCTGGAAAATTCTGTAAAAATGAAAAATATGAACTTACGGTTTTAAGAATCAAATAAAAAAATAATCCAAGAATAATCCACGAATACAATTTTAGAAGTCCTAATAATAAAATGTTTTAATGATTTCAAGTGCGAGTCCCGACGAAGAATCAAAGATGGAAGACGATGACGGATGCTGTAACCTGTAGTGTGTTGAAGCCTGCAGTTCCTTGTAGAAACAAGAATGATGACTCCGGTTTTGTAAATCCAAATAAATTTTTATAAGGGCTCTCTTTGTTCATGAATATGAGCGCACGCATTTTCCCAGGGAAAAAAAGAAGTAATCCATTTGAATCCGAATAATTTGAAATAACTCCAAACTGCACAGCAGACACTTTCCAGTGTAATAGCACAGTTGAGAATGTTTCTCCAAAACAAAGATTATATTGTATTCTAAAATCTCCAAATTGCGAAATCGAAAGGGGTGTTGTCACGTGATCGTGTTTATATCACGTACGCTTAACATGACCCTGACAAAAAACAATCATTTTACTCCAAGGAATAAAATGTAAAAATTGTTTACATCTTAAACCACGTTGTCCCATCATGACGTCGACATGAACCAATGACTTTAAATTAAAAATAGAACTTTTTTACGTGGCAACTACTAACGTTGAATCAACATCAGGATCTAGGTCAACATCTGGTGTTTGTTAAAACGAAGAGTCAAGGTCACACTATTTTCTGGAAAAAGTATGAGTTCCACAAACATAACTACATTATCTTGATATATAATGAAAATATTTTCAAACGTACAAACATTTAAATCAGATATAATTAAATCAAATGTACATAACATTTATTAGTAAACATGTTTACAAGATTTGGCTTTTGTCCCACCGGACGGATCAGTCAGGTGACATCTTAGAAGAATTAAGTTAATTTTTATTGGCTGAATTAGGTCACATGAATATGTTATTTGAAACATTAGAATGAGAAGAATGATCTGTCACGTGGTGTATGTTGTGAAATATAGTGGCAGTAGAAGATGTATATAAGGAGAGAACTGCAATCAAATTTCATCCCTTATTTGGAGGCATTCTTATTTTTTGTGTTCCTGTTGTAACATCAAGTCTGCAGTCGTGTTTTATGTTGTACATCTATATTATTTGAGAGCAGAGAAAAAAACATTGGTTTGAACTGCTTAGTGGAAATTTAAATTACCTATGTTTTTGACTATACTTTTATACTGAAACTATTGTGAATTATTCAAAGGAGTTCTGGACGATGCCATTTTGACAACGTCAAGATCCTTGGCGGATCAGTACATTTCCGGTTTTGAAATTTACATGGAACTTTTAATTTTTTGCACTTTCGTAGAACTTTATTAGGATTATTATGGATTCCTTTCATAATATTGCAAGTTTCTCTAACATTGTCATTTATAACATTGAAATGTAAATTGCTTAAGTTTTACAAGAGTTGTTGGTTTTGCTTCTTTCTGTTAATTAGTTTAATACCATAGAGGGTCGGTGGTTCTTCCCGGTGTTTTCCCGGGTTCTTCCTCCACCATTATTACTGGCCGCCATGCATAGCACTGGTCAACAGTGAAATCATTACTGACTTGAAAAGGCCCTAATCTGTAGTATTTTGGTGTGCCGAACACGAATATAACCGTGAAAAATTTGTATTGGCTCTCGTTTTGAAGATATTCATATACCTCATTTTCTATGTTTCACTGTGTAAATTTCTCCAGTAGGACTGCAGCAACATCCGGAATAATGATGTAACATTGCATAATACCATCATGCTCACATCATCCACAGTTGATTGCATCATTTTCTGATGCAATGCAATACTAATGCCATGCGGCTGCTGAAGTAAGTTGACGTCAGCAGTGTACTATACATGTGTAGGCCTATTATACTAATGCCAGGCGGCTGCTGAAGCTGACGTAAGCAGTGTACTATATAAAGCCCAATCAGATAGGTTCAGCATTTAAAATATTTTAGACGTTGTGCGAGACAGTTCAAGCTACTGTTACATAAAACTTATTATTTTATCCATTTACGTACAATAAAGAACAGTAATGCCTCGAAAGTGTGTTAATACCGCGGACAATTTTTGCTATATTTGTGGGGAAGTGACATTTGCCAACCAGAAGAAAAGTATCAATTCTCAAGTGAAGAAGGCATATCATCTTTACTTCGGATGCAAGGTTGGTGACCAAGACAAGCCTTGGGCTCCGCATATATGCTGTGCTACATGTACAACACAGCTTTCACAGTGGTTGAATTGCAAAAGGTCATCAATGCCGTTTGCAGTCCCAATGGTGTGGAGAGAGCCAAGCAACCACCTAAATGACTGTTACTTCTGCTTGGTTCCTCCTCTTTCCGGCGGAATAACGAAGCGAAAGAAGTCGAGAATAGTCTACCCAAACATTCCGTCTGCATTGAGACCAGTTCCACATGGTGAGGGACTTCCTATTCCAGAACCTCCAGCAGAATATTCTCTTGATTCATCTGACGAAGACAAAGGTGAGTCGACCTGTTCTTCTCCTGGTCCATCAGCATGCAGTGATCCAGATTTTCACTGTGGTGCATCATCAACCCCACACAGAATAACACAGGAAGAACTAAATGACCTGATTCGTGATTTGGACTTATCAAAGAACAAGGCAGAATTGCTAGGATCAAGACTCCAACAATGGAATCTTCTAGAAGAAGATGTCACAATTACTGCATATCGAAAGCGCCACCAGCAATTGGAGCCTTTCTTCAGAAAGGAAAGTAATCTGATATTCTGTTCCGATATTGAGGGCCTCATGAATGCTTTAAAAATCACTCATGACCCACAAGAATGGAGACTATTTGTGGACTCTTCGAAACTGAGTCTCAAGGCTGTGCTTTTGCACAATGGAAACATTCTTCCATCTATTCCAGTAGCGTATGCTGTCCACATGAAAGAGACATACGATAACTTAAGGCAGCTACTGAATTCCATTGAGTATAACAAGTACAACTGGCACCTCTGTGGTGATTTGAAGGTAGTTGCCCTTTTAATGGGACTGCAGCAAGGATATACAAAATACATGTGTTTCTTATGCGAGTGGGATAGCCGAGCAAGGGAAATGCACTACATGAGGAAGGAATGGACTCACAGGCAGAATGTAGCCATTGGAGAGAAGAATATCCAACACCCAGCTCTGGTTGAGGCTCAGAAAATCTTGCTACCACCCCTTCACATCAAACTAGGTTTGATGAAGAACTTCGTGAAAGCCATTGACCGGACTTTGCCAGCATTCCGATACCTGCATGAAAAATTCCCTCGACTCAGCGAAGCAAAGATTAAAGAGGGAGTTTTTGTGGGTCCTCAGATTCGAGAGCTTTTCAAAGATGACCGGTTCAACAACTTGCTGGAAGGTGACGTGAAACAAGCATGGAATGCTTTTCGCCTAGTTTCTACAAACTTCCTCGGAAATGTTAGGGCAGAAAACTATAAGGAACTAGTAGAAGACATGTTGATGAAGTATAAGAAACTTGGCTGCAATATGTCTCTAAAGATTCACTTCCTTCATTCCCATTTGGATTTCTTTCCTAGCAACTGTGGTATTGTTAGTGATGAACACGGCGAACGTTTTCATCAAGATATCGCAACAATGGAACAAAGATACCAGGGAAAATGGTCCACTACAATGCTGGCTGACTACTGCTGGACACTCCTCAGAGATGCTCCCGAACAGCTGTACAAGAGACAGGCGAAGAAATCTAAGATGTAGTCAATGACTTGATTTTTTATAGGTAGGCTATTACAGTTGACCTTTTACTATTGGAATGCATTTCGTTATGTAAACATTAATTTCTTGCAGATTACAAAAAAACTAGAGCCAATTTTGCAATTTGACTGTCATATTCGTGTTCAGCACATAAAAATTGATAAGAATTGACTAATTTTATTTCAGTAACATGACTTTTGTAAAAATTTGTTGTCCAGTGTAGCCTATCGTGTGATGAAAAATGGCGTTAAACAGAACAACAATAACAACAATACCATAGAGAAGTAATAATTACAAATCAGTGACTCAGTTATTACCGCATTCTATTGAAGGGTAATTCGTTTGTGAAAAAATTCCAAAGTTTAATATAATTAAGGACATGAAGACAAAATGGGGATATCATGCTTCCTTTTTTTAAAGAAAAACACAATGCCACTTATAAATATAAAATTACTGAAATACTTTTAAAATTATTTAAACGGAACAGGAACATTTTTTTATATAAGAGCAATATGTGCTCTAATTAGTTGATATATCACAATGTCAAAGACGGTGAATATGATTAACTGATTACCTAACAATTAGATGATCATTGTCATCAAGGACAAAAATTATTTTTAATTAAAAAAAGTGTTCCATTTTATTATTTCTCGTTTCTTACATCGCGTGACATAATAGATTTGTACATGGTTTCACTCGGAAACGGTGCCAAAAGTTGTCAATGATATTAGCTTGGAAAATTAACACCTCTTTTTAAAACTCTTTGAAAGTCCTTAAAGGCACGGATAATTCAAAATAATTAGTGTCATACTTGACATCTAGGTGTCTCACAGAGCAATTGTATTCGCGCGCACGTAATGTATCGTTACGTCAGATCATGTCTACGTGATATCCTCTAAATGTATTGTTATCAAGAGAAAGACGATACTGCCTACTCTCTGCTTGAGGCCCTACTATGTCACTAATGAAAGATGATCGTCAGGTTTGCTCTTGGGGTCAACATCTAATAGAAATGCCTTGAGCAATAATTATTTTGTTGTTGCTGTTGATGCTTATTTCGTATATTCATGGAAAATGTACTATAGAATTCGTACACCAGAATGTCCCCTCACCCCATCGTTTAGGGATACGATTCTATGTATTTGTTGAAACAAATAGCAAAGAGCTGTGCTGTTGTAGTCATTTTTATGTCTATAATTGATTACTCAAGAGAGGATTTATGCGTACATATGTATGTTTGAGTATTTTATTGAGAGATAGAAGAGACAGAAGGACTGTGGATGTAAGTTTTTTTTGTGTTATTTTCCATTGCGACGTATCAAGAAAGCATCGGGCTAATCTAAAAGAATCGGCGGAGAAAAAAACCCACAAACAATCTCTGAGTCAGTGACTATCATAACATTTGCTTCGGTGCAAAGTGGTTGCAAATCACACAAGGAATTAGGTTCTATTGTAAATGATGGACTTATGACAAGCAAACGACACATTGTGGAAAAAAACCATGAACATACACTCTTTCTCAGTACAAGAAATACAGCCCATGATGATATTTTAAGGCAAAATTTTCGAACTGGATAGATGAACCCAGTTCCTTTGTCATCGTCAATGTTATCACCTTGTTGTTGTACATTTACGTTCATTGAATAAAGAAAATATGGACCTTGTCATAGCAGCCTGTTATTCAGTCGAGAAGATATTTAATAAACTTCAGATGGTTTCAATTTTGTGCAACTTATTCATCCAGTTATTCATTTAAGTTTGTTTACCAATGTCGTTGCAAAAGAAAATGCATTTTTTTTTTCATCCGTGCGTAATGAAAAATGTCCAAGTGACCCAAAGAAAAACAAAAGGAAAAGCCCATCTATCTTATTTACTGTCTACCTGTTCGTTGACCTCTCTGTCCGTGCGTCTGACTAAATCAAAACAAAATTACCTGACAATTTTCACATACTGACAGTCAATTGTAACGTAACAAGGTATGCTTGATATTAGACTCTCATCTTATTTCGCTATCTAAATGCACAGGTTATACTCACAAACTGCGGCCAACCGTTTTAAAAATATAATTTGTAAATTGGTGTATGCAGATAATGATAGTTATGTTTACCTGATCTTGCTATTAATTAAAACGGACCAATCACCAGCGAGTTAAAAAAAAACTGATGAATATGCCCGAGACTGAGGCAGATTAAAACTACGTTTAGCTATGGAGAGACAATGGCATTTTGACGAAGTATTTAAAAATAGGTTGATCCTAATGGGTGGATGGGGGTTAGTCATCATTAGTAAAGTGTAATTTCAGCATGGAGTCCGTGTTTAGTTCTTTTAGTGGCTTCACAAGTGCATTTATTTTCTAAAATGATTTCAGACATTGATAAAGCACGCCGACCACATGTAGGTATTTTTCCATATTGATTTAACACAAGTGTGCATATTAGGATAGAATAACGTCAAACTGCAGACTTTCTACGTTAGAAATTTACACTGTTAAACTGACCATTTATTTCGGCACTGACCATCGTTTGCCTAATTTTCTTTTCATAGTGTATCTAGTATTTTTAGAATGGGGTAAAGTGACATTTTGGCCCTAAGACACATAACCCTAGACATTTCGGACCTATAAATGTTTGCACTAAGACATTATGGCCTCAAATAAGCAAGACGTGTCCGCCCTCGACATAATTATAAAGACTTGTGAATGGTCGGGTTTGTTATCGGCATCATGTGTCTTTCTAGTCCTTTTGCGCTATACGCTAATTATGAGACTTAAGAAGTATTAGGTTACAACTGTTGACTAATAGGGTTTTCTTTTCGACCAGCGGGTTTTCTCAGTATTTTTTGCGGTATATACGAGAAGCGTGAGGGGGTTTAATAGCTGATAATAAGAATCCTCTAATGAGCTTTTCTACGGGCGTTTAGCCTTCTCTTCAGACGTGCTACGACACCAGACTAGAAGCTTTGATGGTGTACATCGAAACTAGTTCCAGAAATCAGTCTGGACGGTGCGAGAATGATCTGCTTACCGGTAACAGGCCTGCAAAAGCACTGATGTAGAAGAATAGTACAGTATTCGATTAGCACAAAACGATGAATTAATGTAACAAAGTCACTCCCTTCAAAGGAACTCAAATAATATGATACAATGTGCAATAATGTATATAACAAATGTATTGACCCTGTCACCGTGTTGTTTAGTTCAGGGTGGCACCCTGAACTAAATAACACAGTGACGTCAATTAAATAAATAGGGACAATAGGTTTGTTATATACATTATACGACATGAACGGAAAGGCAGACAGTGCCCGTCTTCATTTGTATGTACTTATTCTTCGTGAAGCGAAGCTGTTGAACCTCACCTTGCAACTTGTGTCAGACAGGCCGTCCTTAGACAGAGGCGTCAAGTTTACGCACGTACGAACGGAAAGATTGAGAAAGCATATGATAAATACGACAGTGGAGAGTTGAAAACATCAGATTTCCTGATGGAAATTGCACTAGAAGTATGAATGATGCACTTGAAATGAAACCGATAAACATTGTGTTGTGAACTGATTCACATGTTTGTATCTATATAATTGTTTGTGTCTATATAAGTGTTTATGTCTATAAAATTGCTTCCTATTTAAATGTATAATACATGTTGAATTTAGCTATTTATATATTTAGTAAGTTAAAGATGTTTCGGAAAAGCTCTGATGAATCACCAACACTGGTTTTTACACAATGAGGTATGTCTGATAGATTGCTTCCCATTTGTCCATAAAATTCCGCCCCCTCACCCACATATTATAAAGATTTAATAATATTACTTTAACCAGTTCTAATAATTTTGTTTAAATATTAACATAAAATATTCAAAATTTGTATAAAAAATAATGTTCAAATAAATGTAATAAATATAACCGTGAATTTGAAAGATAGCAACAAGTAACTGAGTGAATATTGTCGTGGTCAGCGTGACATGTAACAATTAACATTGGAGTATGGGCAAGGCCTGCAATAAATCGTTAGCTTGCCATGGGTTCGATGTTCCTGACCTGGTCGTGATTGACTTTAAAATTGAGATAACGGTTAGAGACATAGACGAATCCAGGTTAATGCTGGTTACGTTGCGGGAAAATGTTCAAGTTTAAATAAGCCTGAGACAAATGTGTGACATTGGAAATAATTGTCACAAAATTAGATTTTCCAGAAATAGTTATTAAGAAAGCGCGGAAATATGAGGTGTTACTCAAACCTGGATCATCATCATCATCAGTCTCTTGACCTAGTGTGGTCGTCGAGGGGCTGTGCTGCTGAACATCTGACCAGTTCCCTCCACTTGTCTCGATCATGTGCCAATGCCTGTGTCTCCGCAAAACTTTTCCTGGTCCATTCTGTGATGTTCTCAGTCAACTTTTTCCTATGTCTACCTTTCCTTCTGCCATCCTGGACGCTGCCCTGCAGGACTGTTGTGGATAGACTGTTGGCTCTAGTGACATGGCTATACCATTTCAGCTTTCTCTTTTGACGATGGTGAGGAGGTCTTCATATTGGCCTACTTTGCGCCTGATGGTGTTACGCACTTCTTCATTTGTGATGTGGTCCATGTAAGAGATGCCAAGGATGGCTCTGTAGCATCTCATTTCAAGTGACTGGATTCTTCGTTGTAATTCTGCTGTCAGGGTCCAGGCCTCACATGAATACAAAAAGATTGAGATGACTAGTGCTCGCAATAGTCTGGTTTTAGTTTTCAGACAGATATTCTTGTCTCTCCAGATGGGTCTTAGCTTTGACATAACTGTCGTTGTTTGTGTTGCTCTTGACAAAATTTCTGCTCTTGAGATCTCTTCGGTGATTATGGAACCAAGCTATTTGAACTGACTCACTGTTTCCAGTTCCTATCCTCTGACTTTAATCTTGGCTGAGATTTGTTTGCCACTATTTGTCATCGGCTTTGTCTTCTCAGTGCTTGTCTCCATGTCAAATTTGGAAGTCATACCAAAGACTTATAAAAATAATACTAACAGCTGACTCGTTTGGCGCTCAACATTGAGAGGTTAGTGTTAGGACTGGTCGGCCTGGTGTCAGGATAATGTGACTGGGTGGGACATCATGCTACATGTCTGCAGCTTGATGCCCCAGTGCTAGACATCACTTTAAATTGCCACAGTGCAGATATCGTAGCGTTATGACTGAATTTTTAAAATGTATGTTAAAAATCCTAATAAAACACACACACACACACATACACACACATGTATACTAAAGCGTTTAACTGTACGTCAGCACGTTACTGCCTACCTGGTGCCGATCAAAGGTAATGTTCTGAAAATGTTAATATTAAGAACTGCACAAAATACTTTAGGATAACGGATAAGATAAGACGAATAATCGATTGTAAAGCGGGTTTGGTACTGGTAAGAAGTTAATATCAGAGGCACACATAACACAGTGTTATTAACTTCCAAATATCAAATGAACGATCGGTAGCGTAATCCCCAATTACCATAGGAGAAAATGAACAAGAAATATTGATTTTGCTAAATGTGTCATGCATCATGTTTTTCACACGGAGATGTCTTGTAGCCATATAACATGTTATCACACAACAGCTTTGTAGATTCGTGTGGTATATTTATCACATAGTATCACATAGTAGCTTCGTAGAGTCGTGTAATATTTGTATCATATGTAGACTTAGTAGAGTCGTGTAGCATATTTATCATATATACATCATAGTCGTATAGCATGTTTAACATTCAGTGACTTCGCAGTCATGTATCATGCTTATCACAAAGAGACTTCATAGTCGTACAGGATGTTTATCACATTGCGACTTCGTAGAGTCGTGTAGCATGTCTGTCATGATTCGTGGAGTTATGTAACAAGTTCATTATATCGCGACTTCATAGAATTGTCAGAATGTTTATCACATAGTGACTTCGTAGTCATGTTGTGTATTTATCACACTGAGAATTTGTAGAGTCGTATAGCACATTTATCCTATAGTGAATTAGAAACTCATGTATCACATGCAGACTTCATATAGTCGTTAAAAATGTGAATTTTGCAGATGTATCTGAATGTGTAGGGGTCATTGTGACACATAGAAATGTTAGATTAATATATGTGATTTGGCATGAAATTAAATCTATGACATGTGTAAGGATATAGCACACTGGTGGGTTTGCTGGGGGAACAATTAAATAAATCTAAATTCAGATCGGATAAGTAGCGATTTGGGGTGTATTTCCATACGAACTTTTCCGTTTTATAAATGTCCTTCACCGCAAAATTAGCAATTCTAATTTTACCATAAAGGCAAGAAGTCATGAAAAGTAGTAGGTATTTTTCTCGTAAAAATTGCTCAAGAGACAGGTTTGGGAGTCTCTGTGAGACACGAAACCAATGGTAAAGAGAAATCTCTGTTAAATGAGAACTGAGCGAATTTCTAAAGTACAAGGTAAGATGGCTTAATTTGTATGCAATTTTTATTTGATATGAATCTGAAGGTAACAGTTGAATTCATTTGTCTTGAATTCTATATGATTTATTTATTCTAAGAATTTCGTACATTATTTGCTTGACAGGAGTCTGGAGATACTTGTTTGAATGTTATTTGTTTATATGTCATGCAAATTATGTATGCTAGAAATTTATTATTATGTCCGTAGGATATTTATGCTGATGAATTGTTAGTGAGCAAGCAAGATAGTTAAAAAATAAAAAGAAAAAAAAATATACCGTTTAATTCATTTGCATAACTAAGATGTAAATTCTCTTAACTTTTGAATGGGTTGAATTAGCACTTTACCAACATTGGCGACCATATGGCTATTTTTTTTCTCGGTCGACATTAGTCAAGATAGTGATGAAGAGTTCACACTGCAGAGGCATTTTGTTAGTAGGCGAGAGCAGACTATGGTTTCCATCAATTAATAATGGTGGCTGGACGTATTAGGGGAACCGAGTTCCTATAATATTTAGTAAAGCCGTATATAAGTTACTTCATGGTATGCAAAGGCTGTGTCCTGAAACCATGTTAGCAGTTAGCGTTTGTTTTTAATACGATATGGCTAAACTCTGAAGAGCACGAGCAACTGGATGTTAGTTCATTCTACTTGTTCACATACACAAAAGACTAACTGACGCACAATCATGGATACTGACTGGATGACTGATTTTGTTAGCTACTGATTTATATATTTATTTGTTTCTGGTCAACTGACTGACTGACACACACTCATTCTGTCATTCACTCAGTGTACAAATCACATAGCTTGTACTAAGAATGTTAAGAAAACACCCACTTCTCATGGTATTCCTGAACATTTTGCCCTTTCTAGCTTAGCAGATGCAGTAATTTGTCACCTCACACTTTATGAAAGTCGCCACGTCTATTCCCATTGCATCCAAGTAAAACACATCTAAGATAACATACAAGTAAAACCTTTAAGACTGTATATAATTGTAATACAGTCAATGGGAATAAGATATGCGTCGCTTAAAACAATGTCCCCATTATGAATGAATCATTAAAAGAAAAAGACATCAAAGCCATATAACTTCTAAAGGGCATTGGTAGATGATCAATCAACAAAAATAATACATCGAGTTCCAGATGGATGACATTGTCATATAAGGAAGTTTATTTTGAAATTGATCATACTAATTTACGTAAGCAATAAAGCTTGTTGTTATTTTGCAGTTTAACGTCATTGTCAGCGGATGATAAGATGTAAGATGGATGAAGAACCCAGGAAAGCCCGGGTAAGAACCACTGACACACGCGAAACTACTGTCAAGCTTTCTCAGTTACGCACATTGGCCGAGCCTGAGACTCGGACCTACACATTAATTGAGATGTATGTTTAATATCATGAACACGTGTATTTATTAATTTCGAACGCCGATTTATATAAAAGCGTACAGAAATGAACAAACTGGTGTTAGTTAGTTTTTCAAACGTTTTATTCGCATTGTATATCGACACTTCGCCATTTTTCGCTCTTGAAACGTGTTTTTGGGATTAAAATGTAGATAACAAACACTCGGCGGTAGTTGTCAGATGAATGTTAAAGGAATGATAAAGAATTAAAGAGATCGAAACCTGAGTGATCATACTTCTCGGCAACAAATAGCAGGTTGGTTATGTCTAAATTTGTTGTACATTCATTTTTTTTGAATTCCTGTGCAAAGTAAACTTCCCTTAGACATTTAATAGTACAATTGGAATGATTAAAAGATTAAAGAAAATATAATTTATTGTCAGCGTTGACACTGAAGTGTATCCAGGTAGAATATTCCATGAATTACACCCAGATGCATTATAAACGTGTACATTTGAAACAAAATGACCTTGTTCAGCTCTTACATTACATTATAGGCATCTGTCCGTCATTGAATTAAATATTCAGACTGGCACAATTTGTTAGATGTATCTACTATTGCCCAAATTCTTGCAATAACAAAAGCCGTATCGCCTAGGACGAAAAGGCCAAAGGTCATGGTATAAACGACCTTGGCTTTTAATATCTCAAATTACTTTCTCAGCCATGTTGGTTTCGACTTTGGCAAACTACTTTACAATATGTTGTAACAGAACCCCGATTTAAAAGAACAACCACTCACATCAGACAGATATTGTCAGTTGTTGTGTTTTTTCATTATGTTTTATATTAATCTCGAACTCTGGAACTTATGGACACCTGATGAAAGGACAGAATGAGTAAGTCTCTTGGATGTCCATTAAACACAGGTTTAACTGTATCACAAGAAAACTTTGCTGTTTGATTATAAATAGATATCGCAATAACGAAAAAAATTACTTACATATACATTCTTTCTACGCGTGAAGAAACCGTTTTCAGGTAGATACAATAAAAGATTGCATTGTGATCAGTATTGATTTTGATCGAAAAAACTAATTTCCTAAATGGCTACTTCATATAATCAATATGTTTTCAAATGTCAGTCTACTCAGATTAATCAACAGGACAAACACACCTTGAGTATAAATTGATGATGTCTTATTCTCATTTCTCAGAATATAACGTTTATCATTGTAGTACTTTTAACCTAGCGGAATGCCATGATCGGTAATAAATTAACATAACGAAGACACAACAGTATAAGATAAACTGTATGAATCGACACTACATTAAAATAAGTAAAGAAAATGGAATATTATATTAGACATATTCTAGATCCTACACGCACGAGTTTCTTATTTTTCTGTCGTATAACCAATTTCTGAAATTATTAGACATTGTCTCAAGTTATCAATACTTTTAAGTAATTTTGCAAAGTGTAAAATAATTAGAAATTGTCTCAAGTTACTAATACTCTCAAGTAATTTTGCAAAGTGTGAAATTCATATATTAGGGCATGTCGAAAGTCTAATGCAACTGGATGTGTAGAAACGATTGATGGACTATGAACTCTACCACTGTTGGACTTTATAAATCCCACGCTTGGTGGACGTTATAAACCCCACCATTGGTGGATTGGATAATTTAAATCCCATTATTGATCGATTTTAAAAACTCCAGAGAGTTAATTTGGAAAATGATGAGAGTAATATTGCAATATTTTGTAGCGCTCAATTAAAAGTTGAAGAAAAAAAAATCAATTTAGACTGCACTAATATTGTAAATATTTGGTTTAAAATTAAGCTCATAGGTTCCAGTATACGTCTATGTTGTTAACTACAAGCAACATTCAAGTATCAATGACATTTGACCGCCACTACAACACTCTATTGAAATGTATCTTTAATTACGTCATGCATCAAATATAAAAAGGGACTTAAATGTTACGTTATTTTCTTAGGTACCAAGGTCGCGGTAACATGGTCTGCTTGAAGTTAACGGTTTATCTATCCAGATCTTTGAGCCAACAATAACATCTCAACGACCATTATTGCTTCATGCAGTGCTTACAAAAGAAACCATATATTCCTTAATTGTTGTGTTGATCAACGATCAAAGTAAATATAAGCTTCAAATCAGCTCATAGAAATCAGGCTTGGTTCCACAATAGAAGTAAGTTTGAAGAACTCAGATAGCTCATTCAAAACAAGTTATGAAATATTTATTCAAAATATCTTATTATCACAATTGGCTTAATTATTAAACAAACAATTATCCTGATTTTGGGAGCGCTTGCGATAAATATTTTGTAACAAAAACTGAAAATAGCTGAAGGTGTATTTGTGTGGGCTCCTCTGTGCCTATGATTAATGTGGCGAACTTTGAAACCCCCTCCCACGGGCCCCCGGTCCGAAATGTGTAAAAGATTTTATGTATGTGTGTATCGCTATGGTATGTATGTATTGTGCATATAAAAGATCATAAAAGAATATAAAAAAATTATATTCGTTTTGGAATAAGGGTTCTTGCTGCTGCACTAACCTTATTTTCGTTTTCTAAAGGCTTTTACTCCCCTGGCAGATTCTTTAACTAGAGATCATTGCCATGGATCAGTACGTGTCCCGTGTATGCTATATGCATGGTGCGATAGTGTATTGTGATGCTATACCCATTGTATAAGGACTGGCTCAAAAAGATCAAAATAATCTGAAAGTTGTCGTTATTTAATTAAAAGCTTATCTACGAAAAATAAAAATAATACTTCCAAAGGATGCCCGAGATACACATATGGCAGTGACATGTAGCAATGCTGCTTGCTGGCGCCCTAATGGGCACGACCTTACTTGTTCCCACCCCCACCCCGACACACCCCGTGGTCGATCCCATCATCCCCATGCCCATTAACCCTATCTAGTTTATGCCGTGTGGTATTAATTGACAAGATGAAAAGAAAAGTAAAATTAATATATAAAAAACAAGACAGAAAGAAAAGAAAATGTATTGGGTTGTATGAATTCATGTTTTGTGTATGGGTTTTGCTTCCTCACAGGTGTTAATATATTGTTTTTTGTTATTTTGTGTAATTGCTTTTGCGCTGTTCTTATTTCTTGTCCTACCCATGGTGGATTTCTGGTGTCACCGTATAAACATAGCGTTCGCAATATATTTTTCTCTCTTACAACATTTGTACACTCTTTAAGACGCATTGTGCTATACGAAAACAGTTTTACATGTATGTACCCACATGATCTCACAAGCGTCCGAATATTTACTCTTGCTATGATTGTAAATGTTGACCTATGATGTGATTTGTATCTACATATTATTGTGACGTCGCCTTACAATGTTGTACAGCTGTGGCATTCTCATTTGCTACCTATATGTGGCCTGAGATTTACTTTTATTAATAAAAGTTTTATTCTTTTATGTTCCTTTCTGTAAGCCACGTAGCATTGGCGTCACACCATCATTTACTCCTTATTCGGGTAGGCTCAAATCCCTGCCTCACGTGTCTGTACTTGTTTGTATCTACGTTGCTAGTATTATGTTAATTTCTGCGAGGTTGCATGTTAGCAGGTTAATTTAAGTTAAATTATTTTAGACTGCATCCTCTCTCTGTCTAAAGCAGGGGTGGGCAAACTACAGCCAAGGACTTTCATGCGGCCCGCCAAGGGTTTTCATGCGGCCTAGGAACAAGTCATCATTCGCACTGACTCTGTTTATGTTACTCTGTTTATCAAATAAATGTGCTTCTTTTGAAGTTTAAGTTTTCAAATATTAACAACATATTAACAACTGAAATTTGATTATGATGTTATTTGGAAAAACCTTTTGTTTTTGCTATTTCAAATATTAATTATTTTACTTAATGAACTATGCGGCCCGCGACAAGGTGTAAATTTGTGTATGCGGCACTTGCACTGGAAAGTTTGCCCAAAAAGGCACAGGTCCGGACTCCGGAGAGGGCCGGGTCGGCCACCTACTGATGGGACTTTTTATACTGAGTGATATACGACAACTTTATAAGTCTCAAGCGTTTATTTGCTGTACTCAAAACCTTCGTCGGTTGCAACTATTCTTATCAAACTTATCTGTAATGCTACATCATGAAAAATGTATTGTATGTCTTTTTTTTTTCTCTTCGTGACAATGACCTAACTCCTAATTTGAAGATGAATAAATTCAACATAAGCTTGGATGATTACTACAAACATCCTCGCATGACTCCATGATCTTGCAAATGGACGGTATAAGTACCTTTATTGGAACTGCGCCGAAAGCTTGAATGCCTACGTTATCAATGTCAAATCTATCAATATACTGGATACTAATTAGTGCAATCCTTGACTATGTTTGCCATTGTTAAATAATATCTCTGATGTTGACCCGTACAGACTAGACAAGACCGAATCAAGGCAGCTAGAATAGAAACAGGCCTGCCAATCTATGTTGATTGCAATGCTCTTTACTTTAAAACAGGACAGGAAAGTTTAACATCAAGAAGTGGTTTTTATAAATTACTTGTGTCTTAGACGATCGTGAATGGATGTGCTCCACCGTATTTGTTTGAAACTCTTAAATCCGCTTTCAGAGGAAGTATCAAATCACTTTCTTCGTGATAGACACTAAATAAATTCGTACCATTCGGGCCTCCAACGCTTGTCATTCTTTTTTTTTCTGAGTGCATTTACATGTTGGAATTCAGACTCTTTGGAATGTCGTAAATTTCAGTCTTTGGAAGAGTTCAATAAACATATTGGGCCTAGCGAACGTTGAAAAGGCACCACGCTATTTCATCGAGATCATATGAAATTTAATAATATTTTAACCAAATTGAGCTACAAAATTGTATTAGTTTAAAGGCTGACCTATATCGAGTGAATCCAGTACACGGCACCTCATGTTCAGTTGGATTCCAGTTTGAAACTTCAACACACTTTTTCTTTGACTGTCCCATTTACCAACAATAGAGAGTTTTCAATCTGCTCTATTAGATCGCGTCTTCACGTCAAGATCTCGACACTTTCGAACGGGGTCACAAATCATTCTCTAGTTTAGGTCTGGACCCAAAACTTGTCGCCATGCTGTTTGGAGTGGGTCGCGACACCAACCTCAACAATTTGAAATTTCCTACTTAAATGGTATTTAGAATTTGATAGGTGACTAGGCTAAAACCAGATATTTAATCTGGGTTGACATCATAAATGGTTACGAACTACTGCTCTGATTGATAATGGATTTATCCTATAACAATTAAAACGTACATTCAAGAAACTCTAAGATTAGACGAAAGCGTTTCCCTTTTTTTACTGCGTGCTCTATTTGGTGTGGGTTTTTTAAAAAATCTCGTCAACAATTACTTTTGTTTCTTTCTTTTTCTTCTCTTTGGTGTTCTGATATTTTATCATTGCTAAACAATTGTTTCCGTGTTGTCACATGCTTTGGGATCTTTTTATCGTTATATGCTCAGTTTCTTCATCTGTACTTAGAGGACAAAAGGTACTAATTGAATGGAAAAATGGTAACCAGCCTGGAAATGGGTGAACCTAAAATAGAGTATATATGGGTTAGTCTGACCAGAATTGGTTAATAAAGTAAGTTATGTTTTAGGAATAAGAATCTTTTGAGAGCTTATCCTAGTTGTAAGTGAAAAAACAGAGACATTGTTTTCTTGATGAAATTTCAGTATTTTAAATCTTGAGCTTGGAACACCCATTACTGAAATTAGCACCTGACTCTTTGGTACGGACTTAATAGCACATGTTTCAAACACATATAGGTTCAGAAAATGCCGCGGCTCATATCCTTTTCTCTACACAGAGACTGTCATCCAGGTTTCATCTATACTGATAAATTTAGGTTTGATCACGAGCTTTCAGAAATGTAAAGTTATTGAAGTTTTAATATCATGGGGTTTGCAAAAGTTTACTATGAGGACTGAATTAATACCGCGAGTCATAGATGCCCATGCATAATGTTTACAAGACAGATTACTCTTGATAAGTTGTGAAACTTACTTTCCATTCACATTGTTCTTTTATATACAAAGGCAATAAAATGGTTGAAATGAAAATTAGGTTAAATGATAAAACGATTCTCATAATAATCTGACACAAATTCGAATTTCCTATCTCAGATTGTATCATGGACCACATACAGATGTCTAACGTCTGATAAGTCTATTATCACGTGTCAATGATTACGAGTACATTATCCGTATAAAATATTTCTGTGCATTGTGAACAAATATCGGTATAAAGGTAATTCCAGAAGACGTGGTACCATTGGTTTTAATAAAGAGGTATCATGGACTTCGATGGAAATTATTGTCATCTTTTACATACTTGATTATGCCAATTGACCAATATTCTTATGATAATGCAGCCACGTGCTTTAGTAAATATAAACAGCTTTGTAATGTATTTTACCAAATTCTGTAATAAACTTTACGAATTTATACAATTCTCTGGTTGATTCATATTAATTATTGAGTACTGTACGTGTATGTAATCAAGTTTTTGGTCTTCAAACTTAATTTCGAAACAGAATATCAAACAGTTGTCATTCGAAACTATCATGTTTCCCTCCACGTCTATATGCATTTCTCTCAACAGTTTCACAGCACATTGCTTTTACATTTTAAGTGTGGCACAAGAAGGGTCAACCACACTCAAAAGAGCGCTCGAAAAACCCGATCGTATTTATACATTCTCTTTGTTTGACACCTCATGTCATCCGCAGATTACCTGTATTAAGTAATCAGTCCGTCATTCCATTTCAGCGTGAGATTTCCTTGAAGAGGACAGTTACAGATTGGCTTTTCTATAACATATTGGCAACTTTTTCATGACTGAATGACTTTGATCTGGTTAGCAATAGAGCTCGGCAGAACCCTTGTGAAGTAACGTATGGCTTTTTCTATATTACATTAAAACTTGGCCTGGTTTCCTTTATTATATCAGGCACACTTAGACTGGTTTCCTATCTTGTATTATACAGACATAAACTAGTATTGTGAGATATCAAACTTTATAAAATATCTATTTCATCTCGTTCACTTCTCATAATAATTAATGTTGGAGAGATGTACTACTTCGGTGATCAATTCTTGGTTCCGTTCGTTACTATGTGAACGCTTAACACAGTAACTGTGTGATGCTGAAGTACAAGCTAATGTCAGACACACTGTAAAGACTATTTAAGTGTCGTCTTCACAAGTACTACTTGCCTCTGAGGTAGTCCAAACGTGCGGGAATGGTACAAAGATCATCATAGGGATAGAAAGATGGCAAGAGATTAAACACGTTTACATAGTGATATACTACTGGTAAGAGTAAATATAATTTATACATTCATATAAACACATGCATATATATGTATATACATATGTAGGAACATACATATGTGTGTGATTTAGATTTTTAACGTAGCTTTAACAATTTTCAGTCATATCACTACGATGTCTGCAGTGTAACAGTTTATAGTGATGTCTAGCACGGGGACATCATGTCGCAGACATGTAGCATGATGTCCCACCCAGTCACATTTTCCTGACACCAGGCCAACCTGTCCCAACACTAACCTCTTAATGCTGAGCGTCAAGCGAGGCAGCTGTTAGTACCATTTCTGTAAGTCTTTGGTATGACTCATGCGGGTTTCAAACCCGCGACCTCCCGCATCCGAGGCGGACGCTCTAAACACTAGTCCACCGGAGTGGTATGAACATGCATACATACATACATACATACATACATACATACATACATACATACATACATACATGTATGGCATCTTGTGTTTGCAGTCAGTCACACACACACACACACAACATTACTTATGCATCCGTTTTTTTATATGTTGCAAGGAAACATGTGAGTCAATGGCTTTTCGCGATGGAGCTATAGTTTGTATACGGCTTTTGTGTCATGGTTTGTTAATGCCTAAATCAGTGCCTTATTAAAGGTATCAAGGGAAGGGCTTTTGTGAATACTTCCATTTTACCAAGCGACATCCTTTGATCTATAAGAAGAAAATATTAAATCATTGATTGAATGCCACGAAATAATGACTTCATGTCTTCATGATGCATTATAAACACTTTGCCCCGCAACACTGTTACTTTGGTCGCCTAGATGACGAAAACATTATTTCTAATTAAACAAAATTTGCTATAGATCGATAATATTAAACGAAAGGTTAAATCGATTCAAAATATTGACTTAACTTCGACAAATCTGAAAGTTCTGCGCATTTATACAGATTGTCACGTGATATGAGTATGTTATTAATCAATAGAAACAAATACATGAAAGATGATAATGAACAACGTTACATTGTGTTGATACAGGAATAATAATTGTTTTCTCCGGCATCAACGTTCACCAAATCACAAAGGGGTCATCGAAGCATGAGCCTGGAATGCTATTCTTAAATTAAAAAAAGAGTTTCAAAATGGAATTTAAAGCTGATCGAGATCAGAAACCCCAGAAAAGGGTTAATTAAAGTCAACACACCGGATCAGCGTCTTCACTAGGGATACTTCAAACTGCAACTGAAAATGTTTGAGAGAGAGAGAGAGAGAGAGAGAGAGAGAGAGAGAGAGAGAGAATATCGACCAAACGTTTTTCTTTTTCTGGCATAAAGCTAGACAAATATCTCCTGTGTGTTGAAACCCTCGCACTTCGGACTATGGTTTACTATATTTTATTGTGCAGACTTAAACTGGTTTCCTATCTTGTATTATGCATAAATAGACTGGTATTGTGAAATATTAAACTTAATAAAATCTTTATTTCATCTCGTTCACTTCTCATAATAATTAATGTTGGAGAGATGTACTACATCGGTGATCAATTCTCGGTTTCGTTCGTTACTTTGTGAACACTTAACACAACAACTATGTGATACAGAAGTACAAGCTAATGTCAGACATACTGTAAAGACTATTTAAGTGTCGTCTTTACAAGTACTACCTGCCTCTGAGGTAGCGAAAACGAGCGGGAATGGTACAAAGATCATCATAGGGTTAGAAAGATGGCAAGAGATTAAACACGTTTGCATAGTGATACTATTGATAAGAGTAAATATAATGTATACATTCATATAAACACATGCATATATACGTATGTAACATACATACGTACGTACTTACATACGTGCGTGCGTGCGTACATACATACATACATACATACATACATACATACAGACAGACAGACAGACAGACAGACAGACATTAACATGCAGGTCTGTTGGGATTCGGTTATTTCTCAAGTTTAAACATTAATTGGTTGACCGGTTGAAATCTCGACCAATTATTTCATGGAGTAGCAGTGCAATGGTTAAAGTGATTTCAAATATGTATGACGCTGGCAATCTAATTTTAAAAAAAATATCAAATGTACAGTGAAACAAAAATGTCATTATACAATTTGATGTGTTGAATACACGAAGAAACCCCTTTCACGTATTTTCCCTTTCTAAAACCTTCACATCTGGCGTTTATTTGGTAAGTTGGAATGACGTACGAGTGATACGTGCTTTTTTCTATAATATATATTGTTATGTTTTGCAGTCACGGGGGGGGGGGGGGTGCGGGTGGGGCCTTATCACTGATGTGCTCCTCGAAGAAGAGCAAAATGACTCAATCCAAACACGTTTGCACAGAAATAAGGTCCGAATTTATAGTGTATTATATTTTTAGACAAGTGGGTGACTTTGATAGTAAATGTCACAAGCTGACAGTTTGAGTTTGCAGTCAACATTTCTTATGCATCCATTCTTCTGATGTTGCAAGGAAACGTGTGAGTCAATTGCTTTTCGCGATGAAGCTATCGCGTATAGTTTGTATACGGCTTTTGTGTCATGGTTTGTTAATGCCTAAATCAGTGCCTTATTAAAGGTATCAAGGGAAGGGCTTTTTGTAAATACTTCCATTTTACCAAGCGATATCCTTTGATCTATAAGTAGAAAATATTAAATCATTGATTGAATGCGACGAAATAATGACCTCATGTCTTTAGAATGCATTTTAAACTTTTTGCCCCGCAACACGATTAATTTGGTCGCTAAGATGACGAAAGTCTGATTTCTAATTAAATAAAATTTGCCTGGATCGATAATATTAAATGAAAGGTTAAATCGATTCAAAATAGTGACCTAACGTCAATAGATCTGAAAATTCTGCGTGTTTATATAGATTCTCACGTGATATTAGTAATAGGTATAAATACATAAAAGATGATAATGAACAACGTTACAGCGTGTTAATACAGGAATAATAATTGTTTTCTCCGGCATCAATATTCACCAAATCACGAAGGGGTCATCGAAGCTATTCTCAAATTAAAGAAAAACAGATTTTCAAAATGGAATTTAAAGCTGAGCGAGAGCCAAAACCCCGGAAAAGGGTTAATTAGGTTAATTAGGTCCCACTGGACAGTTTATCTGGTGAATTTTCATCCAACAATGACCAAAAATGAGAATAATTTTACACTGAAGATACAAATAAAAACAAACTAATGATTTTTGTAGAAAGCACACATGTGAGATTTTGACTGCAGCAATCAGGTTAATTCCTGATGCAACTGGTGGTTTTTATACTGAACCAACACTGCCACCAACCCCTAAATTTTACATTCATTTTTGACAAGAAATAGCTATTTTGAATATTTTCCTGTGACAAGGCAGCTAAAAGAATCAGTTTGTGCTTTATGCATGAATAAAGTTCACTAGTACTATAACAAATTAGCATACTTTTCATCACCTCTCAACCATTTAGATTTTTAGATATTTACCTATGTAGCAGACACACGATAGCAGACACGCATAAGTACGTAAGCCAAGTCGCCTGCTCATTTGCAGCCCAAGTTGCGCATTTGATCTCCAGTGCTCATCTAACTGTGACAGGCAGTCACCAGCAAGCCAACCCATTTCCAAGCCTAACTGAAAGTAAATCTAAACCACATTACAAATTTAGCTCATGTGTGAATTTATAAATGCTAGGCTTGTGATAATTAGGTTCATGCCTTCTACCTTAAAAATTAGTGGGTGTCAAAATACGAAACTACCCAGTGAGACCTTAAAACCAACATGCCGGATTAGCGTCTCCACTAGGGACAATTTAAACTGCAATTGAAAATTTTTAAGAGAGGGAGATATCGATCACACGTTTTACTTTTTCTGGCATTAAAGTTAGACAAATATCTCCTGTGTGTTGAAACCCTCGCACTTCGGACTATGGTTTACTAAATTATATTGTGCAGACTTAGACTGGTTTCCTATCTTGTATTATGCATAAACAGACTGGTATTGTGAGATAATAAACTTTATAAAATATCTATTTCATCTCTCTCACTTCTCATAATAATTATTGTTGGAGAGATGTAATACTTCGGTGATCAATTCTCTGTTTCCTTCGTTACTATGTGAACACTTAACACAGCAACAATGTGATACTAGAGTACAAGCTAATATCAGACATACTGTAAAGACTAGCTAAGTGTTGTCTTTACAAGTACTACCTATCAAAGACCCCATAATGATTCGGCGAACAGGCGTGTTCGCTGTATTGACACACTTTGCATATCAATGCTGTTCATTAATTTTGATGGAAAATGGTTTCTAACCCAAATAAAGTTGTAACAGTTGCAATCCTTGCTGTTTTTGCCCTCATCAGACACAAGACGAAGATGAAACAAGAACCTTTATAGCATTTTGCCTCTCAGTTGTTTTGCAAATATATAACTATGCCCTATTAATTATTACCAAAGTAACGTCATGGCAGGCATATATTTAACAATATACAATATAATCCAGTATGTTCAAACCATGAAGATGCCATGAATCATAACAATAATGCGTCACAATACGAATTCTCATGAGTCTTGAATCTATTACTACAAATGAACCAATTAATAAACAACCTTGCGAAGACCAAAAAGAAATTAAAGACAGAAAGACGAAAGATACAGACAGTAAAATTAAAAACAAAAGCACTATCACAGCAAAGACCGCCACAGTGTAGTAGTGCAAATTAAATCACACCAACTAAAGTGGAAACATTTTATGACAAACTTTGCTGTCATCATCAGATCTAAGGATAACACATTATTATAAACATATTTACATCATCAGACCGTGTACTTCACATTAAATAATAAATTCGATCTATCTATCTATCTAATCATCTATCTATCTGTCTGTCTATATATCTATCTATCTACCCATCTATCTATATATCTCTATCTATCCATCTATATCTATCTATCTATCTATCTATCTATCTATCTATCTATATATATATATATATATATATATATATATATATATATATATATATATATATATATATATATATATATATATATATATATATATATATATATATATATATATATATATATATATATATATATATATATATATAGAGAGAGAGAGAGAGAGAGAGAGAGAGAGAGAGAGACAGACAGACAGACAGACAGAAAGACAGACAGACAGACAGAGACAGAGACAAAGAGACAGAGCGACAGAGAATATCCTTAAACTACACTCTTTTCACAATTTACACCTGATGGTCACACCCTTACGTGCCTTAACATAGCAGCTCATTTAACAATTTAAAGACGGTGATGTATAACAAAATGAATTTCCAAGCCTAGCATATTTTTTCCGTTGTTAATGCTTCTTTAATTCAGAAAAGTTGTTGACCATTGCGAGATGAAGGCAATGAAGTCCGTTTCATGCCTGCTATAAAGAAGCATTGACGCCGGAAACCACTGCTCGTCGTAAAACACTCCCGTTAGAGCAATTAAACAGAGCACGATAAAGGTGAATTTATTAGTATCTGTTAATTAGTAATTACCCTTAAACTTGTATCGACAAAATACGTCCATCAGAGAAAGCTAAGAACTATTTCCCGTTTACTTTCTAAGCCAAATTATTTGAGTAGCTCTTTCTCCGGTATGAGATTTTAAGAGGAGAAACTGGATTATGAAAAAAATTAAACGTTAAAATAAAACCAGAAAGAAAAAGCGGAATAATTCGAGTACCAAAAGATCCATACTTTTGTACCGAAGTGTTTCGATCGGAATTCGTGCATTGTTTGCAAATGAACAAAAGCGGCCGGGAAGTTCTGCCATTAAATTTACGGAAGAAACGAAAAGTAAATTCAGACACAAACATAATTATGATTATATTTGCCAAGCAAGTATTCCCTTGGCAAAGTTTAAATTCAATTGGCCACGATTAAATTCAAATACCTCTGGTGGAATTTTTGCATCGAATTCCACATATCATGGGGAGAATTAATAGTTTTATCTTTAACATGCCGGCCCGTGAATAACTTGAGTAGATTCGATTAAAACCTCATAAGATGACATCAGATGATACAAAAAGAACGGCTTGGACAAAGTTAGTTTAGGATTGTTGGAGTTATCGATTTAAATATATCACACACACACACACACACACACGCGCGCGCGCGCGCACGCACGCACGCACGTACGCACATACACACACATGCGTTCTTGTGCGGCAATTTAGAAAAGTAGACACCAAAGGGACTGCTTAGGAAGAGATAGTTTAGGATTGTAGGAAGTCTTCAGTTATAGATTAAAATCACACACACACACACACACACACACACGGGCACGCACGCACACACAGAGAGAGACACACTCGCTCAGACCCAGACACATGTCCTTCTACAGAAATTCAAAAGCTTTTGGTTTTTGAGAAAAAGACAGAAAGAATGACGATATAACAGTATTTTATTTTCTAAAGAACAGAATTACTTATATCGCTCATTGCATGGTAGCCAACACATTTGACGAGATTTTTTTTTATCAAATGCTTGAGATACGGGTTACTTCACTCCTTCTTCCATTTGACAAGATAGATTGCTTAATGAAATATCTCTGCTATACCAACTGTGTTTATTCAATCGATATTAAATTGGGACTTGAGAAGGAAGATCTTAATATATCATTAGTTTATTGTGCGAAAATAAATTTACAAAATACTGAAACTCTCAAATCAAATATCAGTGAAAGCAACGCTCCTTTCTTTATTAAGCACCAGAAGGTATCATCCAATGTGTGTGTGTGTGTGTGTGTAAAAGGATGAAATAAAGTTCAGACAGTTTATTTATCATCATTAGTTTGGTAGTTACACATCCTCATCTATAATTGATTGTAACGTGTCATAGCAATCATAACTTGTAATGTGATATAGGTCACAGTAACCAAACCAATTCATGATGATGCCAGAATGTTGACATGTTAGTTATAGTTAAGATACCATCGCTAATATTTGCACCCGGGCTCTGGTTTAAATCACATCTTTATTATTTATCCCAAACAACCTCATTCTTTTTTTACGGATAATAGAGCTGAACAACAAAACCATGACATGTTCTATAGGATAATGGTTTAGATGTTGTCTTCTTGTAAATGCCAGTGAAACAAACCGGCTACCTTGAACCTTCCTCTCTAACCGCGAGGAACAAAGGAACGCCGTAAATTTCTTTTGAGACTACCGCATGCTTTATAGAAGTGCGTCATAGTCAATTCAAGATGATGCAGAGTTAATGCTTGCATTTTGTTTTGTTGTATTTTGTTTTTCGTCTTGTCTCGATGTTCTACAGATATCATACCTTCACAGAGCTGTGAAGAAACGTTACTTTTGTTCAGCTAATATATAAAGTTGCTTGTTTAAAAAAGGGATCAATTTCTCTGGTAAGGTATCTTTTTGAAGATCTGCAAGACACCCAGAGAGAACGATAAGATGTGATCAGACACGGTTTGCTTCGTCGATTTCCAATCAAAGATCGATAATCTTTTGAAGAACTAATGACAAAGATCTTTAAACGATACTTTCAACTGTGTTAAAAGTGAGCAGTGAAAAAGAGCACAATTCCATCTGATAATTTAGTTACTACAATTACAGCATTGTGCAACAAGTGGAGGGAATCTGAGCTCCTTCTCTTACGAACTTATCTACGTCAAATGAAACAGATACTTAACGATCTTAAATAGTTTAGCTGTTATAAATGCAGAAAGCATTTGCTCTTTAGCGGTATCACCGATAGAGATCAACAGTTTAAACCTCTCTAGCGAATGATTGTCACGACAGGTCGTTTAAGATTTTAAAACCTGTCGGTTCGTGCGTTCCATCAAAATATATTACTGAACCTGTTACAAATTACTTCATGAAATCTTCTAAGGTCAGCTTTCTGTTTATTCGGATTGCTTCTAGCTAATGTGATTCCCTTGAAACGAATATCTTCTATTATAGAACGATTAACTATAAGTTCTGTGATGCATATTAAGCAGCGTACGTGCACGTGAGCGTTTCAAGTAATACTGTATCTATAAAACAATATTATTTTGTACAGATACCTTTTGTCTTAGGATAGATCCAACTAATTTTAGAGTCAATAAAAATGAACACGATAGTGACTGAGGTAAAGAATGATATTGTATTATTGCTAAATTATATAATTCCTCATTATTCGATTTCATGAAACTTTTTAACAAATGTCATAAGAGACATTTCTTCTTATGTTGCCTCTAGCATTTAATTTTATTAGCATTTCCTTGGTCCCATGCCCTATGAAACTTGGGCATGTGAAATCTTTTGGCTAACGATCAGGGGTGGCAATAGCACTTGATTACAGGGGCCCCGAGTGGCCGAGTGGTCTAAAGCGCTCACCGTTCCGGATCACTGCCATCTCACCTCTGTCTGCGTGGGTTCGAGTCCAAGGCTCGGCTAGCGTGGGTACGTGGGAAAGCCTGCCAGTAGCTTCTCGTGGGTCGGTGGTTCTTCCCTGGGTTTTCCAGGGTTCTTCCTCCACCAGTTATACTGGCCGCCATGTATAGCCTATCTTGTGCTGAAAAATGGAGTTAAACCCTAGAACAACAACAACAACAAAGCACTTGATTACAAACTATTATGTGGGTGAGAAGAAAAAAAACACAGCAAGAATCCACTCAATTTTTTTTTTAAGTAACAGATTTACTTTATCGTAAACTAGACGCCTGATTGTCGTCAGCAATCAAGTCATTTGATGCAAGGCTTGTCGAACTTTCCGGATAATGAAGCGATGAAATAAATTCAAAACTGCCAATAGTAATTACTAGAATTTCACGAAGTGGAAGAAAACTCTCAATCACCTGACATTAACCATCGATTGGTTGTTATTAAATTACGTCTTAATGTCTAATAATTGTGTTGACATAATAATGGTAATAAAAGAGACCATGGGTGGCCAAATGGTCTGCTTTAGACCATGGTCTGCTTTTAACGGATCACTGCCACCTTATAATTGTCCGTGTGGTTTGCAGTCTCGGGCTCGGCCAGTGTAGCTATGTGAGAGACCTAGCTACAGTGGATCGATGGCTCCTATCGGAGTTTTTCTGGGTTTTTCCTCCAACAGTTATACTGGTCGCCATGTATAGCTTATCGTGCGCTGTAAAATGGCCTTAAATCCACAGTAACATCTTCAAAAACAATCATCTATTCTGATATTAAGATTGTAATATGCCATAACTATATAAAATAGTATATATTTGCTAATCCTGCAGAGATCTTGCGGTCTCTGAGGGTAGTTTTTCGACCGAGTTACTCCCCCCCCCCCCAGTGTAATTTGTAACCTGTTGTAATTTTTCCGCCAGAGAAAAAGGGCTCTGATGTAAATCCACGACTGCTCTAGACGAACTTTTCATACAGGACAAATTACCCCAAGTTATGGGTCGGGTGGAAATTGGCTCACTGACACCAGATTTATTGCTATGTTTCAGATGTGTACGGGGTCTTTTATATCCAGGCATTGAAATAAAATATGGGAGTAGAGTTGTCACAAAACCTTGACTAAAATATTAAAAGCAATGAAGCTGGAAACTTCTGTGACGTCATCATATCACTTTCTGATTGGTTGAATACGTCAATCACTCGCAAAATGCGATTTACAATTCAGGTATGTAAATATATGGCTTCCCTGATACACCAAACAAGTAGTATGCTGTATCTTGAGTATATCTGTTTATACGTGTCGTTTTGAAGGAAAAGGAAATTGATGTAATTTAAGTATATTTGCAAAATTAATTGGAGTCATTCCATTTAGTAGCCAAGTTATTCAAATAATTACTCCACTTAACTTCTGCTCCAAACGAGGGATTCTGATATATAGAGACGAAAAGAAGTTAAAGGCAAATTACCTAAATAATGTCACTATCTGTTATGAAATTTGTAATGTCTGCGTGTTCATAAATGTGTCTGTACAGACAAGATTTTTTATGATACCGATGAAAGTTCAAAGTCTGCGTGTACGTCTAAAACAAAGTAAATTATCTACTGTTTCAGAAAATTTGATAAAGATTTACCACAGAGAAAAATAGCATTTGTAATCAAAACCAAACCTCACCCTATCTTTGGTTTTATTTTAAAATAATAGATACGAAAAGTCGATTATTACTGATAAAGACGTCTGCCTCTTTTTGTGATGGCAATTTGTATAAAGGTAAGATTTCGGAGCTTGTTGATGTTTATGGACGGGCTTCACTTATCCTCTCGACTCTTATTTATCGTTGTGATCGTACGCGGTTGTAACGTGCTTTATTTGACATCCCATCGTAGATACAGAATACCAGTCTTTATGTAGGCTATAAGGCCTTCTTCAATGTAACGGAAGCTCTGCTGATGGTTATCTTCTGCTTCTCTGTTATAGGTGTCACACGTTACATTCCTTTCTAGAATCAGATAAAAATGGCAACGCTACACTTATCAGGAGCAGAGTTATCGTACTTTTCAAAAGAATTGAAACATTTTTTACTTCCATTTGTTATCTATACCAACATTATTTTATTTGCATTTTTTGCAAACAGTTACAACAAATTATATGTGATTGCAGAAACAAAGCAATCTCTCGTTCTCTGTCTGTCTTTGTGTCTGTCGCTTTGTGTCTCTCTCTCTCTCCCTTGCAGTGTTGTTAATGTTTATAATTTGTGCATTATGTCTAAATCTGTAACATTCATTTGATGTATAATTGATATGTATAAATATGACTGGAATGATAATGATTCCTCTTGGGAAAAAATCATGCAGATGATTACACACTTTTGATCAGAGTGAAGAGTTTTGATATAGTGGAAAAGAAAGAACGTAAACTAAATTTGCAAAATAATGTGTAGTTTGAATCCATATACCATCGGGACCTGGACAGCACAGCAAATATTTTGCCGCTGGCTTTGCACCTCTGCGGTTCTCAGTACGATACCCAGATCTAACATGAACAAGGGTTGGTGGTCGCCCATACAAGATCTGTTTACTTTCTCAGCATTTACCGGTTTTTTTCCATCATTGAAGAACATGTTACGTCAATGCCTTAGCCCTCGAAAGAGCATTTGTCTACATTTTAGAAGAACTTGATTTAAAATACGCCAATAAAGTTCAAACCTAATGTGTCGCTGACAATTATTATTCTTTGGTCATACATAACTCTGTCTGTAAGGTACAGATTTCTGAAAAGAACTATGGTACCTTGACCCCTGAGACAGACATATTTAAAACGAAGTAAAATGCTACTGTTTCAGAATGTCTGATATAGATATCCAGTATCATCAAAAACAAAGTTCATGCTCTCCTTGGAATTTTTAGAGAATGTGTTTGAAAAAGTAGATGGTCACTGATAAATACACGTGACTCTTTTTGTTTTGGCACTTTGTGTAAGGGTAAGATTTCGGGGCTTGTTGATGTTTCCAGATAGTTTTCACGTATCCTGTCGACTCTTATTTATCTCTGTAATCATATTCGGTTGTTATGTGCCTTATTTAACATTATCATAGATACAGGACACCTGTCTTTAAGAAAACCAGTAGGCTTTCTTGAATGTAATGGAAGCTCAGTGTATGGTTATCTAAAGACCGATACTTATTTTTGTATACGCCACACATTGCGTTCCTTTCTAGAATCGGATAAGATTTTGAAATGTAACACTTTTCAAGAGCATAGTTGGATACATTTCAAATTCTTTAGAAAAATTAGAAACTTTCGTACACCATCGCATGATTTTTCTCCAAATTTGTTTGTTTTTGTTTTTGACACACGAGTAAATTTATTTACAACTGCACAAATCTATCTACGTGTCCGAGTGCCTCTGTCTGTCTGTCTGTCTGTCTGTCTATCGGCGTTTGTCAAGCAAATCTTTATTGCATCCAGAAACAGAATCAGACATATCGGAACAATTATCCTGTTAACTCACTTGTCTTTTTAATACAGGTTGATTTCATTTAAAATGTTGTTGTAATTCATTCGAAAATGCAGCCGTTTGAAATATTTGACTGCATTATAGAGGTGACATTTACCACACGTTAGACAGTACTAAACATTTGCAGAAAACACAAGAAATATATCTGGTTTTGAATGTTCGTGTTCTCCGCCCGTTTAACATTGGCAAGTAGAACCCATGATAGACAGAAATTCCAAAGTAGAACAATTCAGTACATGAAGAAAACAAGTAGATACATATATAATCACTTTTAGGGACCAAAACACATTCATTGCCCGATAATCACCTGGTAATTTAATATAATCTTTGGTAAAAACAGAAACAACTCCAAATAGTTTAAAGTTGCTCACCAGTGGACCTAATTTGAATGAAACACTTTCGTTTGATATTGTCTATTTGGGGGAACAATTTGTTAAATCATTATACTTGTTTTGCAAATTCTCCCAACGTGGACCGACCACTGGGTGTATCTGATAGTACAGATCGAATTTTGCCTTGACATAGCCGAACGTCGCCAGTTAAAAAGAATCAATGTGAATAATTCTTGATATTTAATTCGATTTTGTTGTTTGGCATGTATCTGTTTATGAACAACTAGTTGTTTAAGTTACAACATCTTGAACATTATCTGTCCTGTGACAAATACTTAATATACCGGGTACAGAGGAAAACATGAAATGGCTCTACAAGCTTAGAAAGAATTTTATCCCGCAATGTAGAGCATTGTATTTAATAATTTAATAAACTCCGAACATCTTAGGCGTTCATATTTTACATGCCCAAAAAATGACATACATTGAAATAGAATCATAAATGGCATTTTCAATCGGATTTTGTTATCAATTATTACAATTGCATATTTTAATGTTTATAGATCTATAAAGGCATGCCATTCCCGCACATTCACATTCCATATGCACATGTTTATAGTCATATGGACTCAGTAGGTCTCATTTAATCACTTTTTATTAATCCAAAAATAGAAAACAGCACATTTTGCCTGATTGCTCATTCGATGATCATTTGATGATCACCGCCGTCGTCATCATTATCATCGTCTTTGCCATTAATAGCAGTAGCAGTAGTTGAGATTTAATTTTATATTGACTTTATGGAGCGGAATGGAAATTAATCACCCCCATCCCTGGAAGAAGATGCTCTAGAGTAGATGACCCCACCCACCCACCTGGTAAAGTGGCTCTAAATTTCTCCCATGGAATAAAAGTATCCCTGAGTACACCCCTTCCAAACCCCCTAAGGGAAAGCTACTCAGGATCGGTTTTCCTGTCTGTTATGCGCGTCTGCGTTCGTCAGCTATTCTTTGAGAAAGCATGGGCAATGATCTACGTTTGAACTAGTTACGCTTATATACAGTTCGTTTATTAAAACGTGCAAGACTGAATCATTTTGTGCGGCCACTATCATACCCGTACTTTAAATGTTACACGGATAGTTTATGTAGGAATGCATTGCATTGTTCTATTATATTTTGATATATCTTTCTGTAAAAAGTGGAGAACATATAATTTGTGCCGTATCCGTTTGTCCGTCAATAGTTCCATCACACTTTCGAGTTCACTGGATAGTTCTCTAGATGTTCCATTTAAAATTCATCTGAGTTAAATCAACACAGCCAAAACACAAAATACAATCAATTTCCAACATGCATAGGAATTTTTTTATTTAAGATTAATTTTCTTGGACAGATAACTTTGCCTTTAAAACACTGACTCACGTTTGAATGCAATAAAAGTAAAACAATATGATCGTGTAAATGCTTCTCACAGAACAAACGCAGAGCAAATTTTTGCGTTTTCTTCTCGAGGGAAAAATGGCTCTGAAAATGGAAGCTTTATCCTTTTGTTTGAATTGAAATACTGTTTTGAGAGATAAATTTCCGGATGAAGGGATCTAGTGGAAAAGTAGCTCTGTAACACCGACAGTTATTTCTTTTAGGGAGTTAGTAAGGCACCGTTAGAAGAGAAGAAAGGCTTATACCATGGACGATACATAATAAGGGTCATGATGTTAATATGACGGCTCAGGATACACTAAATTGTTGACACACAACAAAAAAAAGAGTTATCACCTATCCGACAGAAGTTTAAATTATATTTGGAAATGGAGGACTTTCTGCGTCGCCTTTATTATCTTAATACGCAGCTAATACGTGGATTTTGTCTCATTCTTTGCATAAATCCGAATGATCAGTTTAAGCTTTATTGTAAACTGACTTAAATGGGATCGAACGCAGTATGAAAGGGACAAGATGCTTTCTGTTCAGGTGAATAGTTGAATTGACTTGATATAAAATTAAATACAAGCATACGGAATAAGAAAGCAAGCCCGCAAGTCAGTGGAGTAGATAAATAGACAAGCTGAAAGTGGGAACGACAGAAAAGTGTGAGATTTTCAACGAAACTTATTTTTATTTATTTAGTGTTATCCTTAGCCTGTTACACCATCACTTCTCTTTGATCCGCCACACCCACCCGCCAGAGGTTTATTACATGCATAGTGTAACATTCTGTATGTGCATTATAAAAATTAACTTGGCATTATTTACTCCTATTTTTAACAACATCAAAATTGCAGAAAAAAACGTCTGAATTGTTTTCAAGCCAACTATGTATATAATAATAATAATAATAATAATAATAATAGCAAATAAATAAATAAAATAAACAAATAAATAAATAAATAAATTTAAAAGATTAAAAACAAATAAACATAAAAATAATAATCCAATACAATGTAAGTGAAATTATTAAGTACTTATAATATTTACCTTTATATTTTTGCAGTGACTTTTAAAGTCCTGGATTGGGTTTCTATATTTTCTTAAAATAGAGATGATTTAATGTTTAATTTAAGCATTGCTTTTCATGACTTATTAACCTTTCCCCCTTTATTCGAAATAAATATATTACATCTTTAGTTTTGTTCTTGCAATCATTTCACTTTTTAAAGATATATTTTAAAAAAACTAAAGAAATAAAAAGATTAATGTAAGTCAAAATAAATAAATAAATAAAGAGCACCTGCCATACGTACAAATTTGTGAAGGAAGTAAAGGGAAAGAATATAATATCCCAATTTGTGGATTATGTAAGATTAATAATGTGACTCTAACTCGTGTACTGTAGTAGCATTACAAATTTTGGAATATTTTGTTGTACTTTCTGGTCTCAAATTACGGATAGGGAGTAGAAAATAAATCAGTGCTGAAAGATTTCATCACAGACTTAATTTGCTTTGCGTAACATCATTTACATTATACGGTGTTATATTCTCTGTTATCTTTGAGGATATGGTCGTGTTTAACTATAAGTGTAACTTGCGACTAATAAACATTCTTCTTAGTGATTGGTCCAAGAATAGCTTTACATACATTGGAAAATAATAGCGTTGAAAACTCTTGTGATCCCTATCTAGATCCATTTGGTTTTTGTTCATGCCTAAATTCAGATTATACGAACTGTACTCATTTGTCTTATGCATTTATTCGAAGTTTTAAAATAGACAAAGTTAAAAGTAATAAACTAGTTTAAAAAATTGCAGCTAGTGGATCAAAATGATTGATCTAATTTTGTCATAGCTTTAATAGAATCACAATATGTAATATTTAGTAGTTGGAAATGTATTACACATGTACATACAAACAAACGGACGGACCGTATCACGATATCCACACATTTCTTTGAATGCGCGTGGATACAAATATCACAGTTACTGATTTGTTTTTAAATATGAAAAATAAAAATGAAAACAAAACTTGGCAAAAGAAAAATGTTTTGTTTGCTGGATAATACTGTAAATAAGAACGTCATGCCAAATGTACACAACTACCTGCAAAATGACTCTGTTAAATTCGAGTTGATTATTTCTTTTCAGCGCAAACTCAACACTATTGAATTACCCGTACATTCATACAAATGAATGCACGAACTATCGTTTAAAAAAACCTACAAAACAAAACAAGAACCAAAAGAAAACCCTCAAAACAAATCAAAACACACACACACACACACACACACACAACAACAACAACAACAACACTTGCATATATTATTTAGGGTGTCCAGTACGTTTAGGTTCTTAACAGTCCTTGATTAACTTAAAATATATGCATAGGGTGCAGTAAAAGAATGTGGAGATTAGAAGAGGAAAGGGAGTAGCTCGTTTCGCCCACATTGTACTTTCATCTAGATAAAATGTTTCCCATACTCGGTTTAGAAAGCTACTAGTCTTTTTAAAAGTGCTATTGTGAGGGTGTAATCACTAAACATGTATGACTCCCCCACACACCCCTGTTAGCACTGACCAGATCTTTCTTTTACTAGGTATTAGTTTGCCCAGACTATACAAGTATAAGTCTAGATAAAAATATATGTTTTCAAATAAAATGAATTCGTGTGTATTACCCAGGTTGAAAAAGGTAAATAACACCCCCCCCCCCAAAAAAAAAAGAAAACAGGGAAATGTTAAGAAAATTGATAGTGATTATTATTTTATATATTGGGAGATACAAAAACAGATGGACTTACGAGCAACCATTATATCTTTGTTTTCCTCTAGTCAATATTACATCCTTATGTGTAAAATTAAACGCAATGTGCCTGAATTGTATGGGTTGAATATTTTTCTTGAAAACCACTATAACTTGGAAAAACATGTTGCAACCAAATCCGAAAAGAACGAAACATTTATGTTTATTTTTATACGTTGGGGGCCATTAGTCCACCTCAGTCTAAGAAAAATGTGTTATAATTTAAATGCTCCTATTGTAACATGATGTACATAATAGTGCGTAATGGGTTTGTAATATATAATGTCACTTAATGGCCGATCAACTGATATGATCTGAACTCTCTCTCTCTCTCTCATTGTCTGCAACTATCTTATATCAATAAGAAATCTACATCAGTACCATCTTTCTTATGATTCTAATGATACTTTTTTACCGTCTGTGACCTGTTACCTGCACTTTTTGTAAAAGGCGTGCAATAAGGTCCTTTCATTGTCAGAACCAGTAAAACGTTGTTGTTGTTGGTGTTGTTATGGGTTTGACGCCATTTTTTCAGCATATGACGGCCAGTATATTTGGTGTAGGAAGAACAGGGGAGAACACCGGGACGAACTACATACCCAAGGGAAGCTACTGGCAAGCTTACTCGCATATCTACGCTGGCCGAACGCGGAAAGAGGCTAGCTCGCAGTGATCTGTAAAGGCGAGGTCCTTAGAGCACTTGGCCACTTGGGGACACCGGGAGACATGAGATTTGGAATATGTTTATATTGCGTTCACCCTAGGATCATGATATCCAATGATTATCCAAAAATTACTGTCTTAAAAATTATTATCTAAATTTTCTACACAGTAACACAGACTTTACCATATTGCAAACAAATCAACTTATAAATTATCCTAAACTGATAATCTTCAGAAAATTACAAAATTATTTTAAAGGAATCATTGTACACAGATGATATACAAGCTTCTTAATAATCTTTATCCAAATTATATCTCTAATCTAATTAAACAAAAATCATCACATACTGAGCTTAATATTAGGTCTACCACTAACAGCGAACTCCATATTCCGAGGCTGAGAACCATCCATTTTAAAGCTCTTTTACGGTATCAGCACCTACCTTTGGAATTCCCTACCGAGTCGATACGAACTTAAACATTTCCTTGCAATTAAAACTTACTAACGAAACTCCTTCTCGAGTAGCAGGAATGATGTTTTATATATATATATATATATATAATTTTCTGACATGTTGAAATACGTATACATGTGTATAGTACATGTTTATATATGAACCTGTTGACCACTTTAGTAATATAAATTGATTCATTTTAAGACTTTGTGATTGCAGGTGCGAGTGTATGTAGCTGGCGCATTTTATGTTATAACTTGTTACTACATTGAGGACCATGTGTTGTCTTCGTGAAATAAATTTATTATTTTTATCTTTATTATTATTATTATTATTATTATTATTATTATTATTATTATTATTATTATTATTAATTGTAATTGTTATTATAATTATTATTATCTAATTTATCATCATCATCATCATCATCATCGTTGCATTGGGAGAGGCATGCACTAACTCATAAAATGTCTTGAAAAACATTGATTTTCATCACAAAAGTACGAAAACAATTAAATGAAATAGGCAAGAAAGGTACATATATTTACTTAACATGCTGAGAACTCAAAATTCAAAGTATCTTTCTCTTGAATGAAATGAAAATGTGTCCATCCTGCACGAAATGATAATATAACCATAGGGCATAGCACTAAGCTTCCGTTTTCGAAGGAACCAGTCGTTGTTTTTTTAATTCTATTTTTATATTTTTTAATTTTTACTCATTTTAAATCCACAAGTTTATACTGTATATACAATTTGGAGGATATCCCGAAAGTTGAAAAATATTAGGAAGAAATACTTTTTGGGGACAGTTTTTAAGTTACTGAATATGCATAACAATTATGTCCATGCATGTGGTTTTTAAATGTACGTATGATTGTGTAATTCTTTATTTGTAGTCTTTTCGTAAGCGCTAGAAGTTTTTAATCATGACAACAATCATTTTGCATATTTACGACTGGCGAAGATTACAATTATGTTCCCCTTGTTTAAAGTTACAATTGTGTCAACAAGCTATCTTTGCTGAGATATTTGACTTTTACAAAGCTGTCACCTTCTAAGGTTTAAAGCCTTTGTTTTCAGTTGTAATCGTTCTGAAACAAAGGAAGTCTATCAAAGAATTGTGGGTGGGCTGATTACTAGATTACATCATTACAAAATTCTGCACACTTTAGCCACTGAAGATTCACAATAAACTGTTCCTCGTGTCCAAAAATAACCAGTCTAAAAGCTCCATTTGACATGTTAAAGGAATCGCTCTATCTCACGTATAGTTCTTTCCGAACAGACGCTTCACTACAGCGATATGCACCGTGCACTGTGTTGCTTGCTTGTTTTCATCTCGCAATAAAATGACGATAACGATCGCAAAGTTTTCATGGTGTAATGACCAAATGTCACCAAACAATTGTTCCTTTGTGGGACACATAAGACTCAAGAGAACAGCGTGTAAACAAATACAACTATATCATGTTCAATGCATTATCGAATGACTTTTTATTTATTCATTTTTGTTCGTAGATGTCAGACGTTTGATAACCGGATCTATTCTTGTGAGCTCTTCTTTTAATAGCAGAATGTCACAGTGACTGAGATTCTCATGACATGAAGTCATTTTTCTGTCGTTGCTTTTATTTTTTAAATAAAATTTTGGCATTTATGACGATCTCCGTGTAGAATGTACGCCAACATGGCAGGGTATGGATAGCTGACCGGAAGAATGGAAGGATTGAAATTAACATGGGCTTTTTTATATTTCCTTTTTTTTACATGTGATCAGCATCCTGATGTTTCCTGAAACTTGCTGAAACTTAAAACCTGTTAAAGCACAGTTCATGTAAGGGACTTTTGTGCATCCGGGTAATTTAAGTGATGACTCATTCTATTTGTATCTTCCATGCAGCCACCAGGTTATGGACATTGTTTTGTGTACTCACTGTATTACACACTTAAATCATGTTATTATTGTATCATTAAAGGTCTTTTCTTCCGAAATTTAAAAAATGTCAACACGTTCACGGAGATCAGCTAAGTACTGTAGCTTGAATTTGCTATCAAAATCTTAGTGCTTATATAGATAAAGATGGAGTCATTCCCCGGATTGCAATTTTGAGGTTAATCCTACAGATTATACCTCAAATGTACGCCGATAGCTGTCATTTGGTCAACCTCGGCTCGGTGAAACAAAGACTGGCAAAAAGGGTGCCACTGCTTTGCACTATTGTTTTGTTTGCAACTCCTTCGTCAATCGAAATAACACGGGTGGTCTGTTTAGATTACGGTTCTTGTTTAGGAAAAAATTACTTTCGGCAGAATCTTTAATTTTTCTGTACATTACTTCGTCGACATACATGAGAATGATCGCAGTGAACGCAGCCATCCTGGCAAGATAGAAAACAAACAATAGTTTTTGACCTCACAAAAAGCTATATTAAAGGAAATAAAATTGCAGATATCTTATTCTAATTGTAGTGTTCATAACCCACAGCCTTGAACCGGAGATAAAATACAAAAACGTGTGTTTCACGGTGTGTTTGTTATTAAATACAAAACTTACATGCATTCTCAGTTCTTTATGTGATTATTCTGATAACAGATTTAAATGCAACATTTCAGAATACTTTATGTGTTGCTGTTGGGGGGGGGGGGGATCATATATCACTTCAACACTTATCATTCATGGAAACTAAAATTTCACCCAAAGTGGATTTTGTAAAGTAAAACATACCGTACATAGATTTGCGATAAGAAGATTTAGTTAGGATATCAGAGAGAATAGGCCGAAGCTTGCGAATTACACTTTGTATAATTTCAACGGCTTCTTTTCTGGGTATGAACTTTCTTTGAAAAGGATTATAAAAAGCGATTATCATAAAGTTTACAACTACCAGAACTTATGTTAGTCGATAAACTTAAATTTCAAAATATCATTCCTGAACAATAAATAGAGGGGAGTAAACAGAATTAAATTCAAAATACTGAGTGGAACCTATTTACTTTGCAAGATATTTTGCCCTTCAAAGGCGGGTGCCAGTAATACATGTATGGATTTTTTATTTCTATTTTCGGGGCATCGGATAGGACAGAACAAACTACACCATTGTACCTGAATACAATGTCAATAGTGGTCGCATGCACTTTTACAGAGAAATATTATACGAGTATGGTTTTCTGTTTATTTTTCTTCTTGTTATTGTACAGTGGGTGTACACAATGAACGACAAGGATATGGCTTTAAACGTTTAAGACAACTTTTGAAATAAACTGTTATTATTAGGTGTGGGCTTTATTATATAAAGGCATTTAAGCAGAAAACAGTTTAAATTTGAATAAGAGCTAATATTGCGAACTGGATTTAAACTGTGGACAATATTTCTGTTTCTTTTTTTTTTGGGAGTGGGAAATAAAGATTGATAATAGAATAAGAAATAAAAAGCCGCAGATTTTCAAGCAGTTTTGTGCTTGTATAACACCCCACTGTGTTTAATGGTTATGTATCTATTAACATGGCTGTTAAGCCATTGGTGTATCAAACTGGTATAACGGTACCAATCGTACAACCCCAGGTGGGCAGAGCTTAAGGTGTAGGAATATTGTATTCAGAAATAAAAAACAATACTAGCTGTGATTGGTGCATTATGTAATAGTTGTACTTACTGTTAGGCTTTAAAAATAAGTTTATCCTGTTCGCAACATGTGAGATTATTTTAATTCATTTCTAGGTCATATTTTGTATCTTTTATGATTTTTAAAAAATGTGGTACACATAGTTGATAATGTATTTGTTGTGACTAAATAACTGTTACCCCGTCTGGTTCCAGCAGAGTTGTCTCTCGTAAATGCAATGGAGTACATGGTTTTGTCCTTGTCAAATTGACAATCTAACATTGTTCTCTATGACAGTGTGTGACATGCATGCTGAGGTAGGATAGAAAGTATATTTATCTCACAAAACATTAGCATTGAGGTCTATGGAAAAGCAGCTAGTACCGTGATACCAGCCGAACTCCCTCTGCAGGAAGACCTCTGAGTTAACTTCTCTGCTATTTGCTACACAATCAGATTAAGTCTGTCAATCTATTTCGTCACAATATTCATTGCTGAAATTATTGTATTTATCGCATGTCCCCTTTTTTACGCCTTTTTAAATACGTGTAGGTTTATAGTGTGATTGAAGTTCGATTATATGCGTTTGCGATTTAACTTTATGGGGACGACGAAGACAACACCTAAGTAGTTTCAATATGGGGTTTTTAAATAAAAATAGGCACTGAACACTTGTATCATGCACCAGACCAGCCATGTAAGATTAAATGAGTATGTAATTATTCGTTTTATCTGGTGGCATTCGATACCGATGTTAAATCAATACTTCCGGGTCTCACACTCAAGATGGAACTATTTAGGTTTCTTCTTCAGGTTATTGAATCGATCTGCTTCATTATACTGAACAAACTTTTACAAGTTTCTATAAAAAAAAAATTGAATTCACGCGATATATCGAAATTATATCTGGAAAGCGTGAAGATGGGTTATGAAATAAAGACAAAATAATATTCGGTGTTTTGTTTCGTGTATGGGACACATATGAATACGTCGAGACTGCCAGCATTGACGTATCGCTTCGCCAGATGAAGCTTGTTTTTTTTTTTTTTGTTTTGTTTTTGTGTGTGCACCGACTTGCAACAAAACACGTATCAGTTTTGTGTATTTATAAACCTTTATTTCCGTTAACTGAATAGTCCCTTTATGTTTTATATCTTACTCCACGTGTTCATATCGATATGCGACCAAGTATTGTGCTTATGAGGTCTGTGCTTGACAGTTTGCTTGGAAACAAGATGCAATACAAACTATATTTTTCTTGCACGTCTTATGGTTAAAATGAAGGCCAACCTCTCATTTTATGATCAATTGAGCACAGAACACGGTGTGCTATTAGAACAGCACATGAATCATTAGGCTGATGACAATTTAGATCCTGCAGCATTCCTCAAAAGGACATATGCGAGATATCCGATTGTTCGGAACTAATATTCCAAGGAACGTCACTATTCCCTGCTTTTTTTGGTAACTTCATCACTCAATGTGTTTTTCAAGTATGAGATTTGAAGTGAAACAGAGCTTTTACGTAATATTTCAGGCCACCTACTATATCAATGCCCTTAGGCGAGCCTTTATTTACAAGATATAATTTGTCGTTTTCAGCACACAAAAGAAACTATCCCCATGTAATTTGTACCCCTTTTAATTATTTATTTTCGGTGAACGTATTTTCTGCATCTATATTAGACACAAATACGCGAGTAGAATTGATCACATGCAGTGGTTAGGGAGATCCAATTCTCCAATGGTCAAATTTGATGGTGGAGACGAGACTTTGCTAAGTTAATTTTTTAACACAAATTGTGGTTCAAAGGGTGGCATTTCTAAACATCACATCTATTTGATGGATTATTTTTTGTATGACCTTTCCCACAATGAAACAATGATGGAAAAAGCTAGCGGATTGTCGTATATAGATAAAGGCTATAAAAAAAAAATAACAATATTTGCCAAAGTTATTATCTTTATGCAATATTATAAAGATCATTTAAATTTTAGTTTACAACTAAACTTTATTGTAAACAGGGATTACTGCTGATACGTAAACAAAATCTTTCCTTTCAATATGTAGACTGCCAGAAACCTAAAGATAGTGCCCTATTTACTGTTCTTGAGTGCATTCACGTGGAATAGGATACATGATTTTGTCACCATATGCAGACTAGTAACACAATTAAAAGAATAAGAAAAAAAAATAGTATTTTATCTGTCATCCGCTTTCGAACTTGTCTCATTTAAATCAAATCATACAGGAAATACAAATTGTATAGCGGTTATACTATTTTTCCAATAATTTCAACCATATAATTCAGAAGACCAAATAATAGACATTATACATGCCTTTAGTAATTATTCTTAAATGATATAAGGCGTTAGACATAATTAAATGACGCCTTTGTGGTAACCGGAAAGGGCTCATTTACTTCAAGTTATCTGTACGCGACTTAGGGACAAATTTTACAATAGGATCTGAAGTAGTTCTTCCTGCGTCTTTTATGTGTTTTCGTCTCTATTTATCACATTACACTCTCGAGCAGACAGGTTATTGATCTTGTGTGATGTGATTGCACTACTCAGTCGCTGAGAATGACACTCTTATCTTTTATAATATTATCGTCCATACCGAATCTTCCCTAAAATTGGTTATGACGCTAACATATCTGATAAGTTGCCATGTTTGTGCAGAATAATGTTTTTTTTTTTATTTCAGTGAAGGAAGACGTAAAAATATTCTTGATTTGACTTCTTAATTAATCAATTAATTAAATTTAATTTTATTGATTATGTAATTAATTTTTAATTAAAGAAGTCAAGTCAGTGAAGTTATGTTTCAACAAACATACTATTTACATTTCAGTAATTTAATATCTGTCCTCAATCTTTCATATACTGAAGTATGGTTACTAAAATAAACAACAACTATAAACTTTAGACTCAGTTTTATCTGACGAGAAACTTAGTTTTTCTTGAACATGAGCATATCTTTTAATACACATAATATTGTCTGATGGAAGAACATTGCTTCTAATGGTATAAGAGAGGTAACTCAGTTTGAAGTCTTTAGTGGCATTAGTGGATATAAGTAAGAAAACGAGATATGCACAGTGTACAGCCCTACCACTAACCTCTTAATGCTGAGCGCCAAGCGAGGCAGCTGGTATTACCATTTTCTTTAGTCTTTGGTATGACTCGGCCTGGGTTAGAACCCGGGATGCCCAGCATTTGAGGCGGACAGTCTAACATCTAGGCCACCGGAGCAGTGTTAACACCTTTGTGGTCAATTACTAGCATAGCAGGCATTCAAAACACGAACATTCTCTAGAATGTTTCTACGAGCAGGTATCAGTTTTACATTTCAACACATTCTAATGATGTTAATTAATCAAATGTTCTAACTGACTTTATTGCAAATTTAGAAATCTAGAGTCCTCTAACTCAGAATGATAGGTTATGCTTTTCATGCAATTATGCTTTTCATGTAGACAGCATGTACATAGGATATATATAAAAAATATATATATGCTCGCAACAACTAAAACGCATTTTCCGAATTGCTATTTTTTAAATACCATCAAGGTCTTTAGCTTAGGAATTCTTTTAAACACTTCCAGTCTTGCGACACGTCTTTGTGTCACTTTTGTAACTAAAGATCATTTAGCATAGAGACGGAAATAGAACCAGACGTATAGAGAGATAGGGATAGAAGTATAAAGGTATGCGGAAGGTCGTGTGTTCGATCCCCGGCCGAGTCATACCAAAGACTTATAAAAATAGTACTAACAGCTGACTCGTTTGGCGCTCAGCATTAAGAGGTCAGTGTTAGGACTGGTCGGCCTGGTGTCAGGATAATGTGACTGGGTGGGACATCATGTTACATGTCTGCGGCATGATGCCCCAGTGCTAGACATCAATATAAGCTGCCACACTGCAGACATCGTAGCCATATGACTGAAAAATTGTAAAAGATACTTTAAAAATCTAAATCACACACACACACACACACACAAACCGCGCGAGTAAAGGTAAAAATGTGTGTTGGTTTATGTTTTAAAGTTAATGTAAAATAGAATTAACGCGTAGTAGAAGATATTTTTATTTATTTTCACAGGAGCATATTGTAATATCGTGTTTTATATTTAGAAAAATGTCGCTTTGAATTGAAGAATATTTTCTTTCAAAATGTCCACTACTGATATATTGGCCGTAATTTAGTATCCACTAACTAAAAGATTTTATAAGAATACATGTTACTGAAAGACCTAAACAACTGCTCGAAGATAGCCCGAATTTGTCATTTATTTTGTGCGATTATTTTGCATTTTATCGTTTTATTCATTTACCGTAATTTCAGTGAACTATTATGACATACCTGGCGGGCAAAAAGTATCGGCCATACTCGCTTATAAGATGATTCCAACTGCAAACTGTACCGACCCAGATCTGGCGGCACATAATGCGCCGGCAGATCTTGATCTGTGCAGTTTGTTAGGAGTAATTAGAACAAGAAACACCATCTACCCTAATCTGCAGGTTCATAATGCTATGGTAGATCAGGATCTTTGTTGTTTGCTTGCGGTTTGACTCAAGTTATAAGTGAGTACATACGGTAAACACGTCATATTTACCCAATAGATCCTTATCGGTATCCATCTATCGCTGACACTTCTGTAAAACAAAACGCTATTGATATTCTCAAGGCTTGCATACATTTGAAAGCGATCATCTAATGCGCTTTGACTGGATAACAACAAAAACCTCACAGTACCGAACACAGGTCGAAGTTAGACAATTGCACAATTATAATTCTGATGCAGTGTTAAATTACATGTAACGCAGAGCAGTCATATACATAGAATCCAGGGACTTGTGACCTTGTCTTGTTTAAGAAGAATTGTTCTGACCCCCTTTTGACCTACACATAGGACAGTTCAACAAACACAGGCATGCTTCAGAAAGAAAAAAAAAAGGAAATAAAAACGATTACGTTTGTTCAGCGAAGAAACAGATATGTCGAAACATTAGATGCAGTAATTAAATGATCTGGGTAAATTTTATAACATGTTTTTTTATCACCATGACGTTCATATTCATGTTTAAAGTGCTATAATTTCAAATAATACACAGTGCTTATAAGTTCTTCAAGTTTGTCGTATACTGCAGTGCGTGGGTGAAACAAAAGTCTTTAGCAGTGTCTAACTGTGGGTGTATTCTTGTCAAAAAGGGTTAAAGCTATTTTATTTTATTGTGATGTCTAACACTGAGGCATCATGCCGCAGACATGTAACATCATGCCCCCACTCAGTCGCATTATCCTGACACCAGGCCGAGCAGTCTTAAGACTAACCTCACTAACCTCTAAAATGTACAAAGCAACGGTACAGGAACGGGCAATAACAGGAGTAGAGCATACACAAATTGCGACATGTTGTGCATTTGGAAAGTTGTCGATTGCAGAAAAGAAATCGTGAAATCACCCCTTACAAGAGTGCTACTAATCAAAACTACCCAAATTATGCTAGACATTTTAGATGTAAAACAATAGGTTTGTTAGTTTTTCTTGAAGATGTACTCTAGAAATACATATTTACCCCTGCCTTTTTGCAATGGCTTTTTGTATTTTTCGGTATTTACTTGCTTCTAACCTCTTTGGCAGTAGGTGGGTGAAACAAAAGTCTTCAGCATCAGGCCCGGTCCTAGGGCAAGGCGAACGAGACAACCGCCTAGGGACCCGCGCTTTCAGGAAATCAACACCGCAATGCAACGTTTTTGCTTGGGGTCCCGCTCATCGCTTTTGCTGCCTTGGGCCCCGCATGCTGCCTTTAGCCCCGCACATCCTAGGGCCAGGCCAGTTCAGCATTTTCTAACTCTGGGCGTATTCTTCTCACATTAGTAAAAACTATTTGATTTAGAGTTTGCCTTCGAGTTTCGTGCTAAAATAGTTTGGGCAATACATGGGGCTTTGGTTGATATTGTGTGATTTGGATTTTTAACGCAGCTTTAACAGTTTTTCAGTCATATCGTTACGATGTCTGCCGTTTGACCGTTTGTAGTGATGTTTAGCACTGTGGCATCATGCCGCAGACATGTAACATCATGCCCCACCCAATCGCATTATCCTGACAACAGGCCGACTAGTCTCAACACTAAATTCTTAATGCTGAGCGCCTAGCGAGACAGAGGGGTTCGAACCAGCGACCTCCCGCACCAGAGGCTGACGCTCTGATCAGTTAGGCCACTGGAGAGGTTGCCTTGGTTGAAGATATGCCTTACCATACAGGAAGACGTAATCTGTATCGTTATTTATTCGACCTTTCGATCGTTACAACATGTAAAAGAAACGTACTACTCCGTTTATGAATGTTCTCAGTAAATGCCTATATCTAATATTTGGTTTAGAAGAGCTTTTTAGTTTTTGATTGAAAAACAATGTATTACAGCTGATACAATGCATTGTAGTGCAACCTTGATCAGGAAATGTACGGAAAATGCAGATAGGTAACGAGCCACACGATTATAACAAGTGCGTTTTCTTATGAAGTATCAGATAATAGTCTGAATCGACCTTTTAAATAATCTGTTTTTATACATTCAGCTAAAGCTGTGAAGTGACATATTTGCAGATTTTGTATTCTTTATCTTTCTTCTTATCCTAGATCTCGGTTTACTAATCCGATATATTGATTTACTAGTATAAAATCTCATTTCACTCATCTTTTATCTCCGTTACGGATTAGTACAACTTGATCTCAGATTAAAAACAACGTGAAGTGTGTCCGTTCGGCACTTCCTTGGTTCGATATTATTGATCAATGTATATATTATTGTTTTTTTTTTTTTTTTCTGAAGGCAAATAAATATCGACTTAGTGAAAAATATTATGTCATGTGTTTTCCTCTCAGGTTTCAAATATTCGGACATGAAACAACTTAGCAAGTATGTATGTGCTCCTTTCAGCGCTTTACAGCAGGTTCTCTATCCAAAGAAACATTGTACATGATTCTGTAGGAGTCGTTAAATTTGTACCTCGAATACTTTGAAGTTTGAACATTTGCACCCTTCAAAATATTTAATACAAACTAGAAAAGAATGATGTTTTTCAGACAGAGAGATAAAAAGATAAGGGGCCCCGAGTGGCCGACTGGTCTAAAGCGCTTTCCGTCACGGATCACTGCCATCTCACCTCTGTCTGCGTAGGTTCGAGTCTCGGGCTCGGCCAATGTGGATATGTGAGAAAGCTTGCCGGTAGCTTCTCGTGGGTCGGTGGTTCTTTCCGGGGTTTTCTCGGGTTCTTCCTCCACCACTAATACTGGCCGCCATGTATAGCCTATGTTGTGCTGAAAAATGGCGTTAAACGCTATAACAACAATAAAAAGATAAATGCGCACACAGAGATAGATAGATAGATAGATAGATAGATAGATAGATAGATAGATAGATAGATAGATAGATAGATACATAGATGGATAGATAGATAGATACATGGATGGATGGATGGATGGTGGATGGGTGGGTGGATGGATACATGTGTATGTATGTATGTATGTATGTATGTATGTATGTATGTATACATGTATAAAATCAACGTGTATATATTAAAAGAGATATGTTCAAAAGTTACACAGGAAGAGGTCGGTTCCTATAGAAGCTCCTTTTGATTTGAGTTATCTCGTGGATAAAAGCTCTGAACTCATTAAATTTAAGCGGAGCTAATTCAACTACAAAACAAAACACTACGTTCGAGACACTATTGCCAACTTACGTATGGATAAGGCAGTTTGAATTCGAACAATTCCTGTACCATATATGTAGAAAATGTACAAAAGGATATATATATATATATATATATATATATATATATATATATATATATATATATATATATATATATATATATATATATATATATATATATATATATATATATATATATATATATATATATATATATATATATATATATATTTGTATACCACCAGGCAAACACCAATTAGCAAAACATTATTACAGAAACAAATTAAATTATATTAAAGGAATTTGTCCTATCTTGGGCGTGAATCACATGATCATATATTAAAGGAAGATTAGATTTCCAGAGCTGACTACCAGATCCGCAACGTTAGAAATGTGTTATCGGAGATATCTTTTTGTCATACAAAATTAATCAACACTTCAAAGGAAAAGACTACAATCACATTCTGTGCATAGAAGATTATTGTATTTCAAATACATTGAGATCAACAAGAATACAGGAAAACGATATACAGATTGTTGTAATAAGTGAGCGAGTACAAACTAATAAATGCATGATTTAAGTGGTGTCAGTTTTGTCTGACAGTCAGCTGATCTGTACAAATACGGATATACTATAAGCGTTTGTACCAAAGAACCTTACATGTAGACGGATAAATCTATCCATCTAGATGAATGCTTCGATTTTATTTATGTTTTAATATTATATCCAAAAAATTTTCGTTGATATTAGATACATATTTAAGAAAGGATTATAGTGAACGAATTGAAAAAATGATACAACTTTAAAATATAAATTTTAATGTCATTAATAACAAATGGCATAAACTGATTGCAGTTTGAAAGGATGGGCGTTTAGAGATCCATGCGGCGATTTGCTATAGCATTGTTAGTAACACACTGAGTCATAAATGATTTGGTTTCTTCTTTAGTTAGCCCTACTTAGAGTCAGCTCTTCCAACATTTTCTCTATTACAACAAAACCAGTACTTATTTTCATTATTAATCAGAAACGGAAATGGAATGTGGGTCTTTAAAAACGATATCAGTGAAATATCATAATCCTTGGATTTAAATTTGCAATACCTTATAAATTCGTAATGCATAATAGAGCTGCTAAAGTAATAGCTTACAATAGTTTGATATTTGGTTCTTACTCTGCGGCAGATTTTCTTAGTATACTAATTTGAATCCATTGCAATGTACACCTATTTTGACAACGTGGATACTGGTTAAATAACCATTTAGTCTTTGTGGTGTGGCAAAGCTATGGCTTATTTGTATAGATATGAATCCAAGATATATGTCAAGGAACTATCTATATTTTATGTTTGTGCATGCTTTACTTGTAGGAATAAGAATCGAGACGTATATCAAGGGACTATCTTTATGGGTTTTGTCCCTTTTTTGCACGGATATAAATCAAGAAGTATATCAAAGGACTGTATTTATGGGTTTTGTCTTTGTTTTGTTTGGAGGGAAAAGAATCCAAGACGTATGTCAAAGGACTATCTATATGGGTTTTGTCTCTAATGTGTTTGTAGGCATATGAATCCAAGACATATATCAAGGGAATCTTTGAGTTTGCATATCTGCAACAATAACCTGTAAGTTACAGCATCTACATAAATTGATAAAACGAGGTACAGCCTTGCAAATACATGTCTATAGTTTACTTTACATCTTTTAAAGAGTAGTGAAGTATAAATACCAATATTATTTGAAGGAAATGTAAATGTAAATGTATGTATGTATGTATGTATGTATGTATGTATGTATGTATGTATGTATGTATGTATGTATGTATGTATGTATGCAGGCAGGCAGGCAGGCATGTATGTATGTATGTATATGTATGTATGCATGCATGCATGCAGGCAGGCAGGCAGGCAGGCATGTATGTATGTATGCATGTATGTATGTGTGTGTGTGTATGTATGTATGTATGTATGTATGTGCGTGTGTGCGTACGTACGTACGCATGTATGTATGCATGTATGTGTATGTGCATGCGTGCATGCAAGTATGGATGTATGCATGCACTTTTTTAGAGAGAGAGAGAGACAGATAGATAGAGCCAATGACAGACAGAGAAAGGGGGGAATGTACGGTGAGACGATTCTACATGATCAGTAATTATTAAATTTTTCAAGCTATATTTATTCCATAAGTAGCTAAGAGTTTTTATAACGTAAAAGAGTATTTTGGTGACTGGCATAATTTTTGTGTGCTGGTGTGTTTTCAAATTTATCAAGCTATAAACAAAATGACAACCTACATTACAAGCTTTATATGTTTAAGAAAACTGATATACTGCTAAATCAAGGTTAACTAATTTTGCAGACATATAAATGAAAAACATTTTATGTACCTTTCCAAATTGTACTGCACCAAGTACCAACAGGAAACGAAAATAGTATTTCTAATTAAGTTACAGTCTAATTAAGAAACTTCCCAAGTAATAGACGAACAAATTTACAAAGTGACAAACAAAGCAACTAACAAAATAAGACACCAATGACAATCACAGTGAAGCCAAACTGAAGGCAAAATTTAAAATCACTATGTCGTTACAAACTGAAGGCAAAATTTAAAATCACTGTATTTAAAAGCTGAAGGCAATTTTTAAAATAACATTGCGAAGTGACATTTAAGGCAAAATTTAACATCACGGTGTAGTCAAATAAAGTCACTGTGTGTAGTTAAATTGAAGGCACACTTGAATAATCACTGAGTAGTTCAATTAAAGGGAAACATTAAAATCAGAGTAGTTAAATTAAGAGCGAAAGTTAAAGTCAATATGTCTTTAAATTATAGGCAAAAGTAAATACGAATATCTAGTTAAATTAAAGGCAACACATTTAAAGTATCTGAGTGGTTCAACTGAAGGAAAAAATTAAAATCAGTTTAGTTAGATTGAAGGAAATATTTTAAAAAATCAACTTGTAATTAATTTGTAAATTTGTAAATTTATAAGTGTAGTTGAATTAATGCAAAAATGTAAATCACTGTGTAGCTAAATTGAAGGCAAAATTTAAAATGACTGTGTTGTTAAATTAAAGGCAAAATCTCTGTGTAAGTTAAATAAAAGGCAAATTTTAAAAAAAATTATAATTATATTAAAGGCAAAATTTAAAAATCTATTTCAGCTTGTAAGAAAGTAATCAAAATATTTTCTCTATTTCTGTTTTGACTTCTGACCCAGAAATGTTTTTATACCACATAAAGTCTCATACCTTTCAACGTGTATACATCATTAGGCGTAATATAAAAACTTGTAACATTTTAAAACTAAGAACAATGTTGTAAGAACTTGACATAGACACCATCAAAAATGTTAAAAAGCAACAACAAAAATTACAAATGACACCAAACACATCGTTCTAAAGTTGCTAACCTTGATCTTAAAATAAGTGCACATTTTTAGTCGGCTTGGATTTAAATTTATGAGTTCATGTGAACCCTATGGCTATACCATATAAATGTATAAGTACATATTTACACAATATCACACCCGGAAGAGATGTCAGACGTTGCACCTATTAAGTAACTTGATTATTTTCAGTATCCATAGCAACACTCAAACATAGCTGTGAAGTTTGGTTGCATTTTCTCGAGTGTGCTTGTTCCAGAGTACTGACAATTTTACATGAGGGCGGAATAATTGGAAAGTTGCATGATGACAAATGTAAGGTCCAAACATCTTAACCTGGTTGGTTGGTTTGGTTTTTATGGCAGAACAGCATAAGTTTGTTACTCAGCTCCAAGGTATTTGGGGTAAAGTGCCTTGCCCAAGGATTTATCACGCTCTCCGACATGGGCTGACTCAGTGGTAGGACGCTAAATCTCACCTTTTGATCAAAGACAGGGACTCACGTGCCATGCTCATCAATACACGAAGCCTCCTTGACATGTGCGAGATAATTGGAATACATTTCTACAGATAAATCATTATTTCTCTAGTAAAGATCAATGTTATTCAAATGTGGAATATTATTTAAAATATCCAAGTTTCCGGAATGAAAACACTAGTAAAGTTACTGATATATTTTCTTAATTTTTCTAAATCTTTGATTAAATTTCATTAATTAGTTATGTACTTAGATGTACCAAAACTTTTATACCTACATTAGGCTCTAACTTGGACACAGCATAATCAAAACTAAGCCTCCCTGAAACAGATGGTTTTGATTAAAAATGACTGGAATTTTTACTACAGGTACCCTTTAAGGGATCGTTCGGTTTAAACTAGGTTACTTTTGTCCACCTAAGCAAACACCAAGAGGCTGAAAAATAAACAAACATTTTATTTCCAGTTTATACATTAATGCAGCTATACCAGTGAGTGTAAGTAATACTCTTCATTGGTTAGCAAATCTCCAGGATAAAGTAAAAAAAATGTTTTTTCGTAGGGACCACACTAGGATGCGATAAATGCTGAGTGTCCCAGATAGTGAAATGATTTCTTTAAGATTTAAACATCGATGAAAGTCTATATAAGAAGCACTGTGGCAACTCAGATACTGGTGTTACGCCAATATGCAGCAGCTTGCTCCTTACAACACGCCGTATTATGCCAAAGACAAATTTTTGTTATGAGCTTTGCAAACTGTCATGAAAAGCCTTCAAAAATCGAAATCTACCAAAGGTTTAATTTCTCATTTCACCCAACCCCAGAGAGTCCTCTTGATAATGACTTTTTCCCGTCGGACCGTGGGTTAGGCTTTGCAATCTGAAATTGTTTTTGCTATCCTTTTGCAAACGTGCTGGGTCAAAAGAAAGATGGAATAAATCAAAGCAGATGGGTTTCTCTCTTACAAGTTTAAACAAGCTTTGAAATAGTTTCATCTCTAGTTTAATTACCCAGTGATACAGGCTGCGGCCTATTTTTAAAAAATAACTTTCTTCGTGTACATTTTCTTGACATACTGTCGCGACATAAACATTTTCAATAAAGTCCGTGTTTGAACCCGGGGCTTTCATATACTTGATAGTTGGTTCTCTTAATTTTCACGTATACTATCCTGTTTTCCCAACAACTATATAGTGGTGAACCATCTCAAATTCCACTCAAAAACTTTAGCCATCCCATACCAAACATCTTGCACACAAAGCAACTATAGCTGACTGGAAAACCCACTAAAACATCTTGTTATAACAAACCAATATTTAGTTGTTTAAAATTCAAACAGATTTCAATAATAATAATAATAATATATATATATATATATATATATATATATATATATATATATATATATATATATATATATATATATATATATATATATAGCGTTATTTATTTCAATTAAATTATCAGGTCATATAAAGACCAGAAATATGGTGAAAAGTGTATATTTCCTATTTAACGAAACATTTTTTCTAATAGTAAACACTGAAAGATTTAAATATCAGAGCTTCTAAAGGAACAAATTTCTTTAGTACATTTGTATAATAAACCCATGTAATTGATTCTATTCATGCAAATGAAACTGTAATCAATAGGACAATCAAGGTTTAAGATTTTTAAATATAGTTTTCAGACATAATACCAAAAAAAATAGTCGCTTGTCTCACAACAAAACAGGCAGTCTATTCCCACATAATTTGTTGCACATGCAAAACAATAACGTTTTCTCAATCCGAGTCATCTTGTACTTTAATCATGAAGGGGAGCAAATATTGTTATGATCTTTATTTAGCTATTAATATATATATATATATATATATATATATATATATATATATATATATATATATATATATATATATCTGTGTGTGTGTGTTCTTCTTGTTGTTGTTTTGTGTGTGTGTGTTGTTTTGTGCGTGTGTTGTTGTTGTATGTGTGTTGTTGTGTGTGTTGCTTTGTGTGTGTTGTTGTTGCTGTGTATGTGCAATTTTTGAGGTTCAAAAAAATGCTTCATGTTGTTCCTAATAATTCAGCTCTGTCATCACATAAGTGTTATGCAGCATTTATTTTAATTAAATTTGAGGCAATACGTGATGCGATCCCGTAACATAAACTAAAGTTTGCACCAAAAAAGGTCAAATATTATTCCAACTATTTGATTTTCGATATGATGTGGAATTTAAATAAGATTCGATTAGTTTGTCCTGCATCCAGACTTTAGCACAGCTTTTCGATTGTTAAAGTCCAAATGTTTGAAATAAATTAAAAATGAAAGCAAATACAATCGAAAATGGTGCTACAAAGGCGAAGTATAAAATAGGTTCTAAATTTCGACAGGTAAGTCAATCATTTCATTTTTAAAAAATCCATTTGGTAATTTTTTAAATCACTTGCTGCTTTGATCTGATAACATAAGTGACGTCTTCGGTTGAAAGGCACGCTATCGCGCCTCAGATAGTGCACTTTCCGAATATATAACTGTCGTAATGCTGTTTTGATTATTTCGTTTTTTATACTTTAGTGCATCGTCTCTGCACATTAATACACGAGCATGTCAACTAATTCATGTCAGTCCATCTATTTGCACAAATTGAAATTCACTCATTAACATGAAGAAGAAAAAAAAAATCAGAATGTTTGGCTGTTTATTTTCACTTCATTGTAACTTACTGATTATAGTGTCACATTTGAATCGTTCTTACCATTCGGCACTAACGCCATTAGAGAGGAAGGATTGATGTAAATGCAATCTAAACTGAACGTGATGCAGTTATCAAAACGCATGTGCTCTTCCATGTGGTATTTTGTCACCCAATAATTTACAGCGTCAGAGCAAGTAACATTCTCCATCGTAAGGGAGGCAACCCTCTGTGAAGACTTTGAGTCGCTCTTAGAATGGTACTATGTCCTGCTGATACATATGGGTGGTAACTATATTTGACCTGAGAATCAGGCTAAGTTGCGCCCACTTAAGATCATACTTCGGTATGTCGTAAAACAACAAACCTTAACACTGAATCACACAGTCTTATTCATCTAGAATATCACTTGGCGCAGTGATATCATCGAAATAAGTATGGTGCAAGTCGTACTAAGTCCTACAGATCTTGCTAGTACGAAGTATTCTATGCAAATTTTCGCAGAGTGTTAGAAAGAAAAAAAAACATCAACAAAAATGCAAGTCAGCAACTGAATTTCTCTTGATACTTTCCTCTACCTGAGCGTTTATTTGAGTAACCTGTCAACGCTAATTCATTTTGACGAACAAAATATAATAAAACCTAATACATTTAATGTAATAATATTTCTAAATTACTTAATCTGGTCATGTTAAGATATATTTTTGTATGCGATTCAGGGTACAAAATAATTTAATATATATATATATATATATATATATATATATATATATATATATATATATATATATATATATATATATATATATATATATATATATATATATATATATATATAGTTCATAGAGTAAAATATAACATTGAAAGACTTATAGGAAGACATGTAGCTAATATGAATTAGTGTCATTTATATCAAAGATCTCTCTCTCTCTCTCTCTCAAAATAAAGTTGTACCACAAAACAATGCAAATTAACCCTTCTTTGCATGCTGTAATAATACCGAAAGACCCCAGAGAAATCACTTTGAAACTATCGGTCGGATAACATTTATGGTAGTAATTCACAATCAAAGAAGAAACTACGAAACTACTGTATGATACGTGAGATGACATGCATAAGCTGGTAGCCACAGCAAGCTGTGGTAAGTTAGAGTCGATGCTGAGGCAGTTTCATCCTATTCACCACTGTATACTTGATGCTTCTATGGTTTATTGGAATTATTGAACGTAAAATTTATAGTAATCTGAACACAACATCGATGTGTGATAAGTTCTCTGCTACTTTTTGAATTAAACGAAGTCTCGTTGGCACATTAGTGTAGAACTGAAATGTACAAAGCAACGGTACAGGAACGGGCATTTACAGGTGTAGAACATACAAAAATTGTGACATGCTGTGGATTTGGAAAGTTGTCGATTGCAGAAAAAAAGTCGTGAAATCACCACTAACAAGAGTGCTACTAATCAAACTACCAAATTTTGCTACACATTTTACCTGTAATAAAATAGGTTTGTTTGTTTTTCTTGTATGCAATGGCTTTTTCTACTTTTCGATATTTACTTGCTTCCAACTTTGTTTGTTCAAAGGCATATTTGCCGTATGTTATATAGACATACATACATACATACATACATACATACATACATACATACATACATACGTACATACATACTTTTATGTTCTGTTCCTGATAACACATGGAAAGTGTTACGAGTCTATGATCTTAGAATAACTAAGAATAAAGAGTGAAAAGCAACATTCTTTGTAAAATTAAACAAATTATTTGATTCCCTGTAATGCAAAGTGAAAATGAAAAAAAGAACTTACCGTATTGGAAAGTAAATCCCAAAATAACCATAGAATTACAGACATATATCCTACTAATTTAAAGGTCTGAATAAACTTTAGCAGAAATTCGAAAGTGTTAATGTTTTTGCAATGATCTGTACAAACTATTGTGCCAACGGTCTTTCGTTGAAACACAGTAATATAATTCTATGTTAGAATTGCGCACCCAGTATTTACAGAGAATATTATCACTTAAATAATTTGAACAAATAAATTCCAGCTCACATGAACACTGAACACAACAATAATACAAATTGATTCTGCTAGATTTTATGCATGAATGAATAATCCTTTCAGTAACAAGTTTATATAGTCCTCTACTTGTGCTCAGGGCACAATAAACATTTTCTAAAAAACATTACTTAATGAAAAATTACTTTCAGGAAAGTTATTAATGTTTACAAAATAAAATGTTCCTGTTAGAAGCTCTGTTACTTAAATTATAATATACGACCTGGAAAATGTCAGGTACACCAGGTAAATTGTAGGGTTATCACAATAACATAGAAAAAGACCACAAAAAGCATGCTTACTTCTTTTAATAATGATCTTGACAATAAATCCTTACACAGAGACTATTTTAGCTACGTATTAATTGTTTACAGAATAATAATTTTTTTAAAAAAAGATCAATAATTTAGTTCAAGTAGAAAATAAAATTGATTTTGGACAAGGATACGTCCATCATACAATGTTCCATTACAATAACATATAACACATTTTTTTAAAACACTAATTAACAAACAATGCAGATTAAATATACATAACAAAAGTAACATCGTCAAGTATAGTACAATCAAGAATTAAAGAAAGTCTTCTTACTTGAGATCTCGGAAGATGTTCTGAACTGCATTCTAATAGTTGATGTTGGTCAATTTATGGAACTCCATTCTGATAGTTGGTGTCAGTCAGTTTATGGAACATCTTAAAATACAGATATCAATCTGAAGATGACATTATTTCAGATAGTCATCGTTCTAGTTTCTCATTTATTCTATATATATGAACTGTAATTTATTATACAGGAACTTTTAAATAAAAACGTATTGCTACACACGATAAAAAATTTCAAATATATTGTTGGAAAGGAGATACTCGTATCGTATTGAAATTGATAACATTGTTAGAAAGGACTACGTTATCCTAGTGGTCACATTTACAAATAAATGATAAGTATCAAAATAGGTCCATATTTATGCATGTGATAAGGGAGGATCGAACATGAGTCTTTCTTTGACATCCATGGATTTTGCGCTTAACGTATATAGGAACACTCAGATTTGTTATCATTTTTTGCCTCTTCCCTGCTCTTTTATAGCACCTCGAATGAAAACCTACAAGTATTACTGTCATATATTGCCATGGATATGAACTTGACCAATGCGTTATTAGGCCTGGCCAATAAGAGTTACGTTAAAATGAGGCCATTCTTAAATGGATCGAGTGGTAGTCAGAAAGACCATACAAAGGATTTTTATAAAATAATTCATGGAATGGGACATATTGAATGACAGATTGTGATGATGGAAACACATTTAAAGTGGAAAAGCAGAATATGATACAAATAAACTCAAACATCATTCTGCAGATATTAAAGAAAAAAGCGTTAATATCTTGTATTTTTGAATAACTTTAAAAAAAAATGATTATTATGTGACTACTGTATTGTTGTTTGTGCATGGGCATAGCTTGTACATATCAAAGATGAATTTATACTAAGATGCTGGGTTTTGATATATTTTGAATTTAAAACGTAAAAAGCTTTCATATACACATGGAGAGCAAACTATTTAATATGATCATAAATGGTATTTGCTATTTCAGTGGCAAAACACAGAATGACAAGTACAAATATATCGAGGATTGGTCACAATTCCAAGAAAAACGAAAGAATGTAAATACCTAATCATTCTATTAATATAATATTTCTCAAGGCCACCGTGTGATGATTCACTGAAAACAAATACAAGACAAAAATAGATGTCTTTCATTTTACCTGATAAACACCATTCATCCTTTTATTATTCGGTAATAAACGACAACCACTTGAATGCAGATATTTAACTTTAGCGGTTCTTACCATCTTCAATGTTGTAATAAGTAATCTTCACATTACCGTGCTTTTGCCTGCTACAAAATAATATTTAATATATAATGATTATCTAAAAGAGCATTGTCAACATTCGTCTATTACCTCACACTATCTAGAACAAAGCAAATTCTTTTTGTACTTTATTAACTTTTTTCCTATACAAGCAGTTTTTCAGCATGAATAAACAGGAAATCAACGTTAACTTTGACCACGTGGATTATGCTCTGCAGCATGTTATATGCAATAGTTATGTCCCGTTATTCTCAACACTCTTTGAGCAGGAAAGTGAAACTCAGGCTCAAAGTCACAAAGAGTTGACAGTCTATATCATTGGTTAAAATGATGCAAGAGTCACAGTGTAACAATATAACCTGGTGGGATTTTGGATTCACAACAGAACGCTTTTGATGGTGATACAAATACAATGTTTAATGACGAATGACATGAACAAGAAAAGAATGATGTGCGTATTATATCCAAATATTGGATCAATTAACATAATCCGCACGAACTAAAAATGAAAATACAAATAAATGACGTTACACAGTACAATGACAAGAGGTGAATGATTCACAGTGATTTCACAACCTAATAATGATGTGTTTTACTCAGATAGTAAAACTGTGGTCTTTTACTCGTACAGTCAGTATTCCAGGTTGGTCAATCAAGCAATCAGAGCCCACCAATCTCGGTAAGCAATGCCCGATCACCTGCTACTTGACCAGCAGCACTGTTTACTCAGCTATACGGCTGCTATGGTTCAGCTTCACAGCTGATATGGTAAACTTCTATTGTTAGCTCTGCATCTGGTACCACATCTACTCCGATCACTCAGATAACTCTGATCACTCTGGTCAGCTATACAGCTGCGACTCCGATCACTCTGGTCACCTGAAAATACATCTAACACCGTGTACTATGCATAACACGGGTATATACGATACAATGTAATAACGTAATATACAGTACGCTACACAGATTACATTGCCAGCACAATTGTAAAACAATAAACAAGTTCAGAAGTGAACCTAACCGTGCCCGACAACAATCCTACGGTACTAAACGTTTCTTAAAAATGCAACTTTATATATTGCTAATATAAATCTCTTGCTAAGTTCACAAATAAGAATGGAAAATATTTTGCATGATACTACGTAAGCCGAAGCTACATAGAAAATATACAAAAATAAACGTGGTAGTACAATAGTTATAACTTATGCACGAGAAATTAATAACTCACACACCTCTACAGATGAAGATGTGCAAGTCCTTATAGTAGACTGCTCACTGACAAGACGTTCCTTAAGGTGAAGATTTTGACCTACGGTGAGGTACTTATACACAGAAGATGCCGCAATACATCGTCTGTGCGCTGGAAGTATTCGGTTCTTCCCATCGAAAGCAATACGCACGTGCGACATAAAATGAACCAAACTCACTATTTTGAAATCTTTGTACAATATACATAAATCACCCTCGGGTATCGTTGTACACAAAAAAGTACACGCATTTAATAAATAAAAGGATTTATACAATTCCGTGACACAGAAAGCTTTCAGATTTTTCATAACATGGGGACTTTTATCTGAGACTAATACATTTCGATGATATATATGTACTTCAAGTATCTATTATTTGTTGGGGGTGTAACTGAGTTTGAAAAGTTTCGAGGATATGAGGTCTAGGTTGATCAATATCAATAAAGCAAGGGTTGGTGACGGGATTTCTTTGCTTGAAACGTTGTGTGTGCATCTTTTTTGATCCAATAGAAAGTGACAGTGGTCATCCCAAATTTTATACAGGAATCAAGAAAGGGAATATCACATTAGTTGCTATCGTTCTGGGCAACATGAATTAGTTTCATGGCTTAAAATCCTGTCATAACGTTATGAAGATAGTGTAATACGAATTTATGTCATATATGTCAAAAGAAAATGTTGGATGTATCAAACAATTAAAGGGAGTTTTAGCTAAATTAACAAACCTGGAATTAATGTATCAACCTGGAATTAATGTATCATGTGTTACTGAAATAATAGGCATCATTTCACAATTAATTCCAAGGTGAATTTTGTCTGAATTTAATTCATTAATATTTTCGCATACATCTGATACATATGTATTGATACACATACTTTTTTGAATGATTTTTCAAGTTTTAAAATACGCTATGAGATGTACTTCTGTTGAATCCTCGTTATCGCTAATGCACTTTTGTACAACAAAGCACGCGACCACATTACAACCATACCAGTGTAACAAATCTGCATACAAAGTTATGACAATTGAAATTTAAGTATTGAAATAAATGAATGTGAGCCATTCCTCAGTCGCTATGCGAGCAACATTTACAACAACAAAACCGTAATGGAAGACAAAAAAAATATCCTGGACTTCACTATTTGATAAATAGAGACCTACTCAAAAGGTTCTTCAAAGATGTAGTGGTAATACGTAGAAAGGGCTAATAAATCTATATCAGTTGTGGTAACAAGTAAACATCTCCCTTATATAAAATTTTCAAAATAGAACCTTTTTTGTAATGATCAAAAGCCAGCTATAAAATATTGCAAATTTTATTCAATTTATGATGGATGCAAAATAACATGACATTTCTACCATACAAGTGTATCATCATTAAAAGTACAAGCTATTACAACATTTATCAAAATAGACAACGTTCTATGTTTATTCGTGATCATCATGTGCAAATACACTGACAACACAATTTTTATAGCGGCTGTCCTTACAATCCATCAGCTTATCGATGCAAACACAGTTGCTAGATGCGAGTTTATGCTGAATGACCTAATGTGTGATGTGACATGATTTTGATTTTTGACGTGGCTTTAACAATTTTTCAGTCATATCGCTACGATGTCTGCAGTGAGGCAGATTATTGGGGCATCATGCCCCAGACATGTAGCTTGATGTCCCACCCAGTCACATTATCCTCACACCAGGCCGACCAGTCCTAACACTAACCTTTTAATGCTGAGCGCTAAGCAAGACAGCAGTTAGTACCACATTTTATAAGTCTTTGGTATGACTCTGCCGGGGATAGAACCCACGACCTCTGCATCCGAGGCGGACGCTCTAACCACTAAGCAACCGGACCGTCCACACAGGTGGAGAAACCTATCCTAATAGTTAGGTTAGCATCTTCCCTTCAAGACAAATACTTTACTGACTGGGATGAGTTCATCATTAATGTATCGAGGGGGTATGAAATTATTAAGTTTCTGACTGGGATGAGTTCGTCATGACTGTATCGAGGGAGGTATGAAACTATTAAGTTACTGACTAGGACGAGTTCATCATGAATGTATCGAGGGGGGTATGAAACTATTAAGTTACTGACTAGGACGAGTTCATCATGAATGTATCGAGGGGGTATGAAGCTATTAAGTTACTGACTGGGATGAGTTCATCATTAATGTATCGAGTGGTATGTAACTATTAAGTTACTGACTGGGACGAGTTCATCATGAATGTATCGGGGGTGGGGTGAAATTACTAAGTTACTGACTGGGTTGAGTTTACCATGAATGTATCGAGTGGGTATGAAACTATTAAGTTACTGACTGGGATGAGTTCGTCATGAATGTATCGAGTAGCATGAAACTATTAAGTTACTGACTGGGACGAGTTAGTCATGACTGTATCGAGGGGTATGAAACTATTAAGTTACTGACTGGGATGAGTTCATCACTGATGTATCGAGTGGTATGTAACTATTAAGTTACTGACTGGGACGAGTTCATCATGAATGTGTCGAGGGGGTATGAAACTATTAAGTTACTGACTGGGACGAGTTCATCTTGAATGTATCGAGGGGGTATGAAACTATTAGGTTACTGGTCGGGATGAATTCACCATGAATGTATCGAGTGGCATGTAACTATTAAGTTACTGACTGGGATGAGTTCGTCATGACTATATCGAGTCGTATGAAACTATTAAGCTACTGAATGGAATGAGTTCACCATGAATGTATCGAGTGGCATGTAACTATTAAGTTACTGACTGGGACGAGTTCGTCATGACTGTATCGAGTGAGTATGAAACTATTAAGTTACTGACTGGAACGAGTTCATCATGAATGTATCGAGGGGGTTCTATTAAGTTACTGACTGGGACGAGTTCACCATGAATATATCGAGTGGTATGTGACTATTAAGTTACTGACTGGGACGAGTTCACCATGAATGTATCGAGGGGGTATGAAACTATTAAGTTACTGGTTGGGATGAGTTCGTCATGACTATATCGAGTCGTATGAAACTATTAAGTTACTGAATGGAATGAGTTCACCATGAATGTATCGAGTGGCATGTAACTATTAAGTTACTGACTGGAATGAGTTCGTCATGACTGTATGGAGTCGTATGAAACTATTAAGTTACTGAATGGGATGATCTGAAATGATTGTATCCAGTGGCTACATTGAAATGTCATAAGGACACGCGTAGGAGCATTGGTAAATAGGGAACATGGAGTCTAGTACATTATTCACTTTTTCAAATAAATTTATTTTAAATCAGGATTAACCCAGTGTCTATGTATTCCAAGTTGATTAGTGATTGACGTTAGCTTCGTCCTGACTAGGATGTCAGGACTAGGATGTCAAGACCACATCAATCAATGTGGCCCCTGTGGCGATAAAAGGTGAAAACCAGTCAACATATGATAGAGACCAATACATTTTCTAGCACAGCGACTAGATACAAACTAAACATACATGCTCCAAACAAAACGTGCAAAACATAATGTCATTTATCACACGTAAGATTTATAGCTTTCAGCATGTCGGAGAAACTAAAAAGCTACACAAAAGGATCAACCTTCATAGATCTGATTGGATGACAAAAAAGCTGTACAGAAGTACGGTCGCAGAACACTTCTCCTCCCCTGGCCACACTTTCAGTGATATAACACTTATTGCAATCGCTCACAACCACAACTGGAGTTCCCAAACCAGAAAAGAAAATGAATCTTACTGGATATGCCGCCTTAGAACATTGAAACCAAGCGGATTAAACCAAGAAGACTAGAAAAAGACATTCATGCACAAAAAGAAAATTATCTGTTGTAGCCGACACATTTTCTTTTAAATAACTCTCTAAATTTTCTTAATAGCCTTTGACTACCATAACAATGAAATATCCGGGATATAATTTGGCCTTACATAAATTAACATAAAATAACAGATGTCGTTATGGCCTATCAATTTCTAGGTCAATACAAATAATATCCAGTATCAGCAACAAACTGAAATAAACTAGTTAAAACATAATAAAGTCAAAAGGTTTAATTTCTGTAGAAACAGCCATGTAATGTTTCGCAAACATTACCGTTTTATTGTTTTATTTGTTTGTCTTGTCTGTGTTTTGTATTTGCCTATGAAAAAGACTAATTAAAGAGTCGAAAGCGCATATCTATCTATCTATCTATCTATCTATCTATATATAGATAGATAGATAATTGGGGCGGAAGAGAAGAGCTTAAATAGCTGCTCCGTTTTCGTCCATAATTCTCACACTGAAGCTATATTTTGGTGTTCATTATGATTTATAATACGCTGAAGTCGATGAATTTTAAGTAAACATTTATAATTCCATTGAAGGTCTTGTTCCTCTGGCCCAAGGTTCAGAGCTTGGAAAGATCGTCAGGTAGAGAGAGAGACACTAAACTGTTTGCTACTTCCCCAGAATACAAGCGACTAGTGTTGTTTTTTTTTCTGTGGCATTCTTGTAAATGTACCAAAATATTAATCTGAATTTGCATTTTGCTACTTAATTTTTCTTCTGCCTAAATATTTATCACCTGAATAGACTACAAAGGTAATCGTGCAAAAAGAAACTGTATATTTGTCCGATGGAAAGAGTTATGAAGATTAATCCATTGCTTGATAAATAACAACCCATTGAACACATTTCCGTTGAAAATATATGAAACAAAAATATACATAGATAACGGGCTTTTCAGTCAATTTGTGGAATAATTTTTCTTTGTATATGACTTTTGCTGATAAATTACATCGCACATATCCATCTTCTCTTAAGGTAGAGAATAATATTAGCAAAATTAACAAGGAAATGCATATTTAATTGCTTTTCAGTACGAGGTAACATTCAGCTTTGTGCGTGTGTTGGTTTGAGTACATGAAAGTGAGGAGGTGACTGGATCAAGTCATATATATTCCGTTATTAACGTCATGAGTCAGTTGAATAATGTGATTGTCGTTAGGCATTAACTATCAAGACGTAAATACAGTTTTTTCATGCTTCGTGAGTTTTTCTTATTAATTTCAGCTGAATATATACGAAATTTTGACAGTGTAGATGCCCTTTCACGTCAATGCATCTTTCACCGCTTTATTCGTGGTCCACCGCCATATCCGGGTCAAAACGAGACCTAGATTCATTATAATTAGGGATTGACTTCATCAGATATCATTAAAAAAGAAAAAACTATTATACTATGTCACTATATTAACTCTTTGAATATTTGTGTATTAGGTATAATTTTGTTTCATCCAATGTAATTTGGTAAATTTCAAGTATCTGTGAGTATAATAATGTAAAGAAGGTTACAGTTTGACGTGGAAATTTTAAACCGAAATTTTAATAGATTATTAAGTCCCAGACTCTAGAGTCATTTAAAAATATGCTTGCCTTCGGCTCCTGTGGATACAAAAGGAAGTATTTTTCTACACAAAACTGTGCCATTATTGTTATTGATTTCTTTTTTGTTGACAAAGAGATAAATACTACATGCAAGTAATACATATATCTTAGTAAATTATTTAAACCAAAAGACAAGCAAGGGGAAGATGAAATGTAAGATGTGGGGAAGAGTGTGTGATTTGGATTTTTAACGTAGTTTTAACAATTTTTCAGTCATATCCCTACGATGTATGCAGTTTGGCAGTTTATAGTGATGTCAAGCAATGGGGCATCATGCCGCAGACATGATGTCCCACCCAGTCACATTATCCCTACACCAGGCCGACCAGTCCTAACACTGACCTCTTAATGCCAAGCGCCAAGCGAGGCAGCTGTTAGTACCATTTTTTTAAGAAGTATTTGGTATTTTTCGGCCGGGGATCAAACCCACGACCTCCCTCATCCGAGGCGGACGCTCTAACCACTAGACCACAGGAGCGGAAGGAAGAGAGAAGCTACTGAATAGAAAAAGAAATGGTTTGCATTTCAAGATAGCATATCAATATATATATATATATATATATATATATATATATATATATATATATATATATATATATATATATATATATATATATATATATATATATATATGATAATATTACTAATTCTAAAACAAAATATGAGAAAATGCATAAAATGATTATGTACAAAAAATCGTTATCGCATATATATATACATATATATATATATATATATATATATATATATATATATATATATATATATATATATATACATACATACATACATACATACATACATACATACATACATACATACATACATACATACATTTTTCAGCCGAAATCAGAGCAATAGACCTTGCTCTGCAACATATAGAAAACAAACGTATTTTAAACAGCATCATCTTCTCTGACTCACTATCAGTACTTCAGTCACTACACAATAGAAAACTGGAGAATCCATTAATGAAAAGCATACTCGTTAAAAATACCAAGCTGAGTGTCTCCCACAATATAATATACTGTTGGTTACCTAGCCATATTGGTATTAAAGGTAACGAAAATGCTGATCGCGCTGCTAAAATGGCCCTTACTCAAGAACCATCTGATTTTAAAATACCGTATACTGATTTTAAACCTAGTGTCAGAAAGTCCCTACGTCAGAAGTGGCAGGCATCATGGAATGATGCAGTGAATAACAAACTTCATGCAATTAAGCCAACTCCAGGAGAATGGACTCCTTCCTACAGAACCATGTGTAGGGAGGAGGTAGTCATTGCAAGAATCCGAATTGGTCATACCTATATCACCCACTCCCACATACTAAAAGGTGAAGACCCTCCAGAGTGCATTTCTTGCAATAAACCATTCACTGTCAGGCACTTTATGATAGAGTGTTTTGATCTGCAACCTACGCGCGATCAGTATTACAATGTGCATGACATGAAGGAACTTTTTGATGCTATAAACATCACTCGTATTAGAGAGTTCCTGAAAGCAGTAAATATTTACTTTAAGCTCTAACTTGTATGCTATCACCTTGTGCAGTTTTATGCAATATATATACCGTCCCTTTTTAATACCTTTTCATTATTTTTCATTAACATACATTTACATCACCCGTTGATCGGGAAGCTTTATTTTGCACCGTTACCATCTTACCGTTTTAATTTGAACTATTTGTTTTTTATATCGCTGGTCGATATGAGACTTTTTATAATTTTTAAAAGATTATACACATAACATTTTGTTTGGCGCTAAATAGCCTTACAGTGCTGATGCGCCGTTAAAAATAAAATCAATCAATCAATCAACATACATACATTAATCTATTCCCGTATACATTTGTCTGTGTTCATCCCTGCCTGCATACAAGTACGAGAAAGGGAGTGAGTCAACATTTCATTCAGTGATTACGTTATTCCACTATCATGTCCATTACTCTATTTACTAATAAAATATGTTTTCACATGATTCCATTTAGCAAATAACTTTTGCCATTTTGGATCTTCCACGTCAGATTTATTAGCTTCCAATTTAAAATGAAATATCAAATCAAGGTACAGCTCTTGCAGGTTTGGGGTTTTGTTTTTATATTTCTAGCTAAATATAATATATATTGTTGGTAATAATACTTGATTTACAAAATTTGATTGGCAAGATTCATTTGAATTCAAATCTCCAAATAAAAGAAGATTTTCGTGTTGCGACTGCACTTATAATGCCGCAGCTGGAGTGAAAAATTGGGTAAATAAAAATATCCTTCCCATTATAAGTATACACCTTGTTCATCCAATAAATCATATATACATTTTACCCCTTTTGACAGTCACGATCGATACAAAAGTGGTATGTTGTTAATTGTTATATCTTTATTTATCCAGACACCCTCCTGTGAAATTTCGAGGAAGTTTCTATTTTTCTATTGTCATAAATTCTGCCCATGCCTAAAGAACATCCGTCCAAAATAATTTGTTACAAATACTTTTGGATAATCCCGATATTTGCAAGACATTTAATTGAACAAACGTGTAATAGGACAAATCGCATTTATCAAGAAAGTAGTCTGTTTTATTTTGCCATTCAGAATTAATCAGTAAATGTAAACGTTTTATTCAATATATTTTTCAAGATTTGATAGAATATGAAAGATGTTTCATGCGAATCCACCGTCTTCTAGCTTATTAATAAGTAATGTTCTACTTAATTTATCAGGATCGTTTTTCCACATAAATTTAAAAAAAAAAAAAAAAAAAAAAAAAACATTTTTCGATTCTCTTTAGAACACTTGCTGCTGGATTTGGTAACATTAAGAATAAATGTGTCAGATTAGATATGTTCATTGATATGAAAACAACAACTTTCCCAATTGTTTCTTAATTTTCTTCGATTCCGTTCGTCTAACAGTTTGTATACATCTTAAGTTTTGTGTTCAAAATTTGTGTCTACAATGTCTTCTGTATTTACAGATAACTCAACTCCTAATACGGACAAATTTGAAACCCAGTCAAATTCTAAATCTGAACACATGTGTATGTGAATTCTTTAATACCCTAAATCTCATAACTATTGTTTTCTTGATATTCATCTTTAGCCCCGACGTTGATGCATACAAAGAATACTGTCATTGATTTCAAACAAAAATTAGATGTCAATAAAAAATACATTAAATAATAAGGGAGAAAGAGAGTCCGAATTCCATAACAGAACAGAGAAAGTAGAAAGGGGCCTGAATGTAATGAGTGATATAGTTCAACTTACATAATGCTTCAAGATCCATGTAATTACCAAAACTAGAGAGTATATATTATCTTGTACGTGTTTTGTGGAAAGTGGACATTATATATTGGTGTGCATGTGTCCTATGGAAATTGGCCTTATTGAGTTCGTTATTCGTTCGATTTTATATTGTAAACGTGAATACTTGTTCAGTGGGCAAATATTTGAATGCATATTTACACAGTCCTGAAAAATCATTTGTTAAGAGGGAGCACCTGCGTTTTAATAAGTACTCTTAATTAATAAACCTATTAACAGTGCTTGCAATATTTCACAAGATATAAATAAATTTACATAGGATCAAAGAAGCCGACTTCTAAAATGTGAATATTTTAAGAGAAATTTTAAAAAGTTAACACTTGATACCAGCTACAATGAAAATGTAGACATGTCTTCGCGTTAAGTACACGTTCCAGAAACTTGAGCGAGCAATCGGTTGAGTGCTAATTTTGCATGTTTATTCCATTAGCTATTCATAATAGCGTATTTGCACATTTCAAATTTGATACGCATGTGTGCGCTTTTCTGTTTGTAAAGCTGCCAATTACACTAGCTTTTACAGCTAGCATGTACAAATATTTGCCAATAATAAAAAGGCTTCTTTAATTCTTTAAGAATCGACCCTTCAGGTATGTGGTCCTTATTATATTTAATACACCTGACACGAGAAATTGAAAACTGATTATTTGCCTCCGACTAGAAGCATTATATTTTACTGTTTCAAAAGCAGTTATGTTTACATGTATGTTAGATTTTGAATGTTCCACTCCTAATTGTCAGGCGTTTAAGCGTTTATGGAGAGTCATTGGTGGACCGATTTATTTGTATGATAGCATAATGTTGCATTAAATTTTAATGTATCTTTTTTGGTTTAAATATAGAGACAGTAAACCGTCAGAAAAGACAAAACCGTTGGAATGCAGCGACTAACATTATGCACTATCTGACTTCAACCGTTGCGTTATAGAGGTTTGTGGCAATACGGCACGAGTGAACTCAGAAAGAAAACTTCACTCTATGAGGTGAAAGAAGCAGTTTCTTATTTTAATAATAATAATAATAATAATAATAATAATGGGTGTATTATGTGTGTGTGTGTGATTTGGATTTATACGTATCTTTAAAAAATGTTCAGTCATATGGCTACAATATCTGCAACGTGGAAGTTTATAGTGATGTCTATCACTGGGCATCATGCCACAGACATGTAGCATGATGTCCCACCCATTCACATTATCCTGACACCAAGCCGAAATTTCCACATCCGAAACGTACGCTATAACCACTTGGGCAATCGAAGAAGTTAGATGTATTCTAATGCACGTAACTGGCAATGAACTGTACACAGCAAAAAACCACAAAAACACAGACACAAAAACAAACAAAAAAACCCCTCCAAAAATAACCATGTTGCTACAAAAGGTAGTGAACAAATTTGCTATGAAAACAATAAGATTCACAAACATAAGATTATTTTGTATTATATAACAAATACAGTTAGAAATTTTATGTACTGGACCACATTAAACACTGTCTTTCCGCTCTTCACTTTAATCGTACTTCTGATTTAATTATATGCATACACGTCATTTGTCTTGACAATATTAAACGGCCTGTCTACGTGCTTGTTAATTAATTATTTATATTTTTTAAGTAGATGAACTTGTAAGTTGAAACACTTGCTTCGCTCATTTTCCCTGTACACACAGCTGTGATCTTTTTCAGTACAACATGGTTCAACTAACCTAATAACGATGTAACAATAACATTGCTTTTACCGATACCAAATATAATATGCTGTGGAATACATATCTTTGTAATGAAAGTGATTTAAACGATTCCACCTTTGAAATGCCTAGTTTACTATAATTTATTATCAAAAACTGTGATCTTTGAAGTCATGACGATTTTTAAAAATCCAGAAAGAATTATTTGTTTGTTGCATGGAAACCTGGCGGGGTTGAATTAATGGAAATCGCTAAATAATTAACGTGAACGAGATGATTATTTAAAATGCATATGAATGATGAATGAATTTGACACCTTACTCATGCACATAAAGTCAAACAGTGGATATAACAAATTTCAGCAATGGATATAAGAAAACAATATAATTTCTAAATGGAACCGATTAAAGCATGGAATTTCATTAAATAAATGCTAATGATGTCATATATGAAAGGAAATGATCAGCGTATGCAAAAATGGTTAATTTATGGAATTAGAAACAAATATGGATGACGTCGATTTATCAACACGATACGATAACTGCATGAAATTCATAAACAAGTGTGATTGATGTATGGTTCATGAACAAGAATGATGACTAAATGATCGAGTTTCACTCATATAGCACCATTGAATTAGATTTTAACACATATAGTGACATGGTATTAAAGATATTAAAAATGGAACTTGTGAAGTCATTTATCTTGTGGCGTCCAATAGACGAACAAGACACGTTTTTGAATCCCAGTTTCTCGCGAGGTCCACTCAGGAGTTCTCAGCACCTTGGTCCAGATTCTTAGGCCCCTCACAATGAATAGCTCAGACTCCACCTTCAAACCAACGTCATCATTTACCGCATCACGCGGGTTACAAAAACCCCCAGGGTTCAGCAATAAATACAATGACTGAACCGTGTAATACGTGAGACGCGGTTAAGGACGAATGAGATGGTATGAATTACGCATGACCGCAAGTGAATTGGTTTCGTTATGCATTAAATTATTTTATAAAGAAAGACCGTTCGAGATTATTATTATAATAACCACGTACGTATATAATCCGCCTCCGGCATGAATAATTGCACTGGATTATAATACCTCAGATACTTCTCATAGGTTTTAAAAATGGCTAACTTGTAACAGAATATACTCTGTTCAATAACATGGCATTATAGTGACATAGGTCCGAGTCTTTGTACATTTTAGAAATAAATTTTTGAAACGTCCAAGATATAAAACGATTCCTTTATATAGAACGGATCGGAAAAAAATAATATATTTTCATTTAAACATAACTCTATAGATAAAGGCTGCTTTTATTAAAAGTGGACATCTTCCTGGCCAAATTCAGCCGTATTATGGCGAAACAGGAAGTTGTGTTATAATTACCCTGCAGTCAACTCTACGACCAGAAAACTGGAGTTAATCTGGTTTTTTGCCGTCTGTATTTTGAATATATTGCAGCGAGTAAACTGAACTCAGTATTTTTAAATAGTTATGTATGAATCTATACACCCGCTGGTAACTCTGTAAGCGGCAACGAAACCCATGTACAATTTCGTTCATATATTATACAAAGGTAATTTTTTAGTATACACAATTTAGTGACACTACTTCTCCCACTTAAAAAGTATAAACTGTCATAGAAACTTACAGAATGTGAGAAAAAATACAAACTGAAACTCATTATTTACACTACTAGGACACATTTGTACAAACAGAAGGTCTATAAATCATACTCTACTCAAATATTTGGCCCCTACATTTGCCGACCCTCTGATTGCCTTTATCAGGAAGCGATACCGATGTAAAGTCAACGCCCAATGCATTCATTTTGCGGTGATGACTTTTTATTCATTCAGTTTGGTAACTTTGGATTGGTGCACTGATCAACTTTCCATTAAGAATGTTAAAAGCTCTTTCCTGGTACGAACCCCAAGAAACTTTATCGGGTTGGCTTTTAATAATCAAGTTCTTCAACGGATTAGCTGTAGCAGAAAAAATTGGTACAAATGACCATTAAAACCCTACTAAACCAAGGAATAATCGAACCTGACTCTTGGTGTTTGGTTTAGAAGTGTTCTGCCTGCTTCAGCATTGTTAGGGTGCGATGTGATCTGTCCCTACCCACGTACCAGATGTCCTAAGCAATACACGTAGAAATATGCTAAACCACATTTGGAGTGTCTTTCTGTGAGATTTGGCTTGCAGAGTTTTGTCGAACAGATTGATTAAGGCAGTGTTAACTTGTTATCAGTTAAGTGTTTATACAGTGATATCGTAGTGTTTACGTTTTCCCTGCATTTCGTATTAGACGGACACACGATGCGTCTGCTCTGACCACAGAGGAAAGTCACAACTACAAATAGGACAGAAAATCTCAAGTGCACTTCGAAAATAGTTACATATACATAGGTGCACTTTGGATACCTATACGTTACTGGTTCATTGAGAGAGAGAGAGAAAAATGGCGTTAAGCCCTACAACAACAACAACAAGAGAGAGAGAGAGAGGAGGTGGGGGGGTATTATATATAGTACTAACAAAATGATCACCTTTTGTAAAGTAGGGACACAAATCGTAGGAAGAGTGCACCAGGAATTATCAAACCTAGACTTTATTTACCATTTAAATTAAATTACTAATGAACTTTTGCATTAGTAGTTACCTTTACAAAAGGTGATGCAGCAAAGAGGGTGAACAGATTTTTTGCTGAAACGTCATTTTTGAATAAATAAGGCTTCTACGAAAACGAAAAAATAAGGCCAAACACGCCAAACGCCCAAGCCTCTAACTGGCCGAGAGTTTATGTAGAGCATACATCCCCACAAGTGGCTAAACAACAGTAATTACAAAAACTAAAAGATCTGCACTTACAGGCAAATGTGTAAAATGTGGTACAAAAATATATATTTATTTCTAATAATAAAATCGGTGGTGATATCGCTACTTCATTAGGTAAATTATCAAGAACTCCATGGGCTAAATACCCAGAGAAAACCATCTTTCAGGATATACGTATTGTGTTCCTGGAACTCGACTTGATATCCGACTCGACGAGCGAGATCAACCAAGACCTGATTGTGGTACTCCAAGTATGATCCAAGCAGCTGTGTTTTGAACTTTTTGAAGTTTCTGGAGCAGATATTGAGATGAACCAGACAGAATTGAGTTACAATAGTCCAGTCTTGAAAGTACTAATGAACACACAAGTGTTTTAGTGACATCAACTGAAATATATTTGCGAATTGAGCTGATGCGTCTTAGCTCAAGATATGCAGCCTTGCATATGTTCATGACATGTTGGTGCAATGGGAGAGTACTGTCCAGAGTAACGCCTAGGTTTCGTACTGTTTGTGTGAATTTAATGTTGGTGTTGCTGATATTTATTGTTTGACGTAAAGGATTTGAATGAGAAAGTCTTTGTGTTGTGATCAGAATGGCCTCAGTTTTATCATCATTCATCTGCAGCTTGTTACATGTCATCCATGATTTCACATCAGAAATGCACCTCTCTACTTCTTGGATGGTAGCATCAACTTCAGTTGGGTGGCTAGATTTGTATATATGGGTGTCATCAGCGTACAATTGGTGAGACACTGGAGAATGATCTATGACACTTGAGAGCGACTCAGTGTAAAGAATGAAGAGAACAGGTCCAAGAACAGACCCCTGTGGAACACCACAACATAGATCAACTGGAATGGAGTGTATTCCATTTGCAGATACAATATGGCAAATATATCTACCACTACCTAAAACATTCAGAATGCACACCTAATGAAGTTCATCAAGAAGATATTTTATTTTTACCTCACGATACTATTAAAATTGGTAGACGTCAATCACGTACATACAAATACGCGTTAACTGTATTTGACGTTGCAAGTAGGTATAAAGAGGCAGAGCCGTTATCAACTAAAACAGCAACTGAAGTTTCTTCTGCTTTTAACGAATTTATCAACGAGGACCCTTACGATGGCTACAGGTATTACAGGTTGATCCAGGCAAGAAATTTCTTGGTGCAGTATCATATCTCATGAAAACACATAACGTCAAAATCAGACGAAGACATACTGCAGTTCATCGTGATCAGGCAATTGTTGAACGATTTAATCGAACATTTGCTGAGCGGATATTTGGGTGTCAATATGCGAAGGAAATAATTCAGAAAGAAACGAGATCTCGCGAGTTGGTTGCACGATTACCAAAGTGTAATAAATGCGTTGAATAATGAAATTACTCGAACAACTGCCATGAAACCTATTAATGCGATTACATAAAAACATATGCCAATACAAACGACATGATTTTTCAAAACAACCAGTATTAAGTAATGTGACTGTAAGATATTTATTTTAACCCATGTGAACTTGAAGGTGGTAAATAAGAGTGAATGATCCTATTTGGAGTATTAAAACACATACAATTTCTAGGGTGATAAGATCCACGGGTAGACCTGCAATCTACATTCTAGATTCAACTGCTCCTCAACGTGGATATGTACGCGAGCAATTACAAGTAATTCCCGAAGACACACAATTACCACCGCATTCACTTTTGTTAACTACATTCAAGACAGGCTAGCATTACATTTTCACGTGTATGACCAAAATTACTATTAATTCTGTCTACGGTAAATTGTCTTGGATTATTATTAGAATACTGCCACAATATTACTGTTCATTCTGTTGTTGTTATAATGTAATGATAAGTTCAGCATCGGGTCAAGGTCGCGCTTATTTTTGTTTGTCACATTGTTTATAATTAACTAACATTTTTCTTACTATATCATTATCAGTACCGGCAGTTTCTGTGAAGTATATGACAACCATCCGCAAACGAGATGTTCTTGTGACTCGAGACACTGCGAGATAAACTAAGTTTGACCATTTTGTTACGATCATCGACGATCCAAATATTTGTATCAGAGATGGTTAATCCTTGTGATGAATGAATCGTCATTGCGTATCCTAGTGTCCATGGAGTTTTATCCATAGTTAACGCGCTCTCAAAAACATTGACAGGAACTAGAACAATATCATTTAATACACAATTTTGTTTTGTTGACGATCCTGGTATATCAACGTCGATATTCTGTCGTCGCGTATCTGCTGGTTGATCACACAACGGTACGTGTAGATTTAAAAACTTTTATTATGTATCACAAATAATTGTTGTTGAAGTGTATCACGAACTATCTTTCTACTTGGCACTATCAAATCATTTGATCTCCATAATTCCAAAAATATAATGGTAGGAGTTTCTGAAGTTATTTCACACATTATTTCCCCTCTGAACTTTATTCGTTTGTAGTCTGATTAATTTCTTAAACTCTCTTAATTCTGAATCAAGTGTTCTATGATCATCGGTTATTTCTTCCATTTATCCCCCTTCCATCGAAAGAATTTATGATAAGTGCATGATTTGATATTTCTTTCTCTCATTTCTCTGGCGAGTCTGTGTGTAGGTGTTAATACAACTATATCAAAATTCCTAAATAATTCAATCACACGAGCTGTTTTACCAGGACATACAGACCCTTGAGATAAACTGTTTTATATATAGCTGCAGGATCAAGTACAGATTGTGCTGATGATATTTGTGACATTTGATTTATTGGCAATGAATATCCTTAATTTCAACGTCGGCAGAATCAGAATAATTAAGTATATTTTCTTGTTTTATTCTCCATTCACCCGTGCCGGTATGTATTTGTTCTAGCAATCGTGTATTTTGTTTGCGATATAACATAAATAAAGAGAATGTGATAGCAAACTCAGAAACTCTATTTGTCATCGATAATAGATGTATCGAAATGTGAGCAAGCATTGAAGATCTTAAATGAGTAAACTGCGGTGATTCACCATCAATATAACTCACAAATGTACCTAATTTAGTTCCAATTGGCAAGAAAACTGTTTCTCGACTTATAATCGTAGTTCTATTCGTTGTATCAGTAATTATAAAATCAAGTTCAGCATCATCTATAATCAGTCTTGTGCAATGTCGTTTATAATCATATGATCCTCCTTGGGTGAATTTACCGATTATTTTTCTGCCTAGATCTTTTGCGATTTTATTCTCAAAATCAGTCATATCAGGATTTTCATCATCAGAATATATCTTTTGTTGTGGTAACCGAATTTTATTCTGCGGACGATATGATATAATTGCTTCGCTTACTGTTAACAGTTAACAGTATTTATACATCAAGCATATTTCGTAATAATGCTGTTGGCGCTGACATTTGTTCTGAAAAATGTTTGTCAAACCAGACAACAAATTGGATGAAGATTTTCAGCAAACTTAAATGACTCGATACAAGTGATTCCAGTCAAATCAAAATCTGGCAATGGTCCATTTATTGATACTGTGGCCATCTTGTGTGTTGGATATCCAAATCTCTCAAAATACTTAGAACACTCTCCTTTACCAAGAACATTTCCGGGATAACATACAACCATATCAACCAAAATAGCATCCATATAATCGTATTTAGTATTCCATAATCCACCGTACCCGTATTCGACACAACTCGATATAATATCATTCAGAACATCAAACCTCGTAGGCTTCCATGAAATATTCTCTTTTGCAAAATAAGCTGCCACTAATGAAATCGTAAAACAATTACTGAGTAACTTGTCATGTATGACATCGTCATGGGTAATTTTGACGCAAGATTTTTCATTTTTGTATGAAGAAATTCTGTTCAATAATCTCACCATTAGGTCTTACAAACTGATCAAATCTGCTTTATTCTTCGATACAAAGACTTCCATCAGTCTTTATCAGATTACTATCATCTTCAGAGCTTTGAAACAGCCACACGGATACAGGATCACTTTTACTAATCTGATTAATAAAATCAAATACATCGCCGTTATCAAATTTAATAATTCGATTTCGTGGAAATATTGTTACTGCATTAGTCCACGCATGCGCATTATGATCAATAATTTCAATCGAAGCTCCTTCGATTTATACTTCGATTCGTATAAAATCTCTCCGGTTACTGTTCTTAATGTTAATTTGAATTTTAATTTCTTTCCTAATTCAGCAACATCGTTTATTGTAACTTTTTTATCCTTGACTGATTCAGCCCATTTGATTATTTTTTCACGTTGCTGGTCCGTTAAACCATTTCCAAGTATCACGTTTGTAAAATGTTCGACTACACAATTTATTTTTGAAAATTGTATCGGTTTTAGATTATTAGCGCTGGGTTTATCATTTATCGGATGAATTCCATAAATAACCGCGGTTACAGGATACGTTCTTTTATAATACGATTTGTAAATACCAGTCCCTGGTTTGGAATTTTTAATTAGTACGGCAATTTTTTTCAAGATGAAGGACGGGGTTACGTTTGTCACTGATAATCCAAGTATTATTGTTTGCTTCTGCTAATATAATAAACTTTACTTTGAAAAATATCTTGTTGAGATAATTAATAATTGTCACTGCTCGTTGTTGTGTATAGAAAATCTCACATTTTGGTACATTATATAATACCTTTTGATTAAATAATTATTTTATAAAACACTCAACAAAAATATCTTTATGATTAAAAATCGTAAAGATCTGACGTAAAGATTGATATTTAAAATTTCATTTCTTAAATCAATTAAGTGTCCGCTTTGGTCAGTAAGTTTAAAATGTATTCTTGATAATACATTATTATGATGTCGTAGATAAACTGGTTTAATCGGTTCTTGTACGATCACATATCCAGGAGGAACTTGTTGCGTAAATGTATATAAAATATATTCTTGTTGAGCCTGATTAGATTTTTAAGATCTATTTGATAGCTGCCGTCAATTGCATCACATACAAGATTGAGTGTAATCGTTGCTGTGATATTTACAATTCCCGGTGAAATAGGACGACCTCCACCGTATGGACCATTCTTATGCTTGAGAAGAGATGCTGGTGGGGTTATTTTTCTCCATGACTCAACAGTTTTGAAACGTTTTTATTTGCATTTTTTAGTTCCTCTTTATTAAATTTTGGTAACAAACGTAAAATCACTTGGTCCTTTATACTCTTCTTCTGTTATTTTAACATGATTGATTAATGGTTTTCTAGGGCGACGAAAACAAATAACATGTTCATATACTTCTTCAATAAAGGTTTTATTGACATAATCATAATCTCATTCTACTTGGTTTAGATGTTGTATTGACTCAATCATTTGTTGTTTTATATCACCGTTAAGGTATTATTGTGATAACGACGAAAACAGGTTTCGTATTTTGTTCATTGATTGATTAATCTCAGAATTAATGGGATCGGAATACATTTTATAAATATCTATGTATCTTAACTCATCATGAGAAGCATACATATTATATACATCATCAGTCCCATTACACGGGAAAATATTTTGACATTTTGGAGTTGTTATATATTTATTTCAATATGTAAGAATTTCATTTAACTTTGGTTCTGGTGGATCTTTATATTCTGGTGGAATTTCAGGCCAACCTAAAACAGATCTGATTGATGATTGATAAATATCTACAACATAACCTTGCGAATATACTTCTATCGCAGCTGATGAACTGTTATAGCTATTTTAGAATCTCTTACAGATTTGATTCTGCGCTGGAATTCATCATTGATTTGTTCGATATGATAATTATCTGTTGGATTTTCGACAACTTGCCAGTCAGGAGTTCTATCATCTTTATTTTTATTTGCCAGTATAAGCGAATTATTTGCTGGTAATTTACCGAATGATTTTTATCTGATACGTGGCCAACTATGGTATACTCGTAATTGTACCTTCGCTATTTCTTTCGCTGGAATTGCAGTTGGAAAGTTAAAACTAAATTCTGGATTAGTTGAACTCACTAATATCATCGTAGTTTTTGACGGAGTTGTATTAACGACAATCTGCTGAAGAAGCTCGTTCAGAGTTGACATTCTTATTTGAATCCCGATTTTCTAAATCGGGTGTGGATTCTATCAAAGTCATTACTTCCTTGTAAATTTTAACCATCACCGTGAATTCAGAATCTGATATTTTTCATCACTAAGACTTATTGATAATAATGAGGATAATTTGGAATATGCTACCCTCTCTGTATGTACTTGTATTATATAATCATGTAGTTTTATGCTTGTATACGTGCATATTATATTTCAATGATATTAAGAACACCGGCAATTGTTGTTCCAGCTGAAACACAAATTGTTACAACTGCTGGTGATGTCATTGTTGTTGTTGATAATAATACGCCAGTTCCAGCAATAAAAGCAGGCGCCGAATATGCAATTATATCAACAACAACTACACGTCTACGATTTTTTTTACTTTTGCTGTATATTCGTCAACGATAGCTTTTAGTTTTGTTTGCCATTCACGTGATTGATTATATGTAAAATGTTGAAGTCTGATTGGGGAGCTCGTTATATTAAGTAGGTGGGAATTTAGATTGCTAATTCAAGGCACCAGTAATAAATCAAGCCGAGTTTTTTCATTTGGTTCCACCATAAATGTTTCCTCGTTGTTTTGATCTAACATCACTAACCTAGATCCAGGAGATCCATCAGACAGAGTCATAATTTGATAACGCCGTGAAATTGTGGTAGATATTATAAATATTACAACACCAAGTAATGAGAGACTGCATATACCGGTAACCTCAGCGCGATGTTTAATGGATTTATTGACTGGTGACCATAATGCTTGTCCAGACGCTATTGTATATACTACATTGTCGGTACTTTTTGTATGTCAACGAGTTTAATATCAATAACTGGTGGACTTCCAAAAAATACATTCATGTTCTTATTTATGTTTCTACGAAAACCCATAAACAATTTTCCATGATTAGAATAATCAGTTCTAAGTAACGTCATTTCGTTATTAACTGAAACTAATGAGTTCATCATTGGAAGGTTTTTAGTATCGATATATTTCTTCATGGCATCACCATTATCTGATTCTGGTTCACCAAGACAAGTAATTTTATTATTAGACATATTGAGAGAACCAAGTATTGGATCAATATTTTTTCTGATACTCTACTACGAATATTATCTGATATCGTTGACATAGCAACAACTGGCTTATTTTTTCCATTACTATCAAACACATCTACGGCATTTTCAACTATTCCGTTAAGTCTAACGATAAGATCTTGCAATGAAAGATTGCTTGTTTTTAATTTTCCTTGCTTATCTTGAAATACATTCATTTGGTTCGGATATACACTTGCAAGATTTAATAATTCAGATATTTCATCACTAAACTGTTTACTTATATTTTCATGAATTATTACGTCGTTTTTTTTTTTGTTTTTACCTAAAGGAAGATCTTCCGTATATATCAAATATTATACTTTAAGATCTGTTTAAAACGATTAACCGCTACTTGTATACTCGTGCACGACTTTATGAGGTGGTAATGTTGATGGAGATATAGCGTCTAGTACAACAATTGATTCACTGTCACATATTGGCGGATCGGTTATTGTTTGTTTTGCTAATGTTGAATACCAGACTGGAGTTTTTATTGTGTTTACGTAATGTAGACATTCTTTCGGTGGAGCCAACCAGTACGAATCCAAATAAATAATTCCACTTGGATCAGTCGCATATGCTACCCAATGAGTGCCATTACCAGAACTATTATCGAGATTAATAATGCCTGTTTCAATATTGTTTGGTTGTTTTGGTAATTGAACACGCATAAAACACCTCTAAAATGTTGGATAATTAATTTTTTTAGCAGCATCAAGCAAATCAAAATTTGTCATTGGAAAGATTAATTAAATGTTTCTGGAAGTCTCAGACCTTTCCCGTATCGATAAGGATTTCCTGATAATCTTAGACCTCTCCCCCTTTTAAATGCTTGTCATGTTGCTTTCTTTAATGCCAACCCAGCAGCGGCTCCAACAGCACCAAGTGCAGCTGCTTTTACTACAGCTGAAACTGTAGCGGCTATTAGCGCTTTTATTGCTGCAACAAGTGGAAATATACCACCTTTTTAATTGAGTCTTTAACCGCAACAACAGAAAGATTTTTTTTAACGCCTCTTCTTGTTTGGTTTTTATTGGCGTTGTTGAAATGACTGAATTGACGTTCTGACAATGATAGTTTATTTTGACCACCTGTGATCTGATCTTGTTTTAGTGATATTTGTATTCCGCAGTTTTTTGATGAAGCATTTTAATCTGACCAGGAGTCAGACGGAACAAATATGATGATAAGACATTATAAATATCGTGAGCGATTTAATTACATATTTTTCCACTGGAGCATCAATAACTCATTCGTCCGCCAGTGCCTTCAAGTAGCATTGCTTTATCGCTGAGTATAATTGCATTTGCTCTATATATAGCACCAAGGGGGTTTACACGAGCCCGAAAGTGAATATCAACAACAGATTGTTTGAATAAATCTATATGCTCGAATGAAAAATAATTGATCGGATACAGTGTTGTAAAATCCCGCTGTGATATTTGAAAACCAGTATCTATATTTTGATCACGTCCCATAAATGTCATTAAACGATGATAATGCACATGCTACATGCTTTCGGTCAAAATTTAACAATATATCTTCAGATGTTTCTTGATGTCCATTTATCCGTAAAGAAACTTCACTAATTGCAAGTGTGTCAAATATTTTATGACTACGTTCTTGTGAATCTCGTCGATCAGCAATTGTTAAAACGATAAATATATGCCTCGGTGCAGAAACTCTTTGTTGTGATGCTATATGCCATTTAAATAACCCAGCAACATTACCTTAAGTGCTAGCTGTGGACATTGCTACCCATGATAACAATGATTTTCCACCTGGATTCATAAAAGTAATTAATTGTTCTTCTTCAGCAATTGATGGAGTCATTATTGGCATCCACAGTGAAAGTTATGTTAATCTTGCTATACAGTTGTGAGTAGCAGCAGTACACGAGATTGCATCATTGTCAGTAGTTTTTCTTACAAGTAACTTTAGTAACATTTCTACAAAGTCAAAAAATATGAGATAGTGGAATTGCGCACGAAAAAGCTTCTTCATCATTTAACATTGTTCTGCGTGTAGCAAAGCCTAAGTTGTAGTTTGCGTTGATTCATACAATTGCTGCCTCATCAACTACTTGTTCAGCGGCTTTTACATTACCCTCAACTTCCCTGACGTCTTCATGATGATTAGATGTATCTTTAGCAAACATCATTCATGGGCCGGCTGATCTTGTATAATCATCTGAATATCTTGCAAGACCAAGTATTGTTGTAGCAACATCAACGTCATTTTAATTGTGTCAATATTTCTTCCGTCAATGTACGTACCAGTGTCAAACAAAGCCATGATACCACTGTTACAAAACAAACTATATTACTAATTGCAACTCCTGTATCATCATCTTTCAAAATTCTGCCTTCTACTTCAATAAACGTTTCAGCAGGTAAAACATATCTGCTTGTGTCTTGTACTTGTAATTCAATTCGACCACGCTGATCTGGTTGTCGTGCGTCAAAGGAATATTACTGATCATCGCATATATATTCATCTTTGAGAATTGGTGTGTCTATATCAAACGCTGGATCGGATACACGTTTGAATTTGTTATTATAATTGTTATCGTCTAACACGAAGACCACTTCCTGCTATTAAACTTGCCGTTATATTTTTTTCTTTGCCTGACTGTGGTATATTAGCCAACTCTGCTAGTTTTTGATTTGCAGCTTGATTGATTATTTTACTGATATTTGCACGGATAACTTCAGTACTGGGTAATTTTCCTGCCTGTGGTTTTCTTTGTACTGATCGAGCTAATCTTTGATTGCTGATAATGCAACATTACCAACAGCACTGGTACCTTTATCACAAATAGCTTCAATAGCTTTCATCCCTAATTGTTTTGCAATCGGTATTGCTTTTGGAGATATTCTCTTAAATAAACCTTGAACAACATCACCAAGTCCATCTAGGTAAATCGCTTTGTAAGTTGGTAATCGTGAGTTAACTACCCTAACTATTACAGACCCAAGTTTTTATTTCAGGTTCAGGTTTAGGAGGTTGAGGAGGTTGCATACAATATATTTATCTCCGTAATATATCGATGATAGATTATGTCATCATCTCTAACCTGTCCCTTGTTGTAATATATGTGATATACCCATTACATTTTTTTAATCAACATTTACACCAGCATGCTCAAGTTTTAAAAGCATAATTTTCTGAAGAAAACCTAACGATGCAGCATTAGGTAAATCTTTTTCCTTAACTTTTCTAAGTTCTTAAACGGCACCTTCTCTAACAATTTTAATGAATGCAATATTTTCTTTTCTTACTTTAGGTTTTAGTTTTGGTTCAAGTTCTTTATTTATTTCACCAATACCTTCGAGTATTTCTTTTTCTCTGCCAAGAAATTTCAGCTGGAAGATCTCTTAAAATTCCTTTCGTCTGTTTGGTTCTTCTTGCTTTTTTTCAGTTTGCTCAGCCATTTGTTTTAATGCCGGTAGAAGACCTTCAGTAGCTTCTGCAACAATTTCAGTAACCTTCGTAACAGGTTTGAAAAATCGTTCTTTATCTTCTGCATATTCAACTTGTGATTCTTGTTGTTGCTGCAGTGTTTTTTTTTTTTAGAGCATCAAGAACAGGGAGATATCTTCAAATTGCTTCTCGTCTTTCTCGAGCTAATATACTGTGTAAGATCCCATTATTGGTATAATAATGATTAAATTACTCACACATTTGTAGCAGCAGAGCATCCGGCGAGTAAACGAAACGCACATACTTTTTAAAAAACACGAACGACAAGGATAAAGTAACAAAAACAAAACTAACCCAATTAGAGAAACTCTCGGTCAGTTAGAGGCTTTCGTTTGGCGTTATTGTCCTTTTTTGTTCTTCTTCCGTTTTCGTAGGAAGTCTTATTTTTTTCAAAAATGACGTTTAAGCAAAAGGTCTGTTCACCCACTCTGCTGCTCGTGATCATTTTGCTAGTACTATACATAATATTATTTTGGTATGTTTTTTAAAAATCATATGGCTGATATATTGCTTATTATCGTATTATCACAATGATATTTTGTTATGTGTTTAGGCTCAAATAAACAGTAACACAAGAAATATTGAAAACAACAAGCTTTGAAAAATAAAATAATTTATTTCCCTGGAAATAATCTGTAAAATGAAAAAATGTGAACTTCGAATCAAATCCAAAAATAATCCAAGAATAATCCACGAATAAAATTTTAGAAGTCCTAATAATAAAGGGTTCTAATGATTTCAAGTTCGAGTTCCGACGAAGAATCCAAGATGGAACATGTAGTGTGTTGAAGTCTACAGTTCCTTGTCGAAACAAGAAATATTACTCCGGTTTTTGGAAATGTGAAGAAATTTTTATAAGAGCTGTTTTGTTCAAGAATCTCACATGAGTACACGTATTTTCCAGGAAACAAGAATTAATCCTTTCGAATCCAAGTAAATTGAAATAACCCTAAACGACACAACACCTTCCAGTGTAAAGAAAAAGCCCGACTCAGAATATCTTTCCAAAACAAAGGTTATATCTTTTTCTAAAACGCCAAAAGGGGGTCACGTGATCATGTTCCAGAACCTCGTCGACGTTATTTGTTTGTTCAAAATCACACACACCCAGTGTGGTCTGACGAAAACCAATCATTTTACTCTAAGAAATAAAAAAATTACAAACTTTTTACATATTAATCCACGTAGTCTCATCATGACCGCGACAACAATCAATCATTTTAAAATAAAAATAGAACTTATATACGTGGTTGCTATTAATTTTGAATCAATTTCATGATTTAGGTCAACATCTGGTGTTTACTAAAACGATTAATCAAGGTCAAACTATTTTCTCCAAAAAGTATCATCTCTGGTGAATAAATTTACATTACAATCGCATGTAATGAAGCATAAAAATAATTTAAAACTGACAAACAAACAACTAAATTGAAATAAATATATATATTAAATCAGATATAATTAAATCAAATATACATAACAATTTAAACCTTGCAATTAATTAAGTCGTGTCGCATAAAAACCTGCAACTTTACAAAATTCAAAGTCTGACTTTATCTCATGCGACTTTTTTGTTACATGTCCCTCATGAAAGCCTAATCGTCTAAATTCAAGTTACGACTTTTTGTCCCGTGACTTTGTCTTTCCCTTTGCGTTATGTGACTCTCTGTACTAACTTCTCAACTGCGATGGGCAACTGCCCATGCCCATTGAGGAGACTTAATTTCGAACTACACTGTGTGTCCTGCCAATTTTGAAAATAAGACCTAGATAGCATGCATCATAACACTTGATAGATATGAAACAACCTCACCCAATGTAAAATCTCTAGTTTTCAGAGTTTAAAGATGATACAGCTAAACGAATCACAGGCTAAAAAATAAGAACCATTCATTACATGCATTTGGCGATACTTTCACATTAATTTTAGCTAAAAGTAGATGACATGTTGACACTCCAGACACTCAATAACGTTATACATAATTCCCAACTAACCAAGTAGTCCACCGCATTGTGAGATGTAATTTTGTCATACTTAGGGAATGAAAACATGGGCTATCATTCATGAAATAATCTCATTTTGAGCAAATTTAGCGACAACCTGGTTACACGCGTATTAAGTACAATTTTATTTTATCCAATGTCTAAATTTCCAGTGTAGATGCATGTCTAATAAATCTTATGTCAGAAGAGGATTTTTTCCCCCCCCCATTAGCTTAGGATTTTGAAAAGACTAAAGCTACAGTAACTGATTCTCATGTATCGTTATCACGTTATTATCTTCTTTATTAACTATCAAGGTTTGATGTCTTCAATTCGGCAGAATCAATGAATTTATATACTTTTATCATGCCCGCTGTTGACACTCTGGGTATTTGTATATCAGCAACGAGCATAAAGAAAACGGGAAATTAGCGATATCCCAATTGATTATATTTTAACTGCGTGCTTTACTTTATTCCATAGGGAGAAAATTAATGATAACACATTTACTTCTGACGAGGATGCTTTATGCTGTTAACACCCTTTTCACCTTCACCTTCTAACGTTCTTAAAATTAGGTCACATGAACCAACCTCAGTGGAACTGGTTGTTTCACCATTTTCAGCTTGTTTCCTTTTATTTTCTCTCTCTCACTCACTCTCTTTCTCTCTCTCTCTCTCTGTCTATTAATATATATATATATATATATATATATATATATATATATATATATATATATATATATATATATATATATATATATATATATATATATATATATATATAAACATTTTAATTGTGTTGCATCATAGTTTTCATAGATCGATCGGTTAGGATAGAAACATATGCACGTAAAGGTTGGAAGGCGTGGGGTACACGGAAACGAAGACGCGAAGCAACGCTAGGTGTTGCAAATCAGGCGTGGACATTGTTCTTGTTTCACCACTCTCGTTATCATGATGAAATGAATCAATAATAGAACACTGCTATTGAAATTCTGTAAAGTAGATTTGCTTGAATTGAAACTGGCACTATTAGTTTGTGTTATTGATTAAATTGTTCTTCTCTTGTCTAAAGGGGACTCGTATTGTACTATTTCTTCTCAGTAGTTGTGCTCAGTTCTCCGTTGACGTTCTATCTATCCACTCACACCGGGCTATAAAATCGAGGGAGGTCATCCTCTAAAAGCTAATTAACCAGCCCTCTTTACAAAGAGGCAACATCGTTGCAGAGACTATTAGCACATTACCGTATCCATCCAGAACACGAATGAAATTAATCGGAACTATTACATTTTGACTTCTGGTAGAACTTTAAGGACTATCTGGTGTTTAATTCACAATAATGTAATCTCTTTTCTAAATTTTCGTTTTGTATTTGATGGAAATAAATAAGATGCAAAACTTGATGGCTTTCACTCTTTTCTGTTATTAAGTTTACGACCATAAAAGTCGGAACAATATAAATAACCAAAATGTTTGTCATATACAAATTTTGCTCTTTCATAGTGGCCTTGACCTTTAATCCCTAAATTTAGCAAGATTCTTTCCTATCCAAAGTACAGACTATGTACAAAGAATAGTAACTGTAGACAATGGAGAATTCAAGTTATTGTGCAAAAATATTTTTTTAGTTTGTCAGTCACAATGACCTTTGACCTTGACTTTTAAGATTATAAGCCAAAATTTGCCACCATAGTCGATTATTTTGTTTTCAGCTTGACTAATGTACCGTTAATACAAGCGAGGAGAACATAATTCGGTGAAGTTGAATACTTTAATAATAATAATAATAATAATAATAATAATAATAATGGTATTAATAATAATAATAATAATAATAATAATAATAATAATAATAATAATAATAATAATAATAATCAACATCATCATCCAACAAAGACAATAAGAACTCCTCCTACTACTACAACTACATTTATTTTCTGAGGATAATATATTTGGTTATAAATCAATCATCCAATCTTACATAGGGTCTTCAACAATGAAATATTAAAACTGTAAATGTAACTTATGTGTTCAAAGTGTGACTGCTTATTTCAGTGTCTGACATGTAATCATAATATATACATGCATTCGTACACACATACACACACATACATACAAACACACACACATACATGCATACATACATACATACATACATACATGCATGCATGCATATACATGTTTAAAGTATGCGTAAAGTAAATATATATATATATATATATATATATATATATATATATATATATATATATATATATATATATATATATATCCTTTGGAAAACAATTAATTATGTCTTATACGCAGACGATCTGTACAAAAACGGTATCTTGTATATTAGAGGAAACCGCAGAACACAAGTACTTTTTTTTTACACAGTCAATGCCTGTCAGTAACCTGATCTAAAAGGTTTTGATTTTCGATATTATTTAATTCCGTTCACTGAAGAAATTTATTGATATCGTCTAATATTTGCATTTTTGCCTTGATGAAATTGCTATACATTTAGTTTTTCTGTATTTATTTTTGGTTTAGCACCATCGTATAACAGCATCAGCATCCTTTTGTAAATTTTGTCGAACAAAATATATTAACTTAGGGCATGTCAGTTTATGTCATCCACAAAAATAGATTAGATTCAGTTAAATTCATAGCAAGTGGTAAATCATTAAATTAATCGTAAAAGCATAAAGAGCAAAGGGCAAAAAAAAAGAGACTTGAGGGACACCAATCTTTCGCATGGCAAAGATGTATCGTTGGCCACAAATACTTCACAAAATATTAAACAAATTCATGCAGTATAAAAAATGTTGAACAATTTATCCGGAATATTTTATGTGAAATTGGAAAAAAAAATGCTTGACGCCAGCTTCAAAAATGCAAACACGTTTTAGGGATAGGTTCACACGCCTGTAATGGAATGTCAACGGGTTTGTTAATTTGGTATGCACACTCTCCTAGCCATAAATACCTTGTTTGCACATTTAAAATTTCAGACGCATTATTTGAAAAATTACAGATTGCACCTATCATTCATGCACGTGGCCTTTATCATCGCTAATACACTTCAAAATTAATTATTTTCCCACATATGAAATGTGTTTAATGGTTAAAAGTAATATATTTTGTTGTTATTTAGACGATTGGTTTCCATGTGTGGCAGATTTTGTTCGTTCAACTAGCAGTAGTCATACATTTCATCTGATCTGAGATTATTTTTGTATTAATATATTGTTATACACAAAGGGGCTCATTACCGAGAGAATCAAGCAGCTTTTGAGTGGGTCTGGCTTCGACAGTTTAATGTTTCCATTCTTTCTTAAGACATCAAGACAACAATCTTTGCCAACTAAAATGTTTTAACACTAAAAAAGTTTTTCTCTAATCACCCACTAACCACATATTACGGAGCTCACCTTTGGATAATTATTCTTGTTTCAAATTGGTATGGTTCAAACGTCAGCTTTCAAACTGCCAATACAAAAAAGGCATTCCTATCGCAAATTACTAAACCGGTATAGCTAAAACTATCCAGATAATTTTTTATGTTCCGAGATTAAGGAGTGTCTATTTTACGAAACTAACCCATGCTGTCTTAAAATCTAGTTAATCCCGTTTATTTTAACGGCTGCTCCAAGAAACTGGCTAATTACTCCGGTTCAGAAATATCACTGAAGTCCAAGAAAGCTGTAAACGGAAACTTAATTATTATATGCTCATTTTTTTCTTCGTTAACTTTACATTGTAAGATTCGTGCAATATTTTACCCTATACAAGGCTTCATACTGCACGACACTTGTTCTTAAAAATAGTATTAAAAGCATCTAAGTAAACAAAACGTGTACGCTTTAGTTTTTGGTTGTTTAGATGTAGTGTGATTAAGCTAAACAAGCCGTCTCGTCCATTTGAAAGCAGAGATGATAAAGTTAACGATGTGGACGAGTTCACTGAGTCCAAAACGAAACTTTCAATGAAGCGAACGAATGAACATGATGTTCGCAATGTCAACAGCAAATGTGAGAGACGTAGTAATTGAAAATACCACTTGATCGTTTAAACAGCTATTTAGGATATATATTCGTAACCTTTTGCAAATAGAATGGTTTAGACTATGACCCGTGCTAACTAGGGTCTAGAAAAAATAGAATGGAAAAGAATATTAAAGTCAAGGGCTATCACATATTTATGAGAGACGCACCATTTTACAAGTCAGTTAACACACTAAATTTGAGGGGAAAAAACCTGCAACTGAAAGTTTTGGTTGGAAACTAACAGCATCAGAGCCAATAAGCCAATACGTCGAAAAAGTTATATTTCCGCTGGCCAAATGGACTGTCACACAACAGCTGCTTTGCAATTTTCCCCGTTTAACTATTTTGAGACCGTGTTATTCTAGCGATACAAGGCATATAGGTCATTACTACTACGGTCCCGCTAACAGCGAGCATGCAAGTGACAGGGCATAAATATTTCTTTAACTGGTTATAAGAATGGCAATTATGAATCTTGAATTTACTCAAAATGTTTTTCCTTAGCGCTTCAAATCCGAATGATATGACTCATGCCATAGAAAACTGTAATTTTGACATTTCCAACTGAAATCACATCCTCCTTATTGCACTGAAATGACCCAATAAACACAGTCATTCAAAAACAGAGAAGCAGAATTAAGTAGGATCACCAGAAAAACAAAATCCATCCATTCCAGACCAACTGGAAAAGTTTCTTCAATGCACATTCATTCAAAAAATGGCCCTACATTTCAGCTTTAAGTAGACCAAAACGATAATTTTGTTTGCAAACTAATTTTGAGCGCGCGACGAAGTTCAAAGGTCGCACATTAATAGTGTTACTGAGTATTGATGAATCTATGATTCTGTATTTATTTTGAAATACAGCATAAATTCAATTACTTTGTTTCTTGTAGTGTATTCCTTTATTATTAAGCCTGCGTATATAATGAAAAAGGTTACTGAATTTGTATAGGAAAATATGTACTCTTTTTTTCGGACTAATTACTGCATTCCCAAGGTCGTGCAATATTACTCAGAAAGAAACCTCGTTCATTTTTCCCCACCCCCAATGCAGTAACCTATAAATGCAACTAATTATACATAGGTCTATTACGACGGCTCCGATATCCTAGAGGATAGAGCGTCCGCTTCGGATGCAGGAGGTAATGGGTTAGATCCCCGGCCGAATCATACCAAAGACGTCTAAAAATGGAAGTAACAGTTATCTTGCTTGGCGCTCGGCATTAGGAGGTTAGTGTTAGGACTGGTCGGCCTGTTGTCAGGATAATGTGACTGCCCCATTGCTAGACATCACTATAAACTGCCACACTGCAGACATCGTAGCGATATGACTGAACGATTGTTAAAGCTACGTTAAAAATCGAAATCACACACACACACACACACACACACACACACACACACACACACAGGTCTATTACACTATCAGTGTACTGTACTCAAATTCAGTTGGGCTTTAAGGTGACAAAATGCAAGTTTGTACTTCTGTAAGTCGAGCATGATTTGCAGGAAGGCTGTATAATTATTTCCCCAATTTGTCAAAACAATAGTGTTCCTCCTTTTTTTTCTTCTTTTTCTTTTCATCATGTTTTAATGTGGACTCAGGCAGGCTCAATAATGCTGATTTGAAAGCCATGTGTTTGCTATCAGTTGAGATTATTGAAGTCATAACCTTTATTTACCAGGTTTTCCTTACAAAGAATACTTCTTTGGATTCCTTGTTATCTTTCTTTTACATGTGTAAACGCACTTCGTAAAAAAAGAAAAAAAAAAGAAAAGAAACAAAACTCGCACGTTCGTGAAAGACTTTTTCACTGAAAATATTTTAGCATAATATGCATGAAGATCAGTGTCTATGCTGTTAGTTCTACTGATTACTCTAACAAACCACACTGACCCAGATCTGCCGGCGCATCATGTATAGTTTGCAGTTGGATTCGTCTTATAAGAGAGTACATACAGTAGATCAATCCTGACGTAGGAGACACGTACATTATGCTAACATTATACGTTCTGGAAACTGTACTTCCGGGGTAAGTGTATCTACGTTGAACCGAACTGGAAATTTAAGTTGTATTGTAATTTGGATAACGGTCTATTAATTTTAAATCTCTGAAACAGTAAAGTCATATTTGAATTTGACTATATTACAAAAAGGGTAATTCCCTACTTTCTGAAGAAAAGATGTTTACATTTAATAGGTCCTGGTTATTTGCATATATTCTATAAACCTACACCATTCATACTATTCGTTCTTTGGATTCAGAAATTTCAGATATCTAATTAAATACGGAGAAACCCACTGAAAACGAATATAATCAAACTGTATAGGGCGATTGATGGTATGTCACCTGTGAGGTGGTCCATTTTCATCCTAATTTAAATATATAAGTTGGTAAATAGATATGTTGGTAAATAGATATGTTGGTTTCTCAACGCTTCCAGTTACTAGACATCACCTTGATACCAGAAGTATAAATGACTGAAACCCTTCTGCCCAATTACATTAATTTTCCAAGTTTAAAGCCTTCTAAAGCCCTGTAAAAACACATTAACAGATGGCTAAAAGTCTAGGATTAAAAGTAATGCATTGAATCTAATTGGTTTCGGCGATTGGCGCCAATATCACGAACTATGCAATCTACCTTTCAAGCGGCAATGTAATTGAACACGACGACAGGATGTCTTTGTAGATAAGTTTTTGGATTTAAATAACCGATACGTTGAAGAGAGCTATTCCGGTAGATACTATAGCCTTGAGCGGAAATGAGGGTATAATTTGAGATTAAAATGGGTTTACTTAACTGTTACTTAGAGAGGAGAGTTGTTGAGATTTGAGTGATTGACACTTGTATTGTTGTGGTCATGTTAGACAAGGGAGTGTGGGCTGAACAAACAGACATTTTCATTGGTTAATCCGTAGTCTGATTCCCTGGCCTCCCATGATGCTCCGCACACATGTGTGCAGAACATCATCGGAGCCCATGTCACCAGGTTAGGTCAATCCGTTAATTATATCAGTATGAAAAAAAGCAACTATCGGCAGACTAACAACAAATTTTTTTCTTACATTCAGATTGTCAACTTTACGACTAGTCCTTCGCCTTGTTGATTTTAGTTGATTTCGATTTTTAATTACAATACATATATTAAAGAGAAACCCTTCTAGTTAACCTTAACGGACAACTTATATAATTTGTATGCGTCTTATACTCAAATGTGTGTGTGTGTGTGTGTGTGTGTTATTTCCAGTCACCCTAAAGTATATTTATGCGATATGTGTAGTCAAATATTGTGGTTCTTCATTTTCGGTGATTGATTTAATTCAATCTCTACCCTTGATGTGTCGAGAACTCGACTGTTGTGAAAACACCTTGCGATTTTAATATTGGAAGGTTAAAACATGTAAATTTCACGTCTTTCACTGTGTACGTTTATTTTTTCCTAATTTAGAAAATAAACGAAACACATATGCACACTCAAGCGCATACACACATAGACAATATTCACAGGCAAAGCAAATGTGCCCTTATAAAAGATGGGCTCATTAAAGCTATACCATTGTTAATGGCATGTATAATTTACGTAATTCGATTATTTTACCTATTACTTGTGAAAACTAGATTTAATATGATAATGTATATACTCGTTAATGGCGGTTTAAAATACAGACTGACTAGATCCCAATCTGGGTCTGTGCATTTTATAGGTCGCGAGTAATCATTAGAACCAAAAAGTATGCAGTGAGAGAACAGGGTAAATGTTATATGCAGTTAGTACGTACATTCGTCCTTCTGCTCGTCAGCTCACCTTGCAACCTGAACTGAGTCTACACCAAATGAAAAGAGTGATAATATTTTGGATGATTTTGCACAAGGATGAATAGACGAATATAAAATTTCAGATCATGCATACAGCATCCCCACCCCCACCCCAGAAATAGCAAAAAAGTAGCATTTCATGTATGTATGTATGCATGCATGCATGCATGTATGTATGCATGCATGCATGCATGCATGTATGTATGTATGTATGTATGTATGTATGTATGTATGTATGTATGTATGTATGTATGTACGTATGAATGTATGTATGTATGTATGTATGTATGTATGTATGTATGTATGTATGTATGTATGGATGTGTGTGTGTGTATGTGTGTGTGTGTATATGTATGTATGTATGTATGTAACATATTTCCTCGGTACAGTTAGAAAGGTAGCGCATTGCAAATATATATATATATATATATATATATATATATATATATATATATATATATATATATATATATATATATGTACGTACGTACATTCATCCATCCATCCATCCATACATATATACATATATACATACATACACATATATGCATACACACACATATGCATACATATATACATGCACATAAAGATACATACCTGTATTCATATGTACACTGAATATGATACAAAATAAGTATATGACCCGTTAATGTGTGATCTCTAAAATACACCAGAATACATTTTCTTTTCAGTTTGTATATACATGGATGTAATTGTTCCTCTTCTTGGTACATGATTGGACCATTATTCCACAAAAATTGATTATCTCTGTTTTATTAGAGCTAATCTATGATCTAATCAAACCTTGCGTTTGCAGAATTACACACCTGTCTTCGGTGCCTTGACATAGGCTTGTTTGCAAAAGAATCACCACGTTGCGGTCAGCCCGGTTTGTCTAGTGCTGTTATCTAAAAGTGGCAACTAACACACGATTAGGTTCAGAAATGTAAAACTACTCTGGTACATAAAGTGATACCTTTTTGAGACCACGCCTATATTCAAATTCGTATGATGGAATTCCTCGTGGCGTATGTCAAACCACTTTATTTCCTTTCATGAAAATGTTATTTACCAATCTGTGTCAAGGAACACACAATCTTTACATTTCCGACTGCTGTATCGATCAGATAATAGGGAAAGGGCTAGTTTTAAACAAAATTAAAATAAATAAATAAATAAATAAATAAAACACGTCTTTACTTAAAAAAAGAAAATACAAAGAATAAAATATATATCTGCTTTTATTGTTAATTAAATAGGAGGCTAGGATACATATGTCGCATTCTGTACGTGCTTAAAATACATAAAACTAAAATAACGAAATATAGAGCTTTTATTTTTATTCCACTGGTGTACTTTTTGAAACATAATTCTTACTTTTATATTCATATGAAGCATTAGGGACTACTTTTGTTGTAATCCCTGGGTTAAATGTCTAAATTTCTGTACAGGTTGCTGGAGCATCCATTCAGATGCCTGTTCCGTGTTGTTGATTAAAGTTATGTAATTATATGTAAAAGTGAAACCTTGTTAATATGCCTGTGTCTTTCTTTAATTAGTAATTAGTTTACCATAATGTTTTTCTTATATCCTTTTCCCGTGTCCGTCATTCCATATATACATCTATCCATCCATTCAACCATCTATCCATCTATCTATCAATCTATCATTTCATAATCAATTCGTTCAATTTTATTCTTGAAAGCAAAATACAAAATTTCTACATTTTATTGAAAGGACAATTTCTTCATAGGTTTATTTTGAAGTCAAAATTTTTACCCAATGCCGTTGTCATCTATTGCAAACAATATATGGTTTGCGTATTTTCAGAGACTCATGTCGTACAAACTTGTGGAAGGTTGGCATTGCAAGAGGGCCAAAACAAACAAATGGAAAAGAGTCATTACGCATTTTGTGAGTAATCAAAGTTTCGAAAACAGTAAATAGCAGGGGCTTAAAGTTTGTACTCCCGAGGAGTCTCAACAACTTGAAAAATCTAAGGCTTGGATTCCATAGCAGTCTCGACAACTTGGAAACGTGATTCCTTTACTCATGTTTGCGTTTGTTTGATGTTGTTTGTCACAGCCTATCACCTTTCTCTTCACGGTTAGGGTCTCTGACATGAAGAAACAATCTGTATTGTTAATTTCACAGTGTTACACATCAATCTTCGCCTTTGTTAGGGATGAGGGAGTGGAACCGTGTTGCTTCGTTAACAATATCCGGTCGGCGACAGCTGTTTCTCGCGATTCCATTACCACTTAGATCATCGTCACTATCATCATCACTATCATCATCATCTTTATTTTATTCCGAAGAAGATTGATTACATAATACATGTCACAGAGATATGTACCAATCAATCGTAAGCTTGATACTGTTTTTTTTTTTTGTTGTCCTTGATGTAAAACTCTACCTCAGAAAGATATATCACTTCTGAAGGCAAATTTTGCAAAATTGTAGTCTTGGACGAATACCAGTACTGATACTTGGTTATGTTTGTTGCTTCTTTTTTTGTCATCATGATTGCCACAGTTATCAGTTATGAATACAATATTTGTACCTCGGTACACATCTCCTATTATCCAATTTATCTACTCGGACCACATTCTCATTCTTCAGTAACCAGTTTCTTAAGTAGAAACGTTTTACTGATAATAATGGTCCAATCGAAAAACGTCTTCGTATGTGGTGTTGAGCAGATGTTGTGCAAATATAGTCTTTACCTAGTTAGTCACTTGAGAAATTGTCATGTTATGATGTTCACATAGTTAAAGGCTTTGTCGGGTCTTAGGATGGATTAAACAATGCATACAACATAATGGATTTTTCAGTTCATTGATTGCAATGTTTACCTGATCTTCTGATTTTTTAATGTTACGTGTTTAGGCTCGAATAAACAGCAACACAAGAAAGAGTGAAAACAACAAGTTTTTAACAAATATAATAATTTTTTCCCTCGGCAATTTTTTGTAAAACTAAAAATAATATGAACTTACGGTTTTAAGAACCAATTCCAAAAATAATCCAAGAATAATTTACGAATAACATTTTAGAAGTCCTAATGATAAAATGTTTTAGTGATTTCAAGTTTGAGTCCCGACGAAGAATCCAAGATCGAAAGTGATGACGTATGCTGTATCTTGTTCAGTGTTGTTGTCTACAGTTCTTTGTAGAAACACAATAAATAATCCTTCGGTTTTGGAAATCCAAATAAACTTTTATGAGAGCTGCCTTTGATCAAGAATTCTGTCTGAGCACACGTATATTTCCAGGCAAAAATTAATCCGTTTGAATCCAAATAATCTGGAGAAAAATTAACATATAACTCGAAAACTCAAAAACTGGTCATAGATACTTCCCAGTGTAAAGTAAAAGGCAAAAACTGAGAATATCTCTCCAAAGCAAAGGTTATATTGTATTCTAAAACACAAAGGAAGGTCGCGTGATCATGTTCCAGAACTATTATTTACTTGTTAAAAATTACGTACACCCAGTGTGGCCCTGACGAAAATGAAAACCAATCGTTTTACTCTAAGGAAAAAAAAATGTTTACATCTAACACCACGTAGTCCCATCATGACATAGACAGCAACCAATCATTTAACACAAATAGACTTATTTAAAAGGCTGCTACTAATTTTGAATTAATGTAAGGATCAGGGTCAACACCTGGTGTTTACTACACGAATAGTCAAGGTCAAACTATTTTCTGAAAAAAGTATCATCTCTAGTAAATAAATTTACATTAAAACTGACAAACAAACAATTAGATTACAATAAATATATTTTAAATCAGATATAATTAAATCAAATATGCATAACAAAATGAATGAAGGTTTTGTGAGCGTATGCGATTTTTTTCTACTGATTTGAAAGTGAATACTTTGTTGAATCTTAGCCAGTTAGCTACCGTTCAATACGTTATCCTTTGTACTTCCCAAATTAAGCCAGAAGCAATGGTTACCGGCGTAAACATTGATGACTATTGCACTACCTATTTATATGCGCTGTACTTGTGCATCAAACGTTTTGATATATGTACACTGTACGATTAATCTGAAATCATGGGAATAATTCATACTTGGTTAAAATTCAATCATACTGTACAATTAATCGGAACCATGAGAATAAGGCATACTTGGTTAAAATGCAATCATCATGAGATTAATTTATAATGCTGAGGTATGGAACTTTTCTGGATCACTCTGTCTGCTCTTTTTACATAGTATCAAAACACTCTTTAAGCGAATTCTAAGAGAATCAAACGCAAGGTACATCTAAGTTGTATTGGCCAGTATGTGGATAGTTTTCTCCCTAACGTTCTAGCACTTGGAAAAGAAATTCCTTCTTTGTATTTGTGATGAATTGATGATGTAATTGATTTTGAAGTTATTGTATTCGAGCTAGAGACAAACATGTTCAAGTTCGCAGTCTTGGTTTTCATCTTCAATCACTTCAAGCGCGTTTACAAGTGCTTTTCTAAAACTGAAATCAGGAAGGACTCAAAGAATAAAGATGTCAATGATCTTTTAGAAACCAAAATGTTGATTTTACAATGCGAACTGAACAGCTTTATTGAGAGTGTTAGGTGCATCACATAATCCTACCCGTATGTCTTTCAGTTCTGCACTCGTTATATCTGTCCGAACTTACTTCTTATAACTAAATTAGGCAATTTGAAAACATATGTCATGAACATCAAGTAATCATTCTACTTAATCTCTTCCATATAATTTGGTGATGTCTTTCACCAAATAGTTCACCTAACTTTTGTTTTACCGAAATTGTTTATTAGTATCTTTTTTTCATTTTCATATAAAAAACAACTCAGAAACTGCCTTGTATAATTAATATATTTTAAATCATTTTGGTTTACAATTCTACAAATGTGCAATTTTTTTTCGGGTTTGATGATGTTCAGGGTACATGTGATGCAATGTTGTGTGGCATTGGTATATTTATTTAGTTGGGGTATCTTTTTCTGTTTGCTGATATTTGCCATTTATTAGCTACAAAAAGGTGAATATCTTTTCTAAAAACCTTCTGAGCAACATATATACTATAACACACCACAAGGGCGATGAATATGTATTCTTATCTTACCTGTTCGTCAGAATGTTTGTAGCAATAACTATGTGAAAAAATGTCTTGGCTTTTTAAATATGTCTTTATTCACTTGGAAAGCAAATGCAAACTGTGGAAAACCACTATATGGTTTGTTCAAATACTTTATGAACAAAGCTTGATCTCTCACTGTTTCATTTGTCATGTTTATTTAATCTATATGGTGTGCTTGATCTTTGTCCGTGATCGAGGGTATAGGTTGTGTCTACCTGACAATTGTAATGCTTTTTACACCTAACTTTTGTCATAATTATAATTGTAAACAAGATGTTTCCTAACATGTAAGTTGAAATCCTGACCTTGATTACAAATTAGTGGAAATTTCAATAGAAAAGATCAGTTTTCGAGAACATTATGTTGAGTCATCGGTCAGTTGACCGTTTTCATATAAAATAGGGATCTTATTTAAAGAGTTTTATTCCTGTTTTATTTAATCACGTGTGGCTGCGTGCAGATATCATTTAAGAGGAATTATTTATTTAAATTATTCATTGGATTTACCAAGTGCTCATTGATTTTTGGACTAAAATAACACTTTTCGATTCTTATGTACTCATTCAAAGTCGTTCGAGATTATATGATTGTGATACAACAAGATATTGAAGACTATTGGAATTCATTTGGAACATTCTACAGTTTGGCTTGAGAGAAAATATTTAAGAATTATCGAGTATTTCATTCACAATACTGTGAGTTTCTTGTTAATTTCACTTTGTATTAAGAGGAAATACTTTATACATTATTTGACGAATTTTCTCAAACGTGTTGGTTTCGATTCTTTCTGTTACATAAAGAGCACAGAGTCGTACACAGCCATTTAGTCAAGTGTCTCTGCTCTGTTTTCATTTGACTCTCCAGGTTTCTTTGTAATCGTGGATTTTCTGCCAAATTCTTTCCGGCTGAGTCTTCTTTTAGTTTTCGTTCTATATTAGTTTTATCTGTGTCAGTTTTCCACATATATTTTAAAAACCTACTTTAGATTGGAAAGCGTCTGTTTCTTTCGTAAACTTTATTTTCCCCAAATAATGAAAATCAATTTTCATTCGTTTCTTTTTCTTCCTTTTGATGTAATTCGTCAATAGTACTTGGTACCACACGGATGATGGTATTAACAAATTCAAGATGAACATATATCATATCTAGCTTAGATTGTTTAACCTCTGCATGTAGCTTGTAATATTTGGTAAAAGAAGGATACTTGGTCTTTTTAATTTATCACTGAAATCTCTAATGGATAAATCGTAGGATTTTTTCTTACAGATGGTGACGTGCTTTCAAATACACTATTTGAACATTTTATTTGTTTTGTTGCCCTCAATAGTTTTGTTACTTGGGTTAAAGCAGCACTCATTTGTAACTCCGACAGAGTATTTGTACTAGTGATTATCGTATTGTTCAAGTCAGTACATTTTGTGGAATATTAACCAATTACCTATTAATCACACGGACAAATGGTTCAAACTGAGGATAAGTATCCATCAGGATATGTTTCATTTTTGATTTTTAAAACGTTATAATCTTCCAAAGATTGTTTCGTTTTCACTATACCGCTTTAGTAAGCATATATCTCATTGGTTATCTTTTGTTCGATTGGATGTAAGTAGTTTTGGATGCCAAGCAGTCCAACTGCTCTTTTTGGTAAGGATTGCAGTGTTCGAAAAGCATTCAATAGAGAGCTGAATTATTTAAAGCAAAACTCGAGCAGCTAAAATAAATTTTATCCGATATAATCTTTCTTGATTGGGTATCAACACGGCTTTTCCATATGCAACTTTTAGCTGCGTCATTTATTAACGCATGACTGCATATATTTATAATATTGATTTTGTTAAGGCTTATGTCACTATTTGTTTTTTTTCCCACAAATTGTGATATATTTCTCCTTTGTTTGTTTGCTTTAATGTTTTGACATAAATCAAATATAACAAGCCGCTATCAGGGATATCATAATGTTCGCCTGTACTTTACTTTACATGTAAACATATCTTATTGGCATGCAATGAAAAGCAATTAATATTATATCTTCATCCTTTAAGTCGATATTCAGTCTGTTCATGAAGATGAGTATTGACATTATATGAAGTAAGTCACCTTGCAAAACATTTTAACAGGTAAAGACTGGAGCAAAGTAGAATAGTTAGCCTTGAAAATGTATTCTGTGTAATTTATTTGGTCGAGTAGATGCATACATTTTGGGGTTTTCAAACCATGCTGACTCTATTGCGTCATCTAAATCTACAGTAGAAATAATTTTATCACAATGATATTTGAATTTGAAACACTTAAAGCTATGCCAACGCTTGGTTAACTAGTACAATGGCTTTTGCTTATAGTGATGTAACTATTTTTTACTGCCAGTGGAATATCCAATCATATATCACGCTTTATTTTTTCCCTTCATGTGTATATGAAATGATGTTTTCAAACTACCACAGATTAAACCTAATTGCATTATATTTTTTACAATATTGACAGGACTAAAAGAATCCGGAGCAGGTAATGGTATTATACAATCATCCAGTAATTTCCGTATCTGTAAGTAAGCATGAGTTGTGTAAACTTCATTCAGAAACTCTTGATTTGTTTTGTTTTGTTAAATGCCAGTACCCTATACCACTCACATATGCTGCTATTCGCACCAACCAGTTGAGTTGATATCTCCAAAATAATTCGTGTTATGCTCTGATCATTATCTGTTCACGGTTTCATCACTGAAAACAACGGAAACTGTGCTAATACAAGTGTTTAAAGGTTTACATGTGAAATAGCATTATCGATTTCATTAAAGATATATAGGACATATTTACGTTTTGCTTTTGTGTTATTAACATCTGTCATTCATTGTTTTATCTGCGTTATTCTATTTTCACATTTTGTCTGAAATATGACATTAGGTCTATTGTCCATTATTTAGAAAATTTACAAACATGCGTACCGTTGACACAACTACAACAATTGATGTACCAAATAATTTTCACCTATACTGTTCATTTAACATTGGGATTTTGGTGAAGATACATTGAGTCTCTCTTTACGGCTTTTACACATTCACAAGCAACACGTTCTTAATATCTCTGTCGAATATGTTCACTTTCTCCACAGAAATATCATTTTCTTCTCTCATATTGTCGTACTATATACACCGCTGATATTTTGTATTTTTCTTGTCCGTTTTCTGTATCAGTTTTTCTCTGTCGTATGTTTAACATTCTACAGCTGAGGGTGTCCCAAGTTTTCATTATACCATTAATTTGTGTTGTATAATTTAAAATTACTACCCAATGTAAAATGAAAGTTTTGAACAAATGCATCCACCTAATATTAATATTGACACAGTGTGAAAGTAATTTAGATCTTTCTTCAGCCATGTGGTGTAAAAACTGTTAGTTACCTTTGTGATAATTCTCTGCAACAGAAGATTGTATAGATGTATTAAATGTATACAGTTTGATTGTGAAATTGCGCGAGGTGCCACCATTCCTTATTTGAATGACGTATGATAGCTGTTTCAATGTTCTCATAATTAAATCAACATTTATGTGGTTTTCATTACCCTTAAGTTTGCTCAAACCTCATATAATGTCTTATAATCTTTTATATTGTATCTATTGTGCTGATTTTTTGCAGAGATTACTGGAGCCAACTTCCTATTTTTAACGTGATCGACGTTATTTAGATAAGTTATTTTGAAGGAAAATTCTGCTCTTGATTGATTCTTAAATTTCTAAATAGATTTTGTCTTTTAACTATTCTTTCCATTCACTGTATTTTATGTTATGTATATCACGTTTAGCTTGGTTGCATAATTAATTAATATTTTTAATCATCGGTTCACGTTCCTAGCAACGTGAAACATTTCATATGCATTTCAAGGGTAAGACTGATTTCTATTTATTTCACCTTTTACCGTTCATATGGTTGATTCGGAAACAGCTAAGTCATATACTTTATCGCCGTGGATTGATATGGTAACGCTACAATAATTGAACCAATCAGATTAAGTCGCATCCAATTTCAATCCTTCAAAAATAATTAATATTTATTCTTTGATTTATCCTGGAGAATCCATGATTAGTGAAACATGTGTACTGCGTTCAGTAGAAAACGTAATGGCAGTATACACGGAAAAAACACCAACTTTTTTAAAATTAAAATTAGCCTTTTGGATTTTGCCGAGGAAGCCAAAATAAATCTAAGTGATCTAGAAGTGTCACTTACACTAAAAGGCAAATCCTTATATTCGAATGCTACTTTTTCTATAAAATTAATATAAAAATGATGCTTTTTAGATGATGTTTCCAAATGATTCCCTAACATAAGTAAGAAAAGCTTATTGCATTTCATCTTAAAGGTAATTCACAAAATTGCATCCAAAATATAGAAAACGAAGGATATATATATAAGATAATCAATCAGTTTAAAGATGACTTGAAATTAAAAACATTTCTCCGTAAGGTTTACCAGATATCCAAGATATATTGTGATTTTAGCCAAATAAATATTCCACGTAAAGTATTTACGTTATTCCTTCTTCACAGTGCCATATTTTAACTATCTTGCTGTCAGGACTGATTCTGCTTCGTTCTATTGTATCATTATTAAACGCAATCTTATAAATCTGCATCTTTTCTGAAAGATTGGAGTGTATCTCTTTTGATATTTGAAATGAACAAATATTAACTTTTATTACTGTATGTTATTCTTTAATACAACGTGCACACTTTGTAAACACTCATACATGATCTCTTGATGCGACAATTGTTTTAAAAGAAATATTATACTCATGAAATATTTAAATTATCTCTCTGAAAATTGTTGATAACAATAGCTTTGTTCTATTATTAAAATTTTGGTTGAAATTATTGAAATTAGTCTCCAATAATTGTCTTCACACTCTAACAGACCTAGTGATTGTTTTCTTTTAATTTTGATTTCTTATCTGTTTACAGCTCCGGTGTGCTGCGAAGGTACATCGTATTCCTTTACGAAATATACATCTGAGAAAGCTTGTTAGCAGTAACAACAACAACAGCAATAACAACAACGAAATGTACAACAACAAAAAAGATGAAGAAAAAAAAAAGAAAAAAAAAGCAAGATGTGAATGCCCTCGTAATATTTTAATTCTGAATGTAGAGCAAGTCTTCCGTGTTTTGCTGGATCAGTATGTTTTGTTATATTTGGATTTCAAATGTTCTCATATCAGTATAGGGAGGTAATGATTTCCCTGAACAATAAGAATTATTACTACTACATGTGCTACTAAATATGCTACTTCTACTACTAACACCACTACTACTACTAGTAATCATCATCATCATCATCATCATCATCATCATCATCATCATCATCGGAATAAAAGTTACACGGTTCTCTTCTGTAGCATACTACTACAAGCTCATTTGAACATTAGTGGAGTTCTTCAATATTCGACATAAAAATGTTCGTAGTATGTTGATAAATGCACAGACCCGGCCCTAGGGCAAGGGGAACAAGGGAACCGCCTTTGGCCCCGCGCTGCTGGCTATACTTTTTTTTATACTATGGTGTTATTGAACAGATTTGTTTGTTTGGGACCCCACTCATCGCTTGCTGCCATGGGACCCGCACATCCTGGGGCCGGGCCTGCTAAATGTCCATCCAGAAACTGCCCTAGAATGTGCGGGGCCCAAGGCAGCAAGCGATGAGCGGGGCCCCAAGCAAACACATTGCATTGCGAAGTTGATTTCCGTCAGCAGCGCGGGGCCCAAGGCGATTGCCTCGTTCGCCTTGCCCTAGGGCCTGGCCTGTGTCCATCAATTTGGCACGAAACATTACAAACGTTTCGTGAGCACTGACATGTACGGAAAAATGTTATGACTGGTTGCCCGGTCTTGTCACTTTACGTGGTAAAACGTATTTAAACGAGGTTAGCAAGCTAACTCTTGAACGCATAGTGCAGACCAATAAACTTCAATGCATTCTTGCAGCTTAGGATCAGAAGTTTTATGCATTTCGTTAATTTCCAGAGATTTCAGATGGAAGGTTCATTAGTTTGTGTCGTCCGTTAATTTTGACAAACATAATTGTATTTACATGGATTATGATGCCATTCAGATGTCTATACGATATATATATTTTTCTCACCGATTTGGCAAATGAATCTCGTGCAAATTCGATTATTACTTGTCTGTGTCTTTTGATTAAGAGAACATGTGCACAAAAGAGCTACACAGACAGAAATTGCAATATACGGTCAAAGGGAAATAATCCAATTTGATTTCGACTTGGTTGGGTAGGACAGTCAAACTTTGCAATTAAAGAGTGCTATGAAATAGTTGAGCACATTTCAAAATATAATTTAATAATTATGTATACAATCAAACCGATGGGAAAGTAATACTGTTAAAGGAATCCAAACAGATTAATCACTTCTGAATTTTAGCACTCACATTTAAGTTGTCATATCAATTGAAAATTCATTTTTTCGAGCGCATGACGTTTTCTGTTTAAAAGTCAGTACTTGTATTTCAAATTTATTGTCGACCTTACACATGTTTAAACATTTTTTCAATGAATTCTATTATTAATATTATATTAATAATAAAACTACATACTGGAAAATAATACACACATTGCTACACAGTCTTCATTATGACGTTTTTGTTATTAAAGAATCAGATAAAAAGTTTACTATACTAAATTTAACTCGTGTCTTCCGCTATTACCTCCCTCAGTCTCTTACCTGTACAGGCATTTGTATTATTGCATGAAGATATTAATTAAATGCAGATTGTTTTGTTGAAAGTAGTAATATCTTAATAAATGTTAATAACAGCGATGGCAGCTTGGAATGTTTGGCATATCTGTGTGAGAAAAGAGGAGCACCAATGAAATCGGTTTTCTTCTACGATCTGAACAATCTGTTAGCAGTCTTAGGAATGACACATGTTGGGGTAACATCCTTAAGATATTATGAAAAATGTCATACTTTTAGACGTGTTTTTTGTTGTAATTCGTCTATATTGTGTTAAAACGTGTGTTTTAAGCACATTATTCCAAAGTAAAAACCCTTATATCGGACTCTATCCTCAATCATCTCTTATCACTGCGGACTTTTTGTAGAAAGGTGTTGCCTGACACTGAGATTGTCTTTTCTTATTTCCGCTCATCCGTCCCACATTTATTACCGCACATTAGCTCACATAATTATTATTGGATTTCAACCATATTTTGTATGCAGTTTGACTTTCGTTAGAACTTGGCTGAGTGGGTTTCTTTGTATTCTGCATCGGTTAGACGAGATAAAACCAATGATTTTCAAACCAACCTTCGTCAAAGACGCCTTTTCACTGAGCTTTTATTATTGGATTTCAACCAAACTGCACTAGTTAGAAAAGGTCCCATTGTTTTGTGCACGATCTTTCAAAGTGAAGGCGATCAAGGGGGATAACTCTGCACAACTAGATCTGGCTGACCTTATGCAATTTAAGAAACAAATATATATAAATACAAATATAACTGAAAAATTCTTGCAACAGATTTTGTTTTCTTTTGCTGAATCTGATATAAATTGTTGCATATTTTAGTTTCGTGAACTTTATTTTCTACGTTGAATGATGAATCCTCTGCCGTCATGAGTTGGAGAGCAGAGCAAGGAATATAGCTTATCATATAAACGACGGACCAACGATTTTAAACCGAGAAAGAAAGAATAGCATAGATTTTATCATTTTTGTTTTTTAGTCTCTTCCTTATCTTTTCTAAGAATAGATTGCATAATGACAGTGATGGAACAATTGTATATTTGATGAAATGAAAATAACCACACTTTTAAAAAAATCGACTCTCGGTTTATCGAAAATATTGTGAATTACGGTCAAGCATAAAGTTAATAAATGAGCCACCTTAAAATATTAATTGATGTTAGCCACTTATAGAACATACTCTGACGCATGCGTAGAACTCTTATTGTTGTATAACTGTGATAGAAACAGGACCAGCAATGAAATATGTTTCTGACCTATTTCGCTCATTCGCAATAATAAGAGAACAAACACATACCAATTCATTCTTAAACACTGTCTTCTACATAAGAAATAGCACAACATTTCTATCGTTCTACTAATAATAAATATTTACCACTCTCTTATTGGTATATATTTTATCCGTCATAGCATAAGACACGAAGAGAGTAATGGTACAGTAATGATGTTTGATTTAGATTTGGTATACAAACTTTTACAGTTTGTTCCAGTTTGGTGCTGCCAGATGAAAGTATAAAACAATGATGTGTTGCACTTAGCTATTTTTTAAAGTCCGTACTGTATGTTTATCTGACTGTGTTGAGTTAAGTGTATTCATGGTACGTTGTCATCTAAGTTTATAATTTATTTAGAAAGGCTAGGAAATTATTGTGCTACGAACACGCCGTTGTCACTTCGTGACGAGGCTTGTTTCATACGAACAACGCCATTTATTGTGCTGAAAATCATGCCTTATTACCTCTTAAACCGTTGGTGCCTTTGGTAAACTCATTACACTGGACAACAAATTTTTACAAAAGTCATGTTACTGAAATAAAATTAGTCAATTCTTATCAATTTTTATGTGCTGAACACGAATATGACAGTCAAATTGCAAAATTGGCTCTAGTTTTTTTGTAATCTGCAAGAAATTAATGTTTACATAACGAAATGCATTCCAATAGTAAAAGGTCAACTGTAATAGCCTACCTATTAAAAATCAAGTCATTGACTACATCTTAGATTTCTTCGCCTGTCTCTTGTACAGCTGTTCGGGAGCATCTCTGAGGAGTGTCCAGCAGTAGTCAGCCAGCATTGTAGTGGACCATTTTCCCTGGTATCTTTGTTCCATTGTTGCGATATCTTGATGAAAACGTTCGCCGTGTTCATCACTAACAATACCACAGTTGCTAGGAAAGAAATCCAAATGGGAATGAAGGAAGTGAATCTTTAGAGACATATTGCAGCCAAGTTTCTTATACTTCATCAACATGTCTTCTACTAGTTCCTTATAGTTTTCTGCCCTAACATTTCCGAGGAAGTTTGTAGAAACTAGGCGAAAAGCATTCCATGCTTGTTTCGCGTCACCTTCCAGCAAGTTGTTGAACCGGTCATCTTTGAAAAGCTCTCGAATCTGAGGACCCACAAAAACTCCCTCTTTAATCTTTGCTTCGCTAAGTCGAGGGAATTTTTCATGCAGGTATCGGAATGCTGGCAAAGTCCGGTCAATGGCTTTCACGAAGTTCTTCATCAAACCTAGTTTGATGTGAAGGGGTGGTAGCAAGATTTTCTGAGCCTCAACCAGAGCTGGGTGTTGGATATTCTTCTCTCCAATGGCTACATTCTGCCTGTGAGTCCATTCCTTCCTCATGTAGTGCATTTCCCTTGCTCGGCTATCCCACTCGCATAAGAAACACATGTATTTTGTATATCCTTGCTGCAGTCCCATTAAAAGGGCAACTACCTTCAAATCACCACAGAGGTGCCAGCTGTACTTGTTATACTCAATGGAATTCAGTAGCTGCCTTAAGTTATCGTATGTCTCTTTCATGTGGACAGCATACGCTACTGGAATAGATGGAAGAATGTTTCCATTGTGCAAAAGCACAGCCTTGAGACTCAGTTTCGAAGAGTCCACAAATAGTCTCCATTCTTGTGGGTCATGAGTGATTTTTAAAGCATTCATGAGGCCCTCAATATCGGAACAGAATATCAGATTACTTTCCTTTCTGAAGAAAGGCTCCAATTGCTGGTGGCGCTTTCGATATGCAGTAATTGTGACATCTTCTTCTAGAAGATTCCATTGTTGGAGTCTTGATCCTAGCAATTCTGCCTTGTTCTTTGATAAGTCCAAATCACGAATCAGGTCATTTAGTTCTTCCTGTGTTATTCTGTGTGGGGTTGATGATGCACCACAGTGAAAATCTGGATCACTGCATGCTGATGGACCAGGAGAAGAACAGGTCGACTCACCTTTGTCTTCGTCAGATGAATCAAGAGAATATTCTGCTGGAGGTTCTGGAATAGGAAGTCCCTCACCATGTGGAACTGGTCTCAATGCAGACGGAATGTTTGGGTAGACTATTCTCGACTTCTTTCGCTTCGTTATTCCGCCGGAAAGAGGAGGAACCAAGCAGAAGTAACAGTCATTTAGGTGGTTGCTTGGCTCTCTCCACACCATTGGGACTGCAAACGGCATTGATGACCTTTTGCAATTCAACCACTGTGAAAGCTGTGTTGTACATGTAGCACAGCATATATGCGGAGCCCAAGGCTTGTCTTGGTCACCAACCTTGCATCCGAAGTAAAGATGATATGCCTTCTTCACTTGAGAATTGATACTTTTCTTCTGGTTGGCAAATGTCACTTCCCCACAAATATAGCAAAAATTGTCCGCGGTATTAACACACTTTCGAGGCATTACTGTTCTTTATTGTACGTAAATGGATAAAATAATAAGTTTTATGTAACAGTAGCTTGAACTGTCTCGCACAACGTCTAAAATATTTTAAATGCTGAACCTATCTGATTGGGCTTTATATAGTACACTGCTTACGTCAGCTTCAGCAGCCGCCTGGCATTAGTATAATAGGCCTACACATGTATAGTACACTGCTGACGTCAACTTACTTCAGCAGCCGCATGGCATTAGTATTGCATTGCATCAGAAAATGATGCAATCAACTGTGGATGATGTGAGCATGATGGTATTATGCAATGTTACATCATTATTCCGGATGTTGCTGCAGTCCTACTGGAGAAATTTACACAGTGAAACATAGAAAATGAGGTATATGAATATCTTCAAAACGAGAGCCAATACAAATTTTTCACGGTTATATTCGTGTTCGGCACACCAAAATACTACAGATTAGGGCCTTTTCAAGTCAGTAATGATTTCACTGTTGACCAGTGTTATCAGACGAGGTAGTGCTGGACACAATCTAAAAATCTTTTAAGCACACTTACAACTATCGGAAGTTCCGTCATTTATGACTTGACCATCGAAAGCTTTGTAGACCACATACTAATCTGTCTGTTTTTTTCTTCTTTTAAGTTGTACATTATTATTTGGGTTAGGTGAGTAACCATGTTGCGGAGTTCTTTCACCACCATAGAGAAAGAACAGTATAGCTGTATAAATCTATAATGTGACTTCTCTGATTCTACAACCAAGAATGCCCGAAATAAAATAAGGCACTCATTTTAAATTGTGGTCAAAACTGAGAATATATTAATCACGTACCTGACATGAACTCCAACTTTACCAGAGTCAGTTTAGTATTAATGGGAATAGCTTTGATATGAAAATAGACATTAACCTTAGAAAGCCCTGGCCTGGCTGCAACTAAGCATACCATAGATCACACATGTCTAACACATATGTTACAAATGTGTATCGTTATTATCCTTTCTTAATAGCGTTACGAGTCTACGCTCTTAAAATTAAGCAACAGGAAAAGAGTGAAAGAGAACAAGCTTTGCAAAATTTAACAACAATATGTTTTCCCTAGAATACAAAGTGAAAATAATAAGAAGAAAAAAAACAACTAACGGTATTGCAAATTAAATCCCAAAATAATCATAGAATTACAAACACAAGTCCTAGTAATTGAAAGTCCTGAATAAAATTCAGTAAAAGTCGCGGAAAAATCTCAAAACTGAAATTGATTACATGTCTGTGGTAGCTATTAAACTTTATGAATAAATAGAGATGAACAGTTTTATTAATATTTTTATTATGTATAATGCACATTTAAAAAAGACATATAAGATATGGAAATAAAAAAGATAATATATTATATTTTGATATATTATTGACCAATGTTCAATATTTCATCAGAACTCAATTTATATACTTATAATCAAGTATTTTTGAAAATAATTAACCAAAATATATTGAGAATTAATTTAAAAATGTACTTTCAATGTTAAAGAATTAGTAAACTTATTTTTATGATATTAGTTTGTACTTTCACTAATTAAGTTATTCTGTAAATTAGAATAAAATAAAAATTATTTTCAACTAATTGTAAACAGGGGTCATAATTAAAAGAAATGATTAATGAATGTCGTATAGTGTTTTGGAATTTAGACTTTTTGGATATACCGTACCAAGACGGTGAATCTAATAGGTTTCCTTTATCAGACTTGGGAACCCTTGTCAAAGTGTGCGGCAACATGAGATAAAAAAGATTGATCGATATATTGTTTATATCTGATCTATGTTGGTTCATACGTTTAGATATCTGTTGACTGGTAGCTATTAACGTATTGATGTATCAACATTCTTTTGTTGAATCACATAAATATTAATCCATGATCGAATATGCTATAATTCCTGTGAATGTCTCTATCCAAGAATTTTATCAGAGCACTTTTGTATTTCCAGAGAAAATAATCACTTGGATTCAATAATTTGAACAAAGAAGATTCCAGACCAAAACTACTGGTTACAGCGTATAATATATAGCTTGAAAGATGTTAAAACACGAATGGCATAGTCCTCACAATTGCAAGATTATATAGTTCTCTACTTGACCTCAGGTCACAATTAGCATTGTCTAAAAAAATATCACCTAATAAAAAACAACCTTCTAGAATGGTCCTGACGTTAACAAAATCAAAAACCATAACCTGTAAAAGTAACCCAAGAAAGTCCGAAACCCTGACCTAAATAAGTATATTTACTTCTATTAAGAAAGATCCTGATTTTAAGCCCATACACTTAGCTATGTATTAGTTGTTTACATAAAATGAACTATAAAACGTCAATCAGGTCAAGCAGAAATGAATTTGTTTTGGACAAGGTCAAGTTAAGCACACAATGTTACAATATAATAGCATGCAATGAAATAATTTTTAAAAACAACCCTAACAAACAAACAATGAAATTGAATATACAAGATGCGTATACAAAAAAAAAAAAACATTCATGCACCAGACATTGTTCTATGGCCTATTGTTTTTACTCAAGCCTGTCAACATAGACTATCCTCCTCCGTGCTAAAACCATTCATGCCTCCTGCTAAATGAAATATATATCGGGTTATGAATTATTAATAAAGGAACAGACACATTTAGTTCCACATTAGTCTGGCCCTGTTGTTCCAAGATGTTGCAGGTTTACCATCTGATGATCTTAGACCGTAATGAAAAGCAGACTGACTACCATCAACTGACATCAACACTGAGGTTAGATTTTTATACACATAATTTTCTAATTACTTTTGTTTGTAGATGCACATGACTTAGTTTGCAAATCTTTCATGAGCACTACTAAAGCCACCAGTAAAACCTGGGTCACTGTGACCTTGTTGCATGCGTGTGTAAACCTTTTGCACATAATTTAGCGTAATGGAATATTGTTTATTACTGTTTCTCTGCTATCAAACGATTTACAGTACCATTTCAGTTCATTCCGTGAATCGTTCAATCTTTCTATGTTTTCAAGAAGTTTTCATCTTTGTAAACGCCATCCTGTTTGCTGTATATAGATAACCCTTCTTTGTACAAACCGTGCTTTCTACAACATCTCTCTTCAAGTCATGCATTTTGCAAACTAACGGATCATGTACATTAATTACCTAAATTTAAATATTTCCTTGGTAAAGCGATGAAGTTAGTAGCCATTGCAACATTTGGTTTGATTTACAAAGTATGTTTCACTAATTTCAGCTGTCAAGTAATCGATTATATTAAAAATTCTCTTGATCTGTTTATACTGTGTTGCTTCATATGGAGTCATGCCTCGTGGTTTGGGAGGAGTGTCCTTGCATGTATAAATTAGTTTTGACATAACGCAACAGTATTCCTAGATAATACATGGATGTAAATCCAAACTTTTATGTGATGTTCGTTTTCTTCGATTTCTTTCAATAAAGTTTTCTTTTAAACGTTGTTAATGTCCTCTCCCATTTTGTTTCATTTTCTCTGCCGAGGTTTATTTTGAGTAGATAACTATCGCTGTCAAGATGAGTTCGTATCCATTTTTGTATTTTAATATGATTTGCTTGCCAACAATGCCTGCGTACCATTGGTCGTCCATATCACTGAAAATGACATTTCTGAAGAGAATTCCATTTCTTACTTGCCTGCGTAAAATTTAGATAGACTGTTCATTTAACCATTTTATCAAGTAAGCGTATTATATTGATATTTAGTAAAATAAACTTGAATGATATTTGTCAGTAATAGTAGTGTGATGCCTTAAATGCTATTCTTTGTCTTGCTAAAAGTCACTGGTATTTAAAACACTGTGCTACCGTTTCAGTTTGTTCAAAGGTCATTGGTTATATCCTTTCTTCCTTGGTTGTGTGATAATTGTTACAAAAGTAAGTAGAAAATAATTCGGAAAATAATGTAATGGTACCATTTTTCGTGATTCTTTAAATATTGCAGTTCAGTGGGCACTATTTTTTGAGACATTGTATTCTTCGCTGAATTTAGACAATACATACAAAACACTTCATGTGAAGATACATAAAGTTGCCAATGTAAATGGTGAGTTCAATGCCATCACACCCGAAGAACTTAAGTCTGTGCTTTCATATGTTAAGTCTGGAAAGGCCAGCAGCTTTGAGAATATATAACATAAATCAGCTAAGAATGCATGTAATGCGATAGGTAAGGTTTTGTTACATTTACAACTCAATGTTGTACTGACCAAATATAAGATGGTGTGCAAATAACCCATTTTAAGGAAGTCAGTAAAAATAAACTGATCCTATCAATTAAACCTTCTAGCTATTTTTGCGAGTTTTCAAACGATTTTATTAAAAAGGTAACATAACGATTTAAAATCTATACATTTTTTAAATTCATTCTTCGGAAGATGACGGGTGCTCATGAACTCCTCTGGGAAGACCCCCGATATCATACGGGCTCATAGCCATTTTGATATGGACGAAATGTTCGCTACTATTCCAAATTTCTGTGAGTCATTCTCCAAGGACAAGTTTCTTGGTAAAATTCACTGGTCAGAAAGCTACTTCGTCAACATTGAAATCTGTTTGGATTGTTCTTGCGCATCATCATTTGATCTTCTCCGACGACTTCAACTCTTGAGTGCTAACGGCGCATATATAATCACTTAAATGACTTTAACTCCTAGGCTTAAACGATTCAGGTAAAATCTTTGAAACAATTTTGTTGTAGTCCATCATAATCCTCCTGCTAACAATAAGCTGACATAACTTATCTGGTAGATTTCGGTAAGAAAAACCATGCGAAAAACATAATCAAGCTTAATAAATTTCTGCCTGCCAGCCAAGTTAGCATTTACAACAAGTACAATTTTCAATGTTGTTCTGGTGACAGTGCATTCTTTGCAAACTTATTGTTGATGTGGTATTTTGATTTGTATTTCTGCATTGGTCTGATACGTCGAACCGGCATACGAACACTTACGTCATCAACTTCATCATGTGTCATAAGCATCTACAATTTGTCATGCAGAAATATATGTTAAAAGAGAGGTGAAGTTATTACTGTTATATGTAGATTTCTTTCTCAAGAGTTTGAGGAGATAGAAAAAAGAGTAATTGTTGTAGTTTTTATCTTCAAACGTTATCAAAATGAACATTTTGTAACCATTTAAAATTAATGTATTCTAAGCTGCAGAAACGCGTCAGGTCAAGATGACAAGTAATCAGATACTTTGACTGCACGTTGCGGACTTTAGGTTCACTAGTATTTCTTTGTTTATTAATTAGGTTATATTTCCTGATCTTTGTTGTTCTACTGATGATGCAGCTAATTACGATGATATATTATTGCAACAATATATAAACGTAATACAATGCTGTTCAATTCTACTAGAATATAAATTAACAACTTAAATACGACAACAATAATTTGGTCTCGCAATAGAGGACCCTTAAGGTAAAATATAAAGGGTTTCTTTTTAAGGGGGCATAGCTTGGTACAGTTTCTTGTGTTTACACCCATTGTATATTTCGTTGCGTATGCAGCAGCTTCATAAATTGGCCTTTCACATTAGCCACGTCCCCTTCAACAATCGCACAGAACTGTTTTCCAAAAAGGGGACCATCTTGCATGGTTTCGCGACCATTGTTACAACAATGGAAGAATATGAACAGAGAATAAAATCCGTAAACTTATCCAAGTCGTATTTGATATCCGTCGAAAACAGCCCGGATTTTAGAGTATACATTTGGACAGTAGGAGAATTGTTCTTCTTTTTAAACCACTGTAATGTATACGTTACATCGCATCTGCTGGTGTCTGACTTACTGGTTCTTACCTAAATCATTTATAGAACGTTATTTTGTCAATCGATCGGCATCACATTTATTGAAAGGTGGAAAGAAACAAAAAGTTATAACAAAATATTCGAACCTTTTCAACTACCCCTCGTACGTTATCGCAAATGGGTGTTGATAACCTGTTAAAGTTCTACTCTGATGGAAAGGTACATTGTTCAGGACGATTAGCGGCAACATCTAACAAAGGAAGCACCTTGAAAGATAGTGGAACTTACGTCGCTGATCAGATCACATATTGTTCATCTTTTTGATCTTCATGCAGAAATGCTAAATTATTGAACCATGCCCAACACCTGCATCATGTGGAATAAAGTAACGTCAAGCGTTCGTTTTCTACTGAATTGCATCACTTGTGTCACAACTGTATATAAGGACATTAACATAAAACTACAACCACGACTCTAGGCTTTTCCCACTTGCATAATAATGCTTTTTGTGTTGGATGATGGGGCGCTGCCTGAGGAATAAAGAAAGTCAAAAAGTAATTTAATTTTCTTTTATGTTGAAAAGTTTACAGATTATTAATAGTGTATAGAATGGCTATTTCGAATAATTTTACAGACCAAACCGAATGACCATACTAACATATGAATTAATTCCCTTGATATAGCCAATTTGGATGATTATATACAAAACAGTAAAGCCATGCACACTTTCGAAAGCATGTTATTCGTAATCTGTACAAGTTTATTCAAACACTACGTTGCTATTAGGTGTTGTTCTATAAAATGTCACAATATGCGAACAAAATTCATTAGCGACTTAAGTCTACTTTCTGATGAAACTTTGCCGTTTCACATGAGATCAAACCCATCTTATTAGAGTCGTGCGTTGGCATTAATTTCCGTATAACGTTAGGAAATAAGCTGATGGACCAAACGAATAGACTTTGTGTTATATTGATGTGCAACGTTAAGGAGGTGTCAGTCCGTGGATACCCACTCCGGAATGATTGACTATATGTATATTTGATTACGTACTTTTTCAATCTTGCGTTTTGGACACATTGTTCAATATGAATTTTCCATCTTTATTTTCTTATCGCACACCAAATGGTTCAGTTTCACATACGAAGACGTGAACATTTACAATCCTACCTGTATTAGATTTAGTATTAATTTAGTCAAAGACTTATGCTTAAGGGTTTCAACGCTGGTCTGTGTAAACAAATATTTCTGAATCGTTTTAGACTGAAAAATGACTGCATCCTTATATGGTCAAGAACATTTACAGTCAAACAGAAATACAGGCTGTTACATACATAGACAGGCTGGTCGGTAATCAAATAACAGAAGAAAGATACAAGAATAAACAGACTATTGCTTGAAACACACACACATAAGCAAAAATACACACAAACATACATAACCCGTAGCAGAAAATAGGTAAGTATTACAAATGCATCTAAACATGCAAAGGTCGTCATCACTGATCATAACTGTAGACTCTTTTGGTCTGAAGAAATATGATAAATACAATATCAGCTGCCAGTTGTTTTATAAAGCATGTTGATGATATACATACTGTGTGACATTTCTACACAAGCTTTCAATCCACCATTTGACCTATCACCGTCTGTAAATAATATATTCACTACTCATGCCACAGGTAGCGTCCTGTCTCTCGTACAGAGTAATACCAAACCTCAGCCCTTCAAACACAGCTCATCTTACACCTCTTCGGGATATAGTATTGCAAAATTAAGATTAAGTTTACAGCTTACCTACGGTAGATTGTACACTTTCCTCAATCTACAGCTGTCTTGTTTTCCGGTCCCTATATTTACTTATCTCTGACACCATGATGGTGAATAATATATGTTCAAGCAACCCTAACATGTATCACTTTGACGATGGGTTTGTTGTATACGTACGTAATGTGTCAAGAGGATACTATGATACTACTGAAAACTCCTTGCTGGAAAGTCTTTGACGCAAATAGAAGAGATGGCGTAGTCACATGCTAACGAAATAAGCTGAAAATCAAACATAACATTGGTGTTATTGGAATGTCAACTCTACATTGAATTTACTCTCAAACAACAAAGATTCTTAAAGTTCATTGAGCATAAACAAAGTTTGTAACACAAAAGCAAACCTTTATGTTTAATAGTGGTCATAACTCCGCTCAGTATAGACCCGTAACCTAAATGTATAATTTGGTTTAGGTCTAATTGATATTTCTTATATTTAAAAAATGGTTTTATTACATGGAAACCTTCTCAAGGTTATCTAAAAAGAAAAGTAATTCGTACCGTAAGAGACAAATGGACGGAAGGATCAGAATACGTACACGATATAACCATAGAATATGTTGGTGACATAATACAAACATTTCATTGGAGGAGGCATAATTCCTTTTATACAAACAACGAGTATCCTCATGGTTTTGCCATCATGACCGATAATTTACATACCATGTAAATTATCGGTCATGATGGCAAAACCATGAGGATATTTTCTGTGCTTTGTATTTTCAAAATATGATAGCGATTGCTAGAAAGTAACTTTTCTATTGAACCTTGTTTCAAGCAAGTTGCAATAAATAATCTACAACGACATTCACTATTGCAGTCCAATGGAAAATCATGATGGTGCAGTGAGCGACTTGTATTTAATATATAACATGTTACATTCATATATTTGTTTTTGAAAAAGAAGGAAATAAGAAAACAAATATGTTAAGGAATGGATTGACAGTGGGAAAGATATACGGCTTCCATAAATTATGAAATATTCGAGATAGATTACAGCCATTGTACTGATATTTATTTCTTTTCAAAACAATCAACACATGTTTATATCTGCTGATAAACTTTCTTTAATGATAATGTAAAGTCTTGAAATACAGAAGTGACAAAGTCTAAAGCACGCAAATAATACAGAACAATGAATACACATTTATCAGATCAAGGTCCAATAAATATATAAAATATTCATTATAATATTCACGTCCTCTAATCTACACCGTTACTGCAATTGCAATAATACAATTTTCATTGACAATATTCTTACAAACAGGCATTTCACTCTGAGTTATATTGATTTACCTAGAGAATGGTGTTAGCCCATTTTCGTGGCAAAAACGTTGCCAATATAAAATAATGACAGCATTAAGGTTGATTGTATTCGTACACCTTCCACAATTTTTGAAGACGATGAAAATTGGCTCATATAGTTCGGCATCCTAAAGTAAATGTTATAACCCAGTTTGAAGAACGTAGCACTTACAAAAATTGTTTTGTATTTCCAAATTTTAACTATTCGTCGATAACCAACGCAGACAATGAACGAATCTATTAATTGATGCTCTTGGGATGTTTTCTTCCCTGAGTGTTTAAACCAAAGTAACATTTATTGATCTGTTACAAGTGTTCTTAGATCCATTAATTACCTTAAAAACACTGTTGTTTCATTCCGAGTGAAGTCCGTACAGATTCTGTTTTGTTGTTGTTGCTGGGGGGGGGGGGGGGGGGATCTGTTAAGCCTTTCCATTAAAGATGGTTTCATTCTGTCCGATTAAGCTAAATAAAACTGAAAATATTACTTTTCCAGAAAAAAAACTTAACTTTCCTTTTGCGCAAATAATTAACATCATCAGGTTTTTGGTTTTTTAACATTTCTCTTACAGCGTCGTGTATATCACCTCCCTTTTATTGTTCTCACTTTCTCAGCCTTCCCACGCGCTGAGAGGTAGGTGTATATATATATATATATATATATATATATATATATATATATATATATATATATATATATATATCAATATTTTCTTTATATCTCCTGTTATATTTTCCATATGCTTTAGCTAACAATGTTTATTTCTGGTCGTCCATCTGACTTACACAGATCTATTTGTTGAGAAATCATTTTGACACTTGGTTATGTAATTTGTAGGTAATCTGCTCAGTTAACCATTCTTAAATTTTGCAGTATGTATCCCTATCAATGAATTTTTTCCAATAATGGAATTTTTTTGCATAAACAAGCGGGGTTTTAGTATTCTAATATATGCTTCTTGGGTTATGATTATGTATCGGAGCATTTCTTGTAAGTCATGTGGACAGTTTGCGGGTCGGAAAGCAGATACGAATACAGGAAATGACATAACATTTTATATTTTTATTCGGAAGAGTAGCAAACGTTTGAAACATAATGGTTCACAAACGTTTATGTTGCATGAATCAGAAAGTTAATTTCTGAAAATCATGACTCTAAGGCAGGGGTGTCCAAACTTTTTTGCAAAGAGGGCCAGATTTGATAAAGTGAAGATGCCCGGGGGCCAATAGTTCCTTCTGATGTTTTTTTTAACTACAAAAGTTACATGCAAATATACACGGTTATAGAACAATAAATAAATAAAAAAACAAATAAACAATAAACAAATAAAACAATTTTCATTGTCACAATCATCTTTATTTTTCAAATGGCAATGTAACTAAATATAAGCCACTCAGGCAGACATGAACAACTCTTAAAACACAATTCTACCTTGCATTCCTATCTGGAGAGTCAGATAACATTGAACTGTATGTAACACCTTTAATTTCCATGAGTTAGATAAATATCCTTGCCTCATGGTCATTTTAAACAGGAGTTATAACTAATGCAAAGTTTTCTGTTATCATTAAAGTTTAAAACAAGTGAATTTTGCTTTTGTCTTTTAAAAGATCTTTCAGAAATCGCTGTTGTGATGCCAGAGCAGCTTGGAGTTGATTCACTTTTTCAGCGCGGTCACTCCCTGTTAGCTTGTCGTATGTGTTACATGTTTAGTCTGGTAGTGTCTCTTTACGTTGAAATTCTTAAACAAGGCAACCGTCTCGTTACAAATGAGACAAACACAATTTGCCTCGATTTTCAGTGAAAAAGTACTGTAATTCCCATCTCTCCTGAAAGCGGCGGCCCTCATTGTCAACTTTCCTCTTTTTCTTTTCGGTCGCCATGGCAGGAATGAGCGGAGAAGGGTTCGCGTGCTAGCGGGCCATAAATAATACATTATATGACAGCAGCTGCGGGCCATATGAAATCTTACCGCGGGCCGTGATTGGCTCGCGGGCCGGACTTTGGACACCCCTGCTCTAAGGCTTTCATTTCCAAGAAAATATTTGGTAATACAATAAACTGGATTTCAAGGGACAACATCCGCATATCTAGATTACAGTCACTGTACTGATATTTATTTCTTTTGAAAACAATCAGCATATGTTTATATCTGCTGATAAACTATCTTTAATTATAATGTAAAGTCTTGAAATACACACGTGACAAAGTCTAAAGCACGCAAATAATACAGAATAATGAATACACATTTATCAGATCAAAGTCCAATAAATATCTAAGAAATTCATTATATATGAAGACATAACGAACAAAGGAACTTTTCTATAATCAGGGAAAATGAGGTAAAAGAGATCTGACTATGTAGATAATGTAACATGAGATGGTTTTTACTGTCTTTCCTTTGACAATGAGAAGATACAAAATTCTTCTACTTTTTGTATCAAAATCAAAGTTTGACCTCCGATATGCTGTTTTAGAGAATGATTTCAGCCGTCTACAAACCAATCAAACCCTCCTGAAACAAAAAATATCAAAAGGTTAAACTCATATTGCTATGGCTAAATAGGGTTTAGATGGAGTATTTACTTTTTAATACTGATAAGTTTTCTATTTTTAAGCAGAAAATTAAATATTGTTCTGAAAATGAATAAATGAAGAGATATTACGATTTCAGCTTTAAAATCACAATGTCCACGGCTGCAGTAGAGCACAACTAATCTTTTCTCCAAATCGGTGCTACTATTTCATATCAAACTTTCTATCTGAGTCTATGAAATCAAAGATAATACAGAAGGGCAATATATATATATATATATATATATATATATATATATATATATATATATATATATATATATATATATATATATATATATATATATATATATATATATAAATGCTAATGTTCTCGAAACCGCGTGAAACAATCTATCTATCTATCTATCTATCTATCTATCTATCTATATATATATATATATATATATATATATATATATATATATATATATATATATATATATATATATATATATATATAGATAGATAGATAGATAGATATAGATATATATAGATGTATATTGTCTCACGCGGTTTCGAGAACATTTGCATTTTCTAAAAGGTCTCCCCAAGAAATAAACGATCGATCAGTAAATCAGAATGCAATTTCTGAGAACATTGATTCTAAGTAAATTAATTAATTTAAATAATTAATTAATTCTGAGTTCTTGTACTGTTTCTATAATTTGTATTTTGTGAGGAAAATATTACGTATTATTGTCATGGAATTTATTTTAATAAACATTTACCAAGAAACTGTCTTACGAAACGTTGTCATTTTTGTGTTAATTATAAAACGATCTTGAAGAATAGGAAGAAACTGTATAATAAAATAACACGCATGCCATAAAATTTCCAAGGCAAATAAAAGTGTGTGTGTTCCCACTAATTCGTTCTCTCAAAAAAGTCTTAAATCCATTAACGTTGTAACTCATAATTCACGTTACGAGTTTTATTTAGTTATGCAGTGACAAATGGCCCTCTTATAATGCTTTTGGCGCTTTTCTCACATGAACAGAGCAATAGCGGCGCGGACTCTGCTTTAGGTTTAGTGAGATAGTTTATACAAACGCAAATGTTATCGTCTTAATGGCTCTATTTGTATTCTCTCACAATATAGCTAGAATTAGATGACCGCCAAATATAAGCGCTATGCATATATATTTTAATAAAGATGTAAGAACACATGTAATAGTCTGTTTTCGGTTAATTTCTTCTAAATTGTAGTCTCCGATTTAGTTGTTGCGATTGTGTTGTTATCCAACATATGGAAACAAAACCAACGCATTCGTTCTTGATTCCAGTACCAGGGGTGTAGTATTAAGATAAAGTATCAGTCCTTTTGGGATCGAAAGTTAATTAATTAAAACTGATACATGCAGTGAAGCGCTGATAGTATTTAAGACCGGTAAGTGTTCATTCTGCATGAACATTAAACCATCCATGTTCATATTATCATTGAAATTTATGAATGAAGTGAGAGTAATGAAGCTCCGTATATATTCGCGTATAAGTTAGATTTAACTGCAAACAACATAGACCCAGATCTGATGATGCATAATGAGTTGGCAGTTCGGAGTTTTTTGCAGTTGGGACTGATGTATCCGCGAATATAAAAAGGTAAAACTATCTTTGCTCCTGAAACAAAATCGAATGCAACTAAGATTCTTCATGACAACTGCGCCATTAATCCCTGTACAGGTAAAATAATTTGAAATGAAATTACCCTTCGCAGTTTTGCACAAGTTGCACAGCAGTCTGCAATGTCAGATTTGCTACACAAGAGCTCTCTGTTATGATCAAAGTCCCATACAGAAGGTGTGTACAGTAATTCACAAGAGTGAGCTGCTTCGTTCCACCTGATGGAATTATCAACGCACGTGGTGTTCTCAACTGCAAAGATATGAATGGAAAGTAAAACTCCAAAGTCAACCAGATATTACTGAGCTTGAGTTTGAGTTTGAGCTTCCACTTTCAACCAATGAAAAGTGATGTTTCAGAAGGAAACACCTCAGTGATTGTGGACCTCAAAATCTTGACTTTAATCCCAGCTTCATAGAGTTACACCTTCTTTAAGCCTAGTTTTCTTTCATATATCAACAAATCCTGTTGGGATGGTACAGAATTACCAGAACCCCACACATTTCATTTCGTTCTTGGCGAAATGCATACAGATTGTGAATTGTTTCTTTGATTCCTATTTCGAAAAAAATGAATAATTCCTAGAGACCAAGACAGTAAGATTTTACCACAAAAATATATTCGATATACTATTATTTCTAATTTGGTATAGGAGTTGTGTTTAATTATTTGAAAGATGGGTTGAGTAATTAAAACTTTCTAATTGCTGTTAGGATGAAAAGTAACTGCATATATCATTCACTCCTTGGTGACACCACGAATTCCAAGCGGAAAGACATGTGCGTTTTCCATAGAAAAATATATAAGCAAATATATTTGCATTAAATAGAAACGAGTCTCTGTCATTCAATACCATGTATGTGACATTCTAGTTCTCAGTCATAAAAGTATGGTCACATAATTTTTAAATTAGAAAATATTGAATAGTGTTATATTTTAAATTGCTTTGCATGTCCTCTCCAACGATTGAATGCCAGACTAAACAACACTTGAAAGTGACATACACTCAGATTACACACATACATATGTACATATGTATGGAATAGCGTACATATATTAATATTTACCAAAGAGCACAGCCACACACACATTTATACTTAACAGAGAACAGAAAGATAGACAGACAGACAGAAATGACTGAAAAATTGTTAAAACTACGTTAAAAATCCAAATCACACACACGCAGACTGGTTGGTTTATAAGAGATAAGAAAAAGTTTAAAGATAAATAGATAAATAGAATATTGACTTTAAAGCACTCACCAAGCGCACCGGATGTTACCGCAATTATTGTAAACGCAGCGAAAAATGTAAACGCTTTCATCTTAGAATCGAACTGTCGTCACCGTCGTCCGAAATACTTATGACAAAGAATCTCATGTGCAAGCTCTTTTATAAATCATCCTGTTGATAAATACCGTATGCCGTTTTTATACTCGCTAAAGAGCCATCCACTTATCCATTTCTTGCAATAAATAACATATTCAAGTCACTTGACGCTTAGCTTCAGCTTTTCCATGTAGATTATTAAAGACATTCACACCATTAATTTTCCATCATAGTTAAACTGACGACAATTCAGAGTATGCTATTGCAAAATGTAAGGTTACGTTTATGGCCTGCACACGGCAGATTTGACCCTTCATCAATTTGTCACTGTGTTATAGTTTACGTGGCTCTAACATCCTGAAGGCGATTACCAGGTGTTCCAGTTACCTTACCTTGCGTCACTATGACAAACACTGTGTTTTTCCACTGAATTCGACCTAATTCTAAGAGTTACATATTTATACGGAAAGAAACAATAAAATGTGTCAAGAAGACAAGGCAGTCTCATTTATTATTGAAGACAATTTCAAACATAAATAAAGGAAATGACGTAAACACATGTTAACGAAATAAGTGCTAGCTATATGTTCCCTCCGTATTAAATTTACTTTCAAACAAACAAAGACCTTTACATGTTATTAAGTGAAAACAAAATTTTATAGCAAAGCAAACTTCTACGCAGACAAGTAAAATATAATTTAAATTAAATCTAATTAACAATAATCCCCTCAAAGAAGTTGTTTTATTTTTTTAGTATAAACATTTAAAAGGTTATCTAAAGGAAAAAAATTCGACTTGGACGAATAAACATACTTAACAAGGTATAATTGCTCCGCATCTTTTGTTGTTGATACTAAAAACAATTTTTCTTATGGGAAGATAGGTTATTTATTGCAAGTATATTTATCAAAAACACAAAACAACGAGTTGGTGCGTAACTTATCGGCGAAGTTTTTATTGCACACACATGTTCGCTATAAATCGACTGATATCTGATAAAAATAATATGCTTATTCATCTAGAAAAAGACATAGAGATAACCGAGATCACAACATTACGAGACATACATACATACATACATACATACATACATACATACAAAAAGCACGGTACGGTGAAGAGTCATGGAATGTCACACGTCTCGAAATCTTAAACATATATGTCTCGGCTCCAATAAATATCTCACAAATTTCATTCCTAAATTCAAGTTCTCACATCTACATAACTAGCGCTGGTGAAATAATAAATTTGTATCGATATTGTTCTTACAAACAGGATTCTAATACATTTTTATCGAAGTTCTTTGTACAGACAAATTTTGGTCCTAGTTCTCGTTGTTAAGATTGACGCTGCTCGGCGCAAAAATGCACGGCGTGGCATAAAATCAGTCGAAATATAGATCTGTCTGAATGCTGTCGAACTGAACCATGCTTGATCGCAGAGTCAGTGTGAGAACACAGTCAAATAAAGACATTAGTCAGCCGTTCATCATAATAAAAATGCCAATAAATGAAAATTTCACACATGAAGGTTTATTTTGTCCGTCTACCTTTGACAATCTTTTACTAAATCTCAAAGGTGGTATTCATATTTAAGCGCACAGAGAATGGATATATGAAACCAGTTAACAGGGACATTTTGAGAAAATTGTTATGAAGCTCGAGTTGGCTACACTCACATACACAGGAAGAAAATGTTTGCATGTACATGCTACATCAGGATTAAACCAATGATATCCTATTTAAGAATTTCTCAGCTATGCTAATTTAAGAGTCTATCCATTTTTCAATTGATTTTTGTGCCATTTATCTATGAACAATAATCACTGCGGTGATTATCACAGAGGGTGAATATTCAACGTGTGCAAACAATACTCAGCTCAACGGAAAGATTGCCGCATTCATTAGTATGCAATCTCGAATGAAATACTTTTATCATCCCTGAGTAATAGATAAGGTACACTGCCTTCCTCATGAGTGTTTTCGCCAAGTACTTTGAGCACTTTGATTGGATTCGATACAAACCTGCTGGCAAACCGCATTTTTGTGGGTATAAAAATGAAATCAGGGATTGCACACTTAAACTTTGTTCTTGTTAAAGATACTTCGAAGGGGTAACGCCATTAACTTTGTGTATCTGGAGGTAATAGAACGTAAGCACTGACTTTCCTAGGAAACTTTCCCACTGCTTTATCGACTATCCTCACCAGCTTTTCAATATTTATGTGAACACAGGACTAGGTACTTATGACTGATGATTGTAAATAAGTGGAGTTCTTCAGCCGTGAGTATTCTAGAACGAAATCTGTATGTTACCTTTTTTAATTATTCCTAAATATCAAGTCATCTTAGTTTGAAGATCGTCTGGGACAATTTAAAAATTGCACCTAATTTATTAAATAACAATACAGGAAGCGGTTTCGATTTAATGCAAAGCAAGACAATGAAATACGTAGATACATTAACATTGATGTTGAAAGTCAATCCTTGGCATTTCTACAGCAACGTACATATGTACAAAAGGATAAACTCATTAACTCAGGCACTATTTTCTCTCTGACAAAGGTTGTAATTGAAATTTATCAAAAGTAATTTATGATAGAGGATAGGGAAGTAACAGATAGGAATTTTATGTCAGTTGTTCCCTCTAGTTGGCATATTTAAAGCACGTTTTGCTGCCTATCTCATCTTTCATCCTTTTCATTCAAGCTCTTGATTTGTCGCTGAGCTTCAGGGTGTTGTCTTGTACTGAGAAACCAAAACAAATGATAATTCAACAAACATGAGATAACCAAGTCCCTGTCAATTCACGTGACCTTTTCATAGCACTCCGAAATCCACATACGATGGATACAGAGAAAAGCGTGTCTTCGCTTTGCTTTAATATTTTTGAGGCTTTTCATGTCAGTGCAAAGAATACCTGCGAGCCAAATCTTGTGTAATTGTTATGAGAAATGTATTTATTATAATGACAACTAAATATTTCGGCGCTGTTATCACAGACACATAATACTTTCCAAACAACCGCAATAGAAACAAGTGTTTTGATGTTCTGCTAACATACCGTCTAGGTTAAGATATTGTCGTACCAGAATAGTATTGTGTGAATTAATTTTTGAAAATGCAAAAAACGCTCATCGAATACAAACTTTTATTGCGGTAAAGCTCCCCCCCCCACTGAAAGCCTGAACATAATGCATAGCATCACTTTACTACTTTTAGAGTCTCTTTATAACGCTTCGGTTGTTAGAGCATCCGCCTCGGGTGCAGAGGTCGCGGGTTTGAACCCCAGCAAAATCATACCAAAGACATAAAAATGGTACTAACTGCTGCATAGTTTTGTCGCTCATCATTAAGAAGTTAGTGTTAGGACTGGTCGGCCTGATGTCAGAATAATGTGACTGGGTGGGACTTCATGCTACATGTCTGCAGCATGATTCCTTAGTGGTAGACATCACTATAAACTGCCAATCTGCAGACCTCGGAGTGATATGACTGAAAAATTGTCCAAATCACATTCACACAGGGTCTCTGTACACGAGAGCATGGGTTTTTGTGTAGACTATTACAATATTTCCATTTCCTTACAGCATAATATTTGTATTCTGTTAAAAACTAAAAGTCAATACATATATTTAAAATTAGGCGTCACGTCTGATATTTACATTACTCAAGCTTTCCTTCACTGTGGCAAATTTGACAAAGTGTGGATTTTATATTTCACAAATATACAAGCTTCAGACAGGGCCCTTTTGTGTCCTGTATAACATATATCAAATAATACTTTACATACGTCGGTATGAATTATGGCGAGTGTTGCATCTTGACATGGAAAATAAGGAGCCTTTGATTTACATACAGTTAGGTACGTGAAATGAAAATATGAGATTTATTATAATTGGATAGGCTTGAATGAGACGGGTCTCAGCAAAATAGATTTGGAAAACAATAAAATTATCATTGTTTTTTTAATAAACGCGTTGTGAAGTTATTTGTTTAAATTACGTTATGTAAAACGGTAATTTACAAACTAAATACATAGAAACGAAAAAGTTAATTAAGCGAAATGTGTTTTCAAGTCTTTCTGGACTACAAAAATATATTCGATGAACAAGAGAGAGAAAAATAGATGTCACTAGTTCTTGTTATCTTATACAACAACATTCTCATATCGCAATTTTTTTCTTGTGAATCATTAGTTTGCTTGAAGGTCAAAACAGGGTGGGTATATGCCATTCGTGTTTTCTATTTAACTGCAACCACCCCACACCAAATTATTCAAAACGGATGAGCTGGATAGACCGTAGGGTGCGTTGGAGTAATCGTCGAATGAGGTGGAGAGAACGTACGGTGAGCTGAAGAGAATATAGGATGTGCTGGTGAGATCTTTTGGTGAGATGGAGAAGGCGGGATGGAGAGATCATAAAGCGAACTTATGAGGAGAGGACGAGCTTGAGTTCTCGTTAATTAGTTGTGCAAGGGAATACAATGGTGGATCAGTCTATAACAAAACTGTAATTCGTTTTATAAAAATATTAGAAAATGGTATTTGCTGAACCCGGTAAACATTCACTTACTTTATTATTTCTTATACATTCAGAAATCAGATATAGGCTAAACAAACCGGTGGCAAACAGGAAACTTAAGGTATATAATCGCATATAATCATATTAATTGATATATGTATTGTCTCAATATAATATGTCGTTTTTTTCATGCTGACTAAACTAAATCGATTCAATCAATTTATGCTAACAGGTTATGTAGATATTTCATTAACATCTGTCCTTGCGGTTATTTCCATCAAAATTAAGAAACATATGAGAAGGAAAGCCATGATCAATTTGCATCTGGTCATAAATTGCTAATAATTTCCTAGTGTGTCACATACTTTTATCATTTTTTGTAAGTTTCTGTTAATGTGATTATTAGTTTTGCAGTAACAGACAGAAGCTGCAGTCATATCATCGGATGACCAGGGTCTACCAGAGTTCGGAAAGAAAAGTTATTTATATCTGCGCAGTAAACATGCACGTTTATGTTGTCAGCAGTTTGGTTGCTCTTCTTTGGAAGGATAACTACACGGCCACGACGTTGTTAATTTAAAGCCACTTGGAGAAAACAGTGCGCTTTGATAACTGCATCACAACCAATTTAGACTGCATTTGCTGCAACCATTTTTCTGCAATGGCTTTAATATAGAATGTGACCAAATGCGATAAGAGGCAGAAGTCAGGAATTATTTCCTTGAAGTAATGGGCTGACCATGTCACGAGGTTATACTCTGCAGACCTTGCAATGTACCGATGACGTCACAATGAGACACGTTAGAGCCATGTCCAGTTCTTTTCACGTCGTTTTACTTCGGATTTCAATCAATGTCGAGAGAAGTATGACCGGATCCCATTAGTCTGCTCATGCACTATTGCATGGAGACGATTCACAAGAGTTTGACATGACACAGGTGAAAAACTTTGTTACAGCTGGGATATATTTTAGAAAGGATATGAGCTGTGATTAGCTTGGCTGATTTTGCGAAAGCCAAAATCCTTGCAGGTGTTAATAAAAGAAATGAGCACAGCTCTCTCTGGCTGACGTACTCTCTTTGACTGAAAGTGGCTTTTTGCATTATAGAGGGCAGGTTTTTGAAAATAATTTTTGATTGATTGATTACTTGGATTTACGTCGCGTGCGCCCAGAAGGGCATGTGCGACGGGTTTATTTCCGCACAGCGGGATGCTAAATGTTCCTGTGGGAAGGAATTAGTGCCATATCCCACAGGCGTTTATGTGCTCAAGGAGCACTGCTAATTTAGCCTTCAGATCGTAGGACTATATGACTCTAACGACCTGAATGAAGGGCTTTCATGAGTGGGAATGGGCCCAAGAAACACTCGTGTTAACAAAGAGTTGATTTCAGTCCGTTATCGAATGTACTAGGTGTCGACCCAAGCAGTATGTAACGCCCATGGCGATTGGTCGCAACGATGACGTCACATCGGGACACCTAGCTTTAGGTGGGTGGAAATTGTTCCACACCTCCACCGTTATACGATGTCCGAGAGAGGCTAAAGGGCAAGGAACTCGGCAAGCCAGCCATGGATGTCGTGCACTCCGAAGAACGCCAGCCCGTACTTAGTCAGATTTAGTCTAGCTGTACTAAAGGACAATAAAAAAATGCCAATAATGTGATATCCACCCGTGCAATTGGGTCAAATCAAAACAAGTTGTAAAATTTACCTACGTTCTAAGAATCGTAAAAATTCTAGTACATAATGTATATTGTAGATGCCCTACAAATGTTTAATAAATAATCTGTCTGAGCGGCATATAAAAAGTTTGGTCATTGTTAGGTCATAAAAAGTTTGAATTTTGAACCGGTGGATTGAAGGATCAAGTTAGTGTACATAAATTTTTTTTTGTCGAAACGGGACACCAAGCCAAAATGGTTCCCTGGATAAGAGACAATATTGGTAGCCCTTAAAAGGGCTTTTTAAGCAGAATTTCTCCGTTTTTCTTCTGCTTCTTTTCATTTCTCCGCAGTCCTTTTTCCTCTCAGGTAATTTCGGGGAAATGGTAGCTGTGTAGCGTAAAATGTATTTAGCTGCTTCTACTAGCTGCTAGACTGGGATTCTGACACCATAGTGCCACTCGCTATTCATTTATTTTTGCTTTTATTTATGTTAGGTGTTTCATGCGCGCGTTGCACGCTTATTTGTGTCCGACTGAGGCAAGGGTGGTAGTGACCAGGAAGGCAGGCGACCATCTGAAGGCAGGAGTCCGCTCATTCCAGGGTACTGGTCTAAATGGTTGTGTTTGCACGAATTTTGAGTTTTGGTTCTTGTGTCTGAAATTGTTCTAAAGAGGAGCGAGGATGCATTGGATGGAGAACTCTGTGCTGCTTTAGTGTTAGTATGGTCTGTATCACAGAAGTAGGCCGAAGTATTACCTTGGCTGTCTTTTATGTTAGGGCTGGGAAGAGAGCAGAGAAGATTTTTAAAAATATTATTTTTGTTGATTTTTAAGGAAATATTTGGGATTTAAGAAGACGGGAACCTTTGCTGAGCATTCAGGTCCTTAGGGACGTATCAAAAGCGCCCGTCTATGTACATTAATCTGATTTTAGAGGGTATTTGGGTGGGTTATGTGTGTTTTACAGGTTGTTATTTTTAAGCTAGAGGGACACCCTTGCTGAGTACTCAGGTCCCCAAGGACCTGTCAAGGGTGCCTATCTGCTGGTGGAAATTTATTTTTAAGTGAGGTCGGTTTGTTTATTTTATGCTTTTAGGGTGTTTTATTGATTTTGTTCTTTTAGCTTGGATGTGTCTAGGAATTTAAGTATGTTTCGGTAGGTCATATTTATGTTGGGGCTGTTATTTTAAAGGAAATCTGGGTAAGAGGTAAGGGATACAATTTTTGGGGGGCATTTTGAAATTCCATTCTAGCTTCCTGATATTTTTAGCAGCTTTTGAATATATGTGGCAGGTCTTCAATGGTTTTGCAGTTATAGCAATTGATATTAGCAGGCTTGAGTCCTAGATGTTTTCCAAAACTTCCTGCTAATTTTGTTATTCCGGTTACGATGCGATTGATAATATTTTTGGTCCAGGCTGTTCACTTTGGGTGGTTTGATGGACATATTGGTTTCTTTTATAAAGGAGTAGAGTATCCTGCCTTTGGTAGTGGAGTTCCAGTGCTCCTGCCATTTCTGGTTAATATAGTTTCTTCTTATGCTTTGTGCTTCTGTTATGATATATCTGAGTGGGGCAGGGTTACGGTTCCCTAACATGTTTTTGCGACTTTGTCGGCTAGCATATTACCAGGGAATCCTATATGCGAGGGTATCCACATGAATTCAACTATCTGATCCGCTTTGGATAATTCCTTAAGCATATAAAAACTTCTAGCCAAGAATTGTTCTCTTGATTTGGTGCTGTGAGATTTGATGGATTCTATTACACTAAGTGAGTCGCTGATGATAACTGCTTTTGGAACATTTTTGTCTTAAGTCCATTTTAATGATTTTATTATTGCCAAGAACTAAGTGGTGAAAATGGAGCAGTGGTATGGTAATCTGGGTTTCATTTGTATGTTGAATTCGGGAATAACTACTGCAGCTGCTGTTCGGGGGGGGGGGGGAAGCGTTCGGTTGTTTTGGATCCGTCAGTGAAAATTGTTACGAAGCCAGAGTAGGTGTTTTGTTTTTTCACTGCAACGATGGTTTTGAGTTTAGATTCTTGTTCCAATTTGTTTCCATAATTGGTGACTCTAGTGTTGATCCTAGGGATAGGGTTTGTCCAAGGGGCGGGGTCAGGGGAGTGAGAGTATTGACGTCGGCACAAATGTTTATGTTTCCAGAATGGTTAGTGGAGATTTGTCGATAATATTCTAAGTTGACTGGGTTATCATTGCCCCCTGGGTGATATATGTTAGTTATTATTATATTATTCGTTCCAATGTTGACTAATACTTTGAATATTAATTTGGTACTGATGTCTATTGGCATTGGGATCGTTAATGTTTCAGAGTAGGGCAGGCAGTCAATTAGAAATATTGCAAGTCCTCCTCCCTTTTCACCATTGCTGCGACTTTTGAATATGCCTGGTGAGTATCCGGAGATTTTGGGGATATCATTCGGATTCTCTGGTAGGTGTGTTTGCTGGAGGCAGATTGTGTCAGGTTTATTGATTGCGTTATGGATTTTGTGTATTAGTTCAGGTAGGTTTTTGGATAGGCCCCTGCAATTCCATTGCCAGAGAGTAAGTTTTATTTTTAGTTGTGTTATCCATTGATATTGGTGATGGTTATGATGGTGGTCTGAGGAGTAATTGTGCGTTTAGCATGATAATGTTTAGTGGGTGGGGGTCTGGTGCTGTTAGATTTAATTATCTCTTTGAACAGTTCAATCTACATCTGCCATGTGATGATGTTTTGACAACCTTGGTGGAGGGTGTACGTCTATTTTTTGGTATTGTTATGCCTTTGATTATTTCCTGATTGCATTCCTGCTCATTAGGTTTCAGATTTTGTTACAGTTGGGGGGGGGGGTTAGTTTTTTGTGGAGGTGGATTTTGTTTTTGTTATAGTTGGAGTTGAGAGGTTATGGGACTTCCTTTGTTTCAGTTTGATGGAAGTTGTGTTGCTGTTATCAATTGTATTTTTTTGTAGTATGGAAACTTTCAGAGGCATTCCACAACCCCAACATAAATATGACTTACCAGAATATACTTAAATTCATAGACACATCCAAGCTAAAAGAAAAAAATATAAAACACCCTAAAAACATAAAATAAACAAACCGACCTCACTTAAAAATAAATTTCCACTAGCAGATGGGCACCCTTGACAGGTCCTGGGGGACTGAGCAATGGTGTCCCTCTAGTTCTCAAATGACAACCTGTAAAAAAGACATAACCCACCCAAATACTCTCTAAAACCAGATTAATATACATAAACAGACGGGCGCTTTTGATGAGTCCCTAGGGACCTGAATACTCCAGTCTTCTTAAATCCCAAATATTTCCTTAAAAATCAATCAACAAAAATAATATTAAAAAATATCTTCTCTGCTCTCCACCTAGCCAAAGTAATATTGCGGCTTACTTCTGTGATACAGACCATACTAACACTAAAGCAGCACAGTTTTCCATCCAATCTAACCTAGCTCATCTTTACAACAATTTCGGGCACAAGAACCAAAACTCAAAATTCGTACAAGTACATCCATTTAGACCAGTACCCTGGAATGAGCGGACTCCTGCCTGGAGATGATCGTCTGCCTTCCTGGTCACTACCTCCCTTGCCTCAGTCGGACACAAATAAGCGTGCAACGCACGCATGAAACACCTAACATAAATAAAAGCAAACATAAATGAATAGCGAGTGGTACGATGGTGTGAGAATCATTATACAATTCTATCAAGAGGCCTACAAGAACTATCCAGTCCAGCAGCTAATAGAAGCAGCTAACTACATTTCTACTTCACACAGCTACCATTTCCCGGAAATTATCTGAGCGGAAAAAGGGCTGCGGAGAAAAGTAAAGAAGTTGAAGAAAAAAAGGAGGATTTTTGCTTAAAAAGTCTTTCTAAGGTCCTCCCATATTGCCTCTTATCCAGGGAACCTTTTTGGCTTGTTATCCCGTTTTAATAAAACTATTATGTACAATAACATAATCCTTCAATCTACCACTTCAAAATTCAAACCTTTTATGATCTAACAGTAACCAAAGTTTTTATATGTCTCTCAGACGCATTTGTAATTAAAGATTTGTAGGGCATCTACAACGTACACTATGTACAAGAATTTTTCTGAGTGTTAGGACTTAGGAAAATATTACAACATGTTTTAATTTGACCGAAATACACAGTTTGCTAACACATTATTGGCATTTTTTATTGTCCATTAGTACAAATAGACTACATATGAGTAAAAAATGGACTGCAGAGCACTGCTAAAACAGACCGCCGTAAAGCTGAGAGGCTTTGACTTTCCACCAGACTCACTATTCATAAGCAAATCTATGAAACTGCTAAGAAGAATGTCACAAATATAGTCCATACAGCGAAATCAGCCCACTACAGTACAGAGATCATGGTAAGTACCAGCTGTAAAGAGCTCTTCGAGATTACTAGCAAGCTAATGTCAAGGAACAAATGTACACCACTTTCAACTACCTTCCCTCCAGCCGACCTTCCAGACATGTTTGCAAATGTTTTCCATGAGTAAGTACAAACCATTAGAGATAAGCTTGACACCACAATTTCAATTGACTCGTCGTCACCATACAGTTGGGATACAGAATTTCAGCGGCAACCATTAGCAACATTTGAACCTGTCTCAATGGATTTCGTACTTACAATCCTGATGAAGAGTGCACCAAAGTCATGTGAACTTGATCCAATTCCAACATCACTGCTGCTTGAGTGCTTAGATCCAGTATTGCCTTCACTAACTGATATTATTAATACCTCTCTCATTTCCCATCATTTTTCAAAACTGCCATTGTAAATGCTCTGCTGAATAAACACTAGACCATAACAATTTAAAGAACTACCTTCCAGTTTCTAATCTCCCTTTACTATACAAATACTTAGAAAAGGGTGTTCTATCCCAGCTTGTATCTCATCTGAATTCAAACAGTCTTTATAGCCATGTACAATCTGCATATCGCCCTTGCCACAGTACTGAAACTACTCTTCTAAAAGTAGTTAATGACATTCTCTCTGCGTTGGATAGCGGAAAGAGTACAGACCTCACCCTCCTTGATTTGTCTGCAGCTTTTGACACAATAGACCATGATATATTACTTCACTGTCTCCAGCATGTATTTGGCATTCATGATACAGCCTTACTGTGGTTCAAGTCACACTTGTGTCTGCAAATGGAATACACTCCAGCCCAGTTGATCTATGTAGTGGTGTTGCACAGGGGTCTGTTCTTAGACTTGTTCTCTTCATTCTATACAATCAGCCGCTTTCAAGTGTCATAGATCATCATCCACTGTCTCACCAATTGTACGCTGATGACACCCAAATATACAAATCTAGCCACCCAACTGAAGTTGATGCTACCATCCAAGGTGTAGAGAAGTGCATTTCTGGTGTGAAATCATGGATGACATGTAAAAAGCTGCAGATGAATGATGATAAAACTGAGGCCATTGTGATCACAACACAAAGACTTTCTCATTCAAATCCTTTACCTCAAACAATAAATATCAGCAACACCAACATTAAATTCACACAGTCAGTACGAAACCTAGGTGTTACTCATGACAGTACTCTCACATTGCACCAACATGTCATGAGCATATGCAAGGCTGCACATCTTGAGCTGAGAGGCATCAGCTCCATTCGCAAATATCTTTCAGTTGATGCCACTGAAACACTTGTGTGTTTATTAGTACTTTCAAGACTGGGCTATTGTAACTCAGTTATATCTGGTTCATCTCAATATCTACTACAGAAACTTCAAAAAGTTCAAAACACAGCTGCTCGGATCATACTTAGAGTACTACGATCAGAGCACACCTCCCCGCTGCTCTGTACCATACACTGGCTATCCATTCGATCCAGAATCAAACACAAAATTTGTTCTCTGTGCTACGTTTCACTGACGGACTCCAGTCCAACACACCTATCGGACCTCACCTATGTGTACACACCATCAAGATACTTAACGCTCCTCTTCTGACAATCTTATACTCATTATTCCCACTATGAAAACGAAGTCATATGGACAACGTTCTTTTGCATACCAGGGCCCAGCAACGTGGAATGAATTGCCCACAGAACCTTGACACAAAGACATAGTGATACCATTCAAGAGTGTTCTTTAAGCTCACTTATTTCGACTGCAAGAACAAAGTTAAAGACCTAATAATGTTTCCTACCTTAAATATTCAGCATGTTTTTTATGTTTTCTAATTTCATGGTGTGTGTGTTTTATAATCATATTATTATATATGTTCTTTATGTTATAGGTGTTGTCTAATGTTGTAAAGCGCTTAGAGCTTCTAAAGATTAGGCGTTATACAAAGTCCTCATTATTATTATTATTATTATTATTCAGTACCGGCTGGCGTTCTTGGGAGTGCACGACATCCATGGCTGGCTTGCTGACTTCCTTGCCCTCTTGCCTCTCTCAGACATCGTATGACGGCGGAGATGTGGAACAATTTCCACCCGCCTAAAGCTAGGTGCCCTTATGTGACGTCATCATACTGCTTGGCGTTACATACTGCTTGGATCGACACATAGTACAGTCAATAACGGACTGAAATAACTCTTTGTTAACATGAGTGAGTGTAGGGCCCATACCCACTCATGAAAGCCCTTCATCAAGTCGTTAGCGACATATAGCCCTACGACCTGACGGCTAAATTAGCAGTTCTTCTTGAGCACATAAACACCTGTGGGATGTGGCACTAGTTCCTTCCCTCAGGAACATTTAGCATCCCGCTGTGCGGGAATAAACCTGTCGCACTTGCCCTTTTGGGCGCACGCGACGTAAATCCAAGTAATCAATAAATCATCCTGGGTGCAGAAATACATGCATAAAGACGACAGATGAACAGACAGATGTACAGACATCATAGACACACACACACACATAAATAAATAAATAAATAAATAAATATATATATATATATATATATATATATATATATATATATATATATATATATATATATATATATATATATATATATATATATATATATAAGATAGATAGATAGTATTCTTCTCTCAAACTCTTACACTGTGGACATCCCCACTAGTATTGCATATACAAAACAAATTATAAATATTTAATGCCACATTGTCCTTGCTGCCTCAAAATAAATAATATGATAGAGCACCTGTCTCTAAGCCTTTTAAAAGCCAAAATCAATTTTGAAATTTTATTTCGTATAGAAGCCAGTGCGAGGTAATTTTGCCAGCTCGTACTCTATATAAGTTTGCAAAACATGAATTCCAAATCGTATGGATAATAACTCTTCTCACAATGCATCTGGGTCTATGTTCGTAAAACCATATGTTACAAAGGAATCACATAAACGTCATGTTTTAAGTTTATAATTACCACTGTCTTTGTTTATGAACATATATTTAGCTGGTTCACATTTCAATTGCTGATACTTTATGTTGAAGTAATTTGAACTTGAGTCATCGTCAAGCAGGATATTATTTTTCTCCTGGGTGCCAATAATGGTAGTTATTTTTGTCAAGCAAAAGAAATTAACAACTTCCTTTGGGATCATAGTCTTTCCTAGAAACACTAGATTATGTATCGAAATGCATAATTCAAACTAGTACATCAGCGGACAAAAATAACCGAAACTTTGTTGAATAAATGTTCATATACTTGTTTCAAGGTTGAACATTAGAAATGCATATGTTGGTAGCCGTTAAGCGACCAACGCATCACCAGGCCAGTTAATCACTCTTAATTGGCCTCGAAGGCCTTGAAACAACACCAAACTTCGCAACTTCTACCTGATCATGAAACGGCCATCTTTCCTGGCCATGAAATGGCTTCTGTCCGTTACATAAATGAACAATTTTTCACTTCACTTTGCCTAGTCCTGAAAAATGAATTGGGCCATTTAGCGACATTATCCAGCCCCTAATCGTCGTTTTATCATTTATCGTTGCAAAATTCAAACGTCATTGCTTTTTCTAAGACATGTTCAGCATATTTCACTTGATGGCTGATACGTTCATTATAATTACAACGGTGTTCCGACATCATCTACTAACTATGGACTTTAATGGTAAATTCCGGAAGCACACAGTACTTGGATCCTCTCTTGCAGCATTGTAATAGTTAGGTGCGCAAAGAGTTAAAAACTGTGTATAGACGGAACGCTACGTGGACTTATGAAAAATTGTATCATTACTGCAGTTCAGTGCAAGCAAGCGTTCAAGGTAAGGTCAAGAAGGGTTACAATTGACTCGAAACGGTACGCAAGCGTAGATCAGGTGAGAAAACTTTAAAGACGCGGTAAGAGAATTAAACGGAACAATAGGAAAAAGAAACGATGCAATAAGGTATCCAACCTTCCCATTACACAATACAGTACGCTATCTAGCTGCAATAAATGGATAGAGGTCAGGGAAGGATCAACGGGCGGATGGGGTTGGAGGTGGTGGTGGTGCGTAACAGACGTTCCTTCCCCCCAACAAAAAAATGAAAGTAAGCGCGAAGCAACCAAAACGTCTTGAGTAAATTTTCTTTTTAGTGAGATTGTAAACTTATGCATTGGAAAAGCGGAAAATGCAGAAGTTACAGGGGGAACCAAGGGTTCCATCCCACAGACTCATTGCCTACATCAGCCCTCGCGAGTACGTCAGTTTCAAAGAACTATGTTACAATTTATATGATATACAATTATTAAAATAACATTTCTATTATAAAACAGTTTTAGTATTTTTACAGTAAATCCGTTGCTCATTCACGAATCATTTTTCCTCTGGCAGATTTATAATGACTGCCCGAAAATAATTTTCTACAAATTTTAATGTTATTGTTAATACACGGGTTTCTCTTTGAAAACCAGTTTATCCATTCATTACATTTCTTAAGATAGGCAACTCACTGACAAAAAATTTTTAATACAAGCTAATACAAGGGAACAAATGGGCAGTGCAGAAAATATAAAATAATTACATAAGAAAGAACCAGTTAGCTTTTTGCCTAATTTAAATACATTATAAAGAAGCTTATCTAAATTTGCTTTTATTTACACTGTTTAGTCTGTCGAAGATCTTTCAGATTTTCAAGATTGACTTAATCCAGTAATATCGTTTCTTATATTAATATACATAATTTACATATGCCAAGAACGAATAAAATGACCTTCATCATTACGGAAGATATATGCATGCCATAAAGGTACAAATTAGGTCTTGGTTCAGCAGTTAAAGTTTCAAATAAGTTCTGATTTTATAAAGAAAATACTGCTGGTATTTGAATAAAAACCTTTCTTCCGGATAATACTGTTATATTAAATTCGTAATTCAGATCCTGAATAATTGCAGTCAATCAGAGTTTGATGGAATTCAAAAATCTATTTTCATAACCAAGCTATATGATTAGGCCAAACCCAATTTTTTCCTAATAAATTTAATTCATTTTCATTTTTAATGAATAACACGGCTAGAACTCAATCACAAAATCTGCTTGACATATAGAGTTAATGTTACTGTGCAAGCAGAACTATGGTCAAATCGTAATGTTTCAGTAAATTAATGTCACTGAAATGTACCATCGATCCATGGTATAAGAAAGCAGCATGAATGATAAAGACGAAGACTCTGGACAGAATGCATGCTTGGTCAGTAATTTAAAGCACGAAGGTAAAGAAACATAAACGTGACACTGCCAAAATATCTGTATTCAGAAATATGACTAGTTTGTCATGTCCAATAACGCCTGTATGTCTCGTTTCTTATCGGTGTTTGAAATCGATCTATACGTTTTAAGGACATATTTTTTCACTTACTGGACGATGCTTATTTATAATCTGGCGTGGTTTTTTCTTTAAAAGTCTATTAATTAAAATAATTACACTATCAAAGACCTTCTGCGTCAAATGTTCTTTTGATTTGGAAGCACAGTTGCTCTTTGAATGATATTTTATAAAAAATCTATTTGTAAATGTTGCTGTTAAAAAAACTGCGTATTATTAATTCAACTATCATCTGGGACTCTCATTACGAACAACAAATGAAAGGTGCGTTGTCTGAGTGGGAACGAACGCAATATTTCTTCGTTCTCTCTAAACTATTTCCATTAAAATAAAATCTATGTGATGAACAGCATCTCATCTGAGCAATCCGTTAACATTAAATGTACGAAACTCGATGAATAATATCCATCTTTGCTCGCCAAGGCGCACAAAAGCTTACCATTATGCAATGAGATTCATAAATTTTGCATTAAATTATTACCTACTTCTCTCTCACTCTCACAAAAGCACGCACACACTTACATATATACATTTAACAGGGAAGGATTTAATTTTGAGAACACCTGACATGGGCTTAGTAGTCTCATGGGCACGCCATGCATATATACAGTCCAACAGCTCCTTTCTAAATTGGTTAGCATCTAGATATGTTGTTGGTTGCTGTTGAAAGATGTCGAATATTAAAGATAGTTATCTCCCTTGTCTTATCGGTATCGCACAAACACGTGTAAATGAGACGCGCGCGCCTCTGTGTGTGTGTGTGTGTTTGTGTGTGTGTGTGTGCGTGCTTATGATTTTTAACGTAGCTTTAACAATTTGTCAGACATATCGCTACGATGTCTGCAGTGGGGAAGTTTATAGTGATGTCTAGCAATGGGGCATCATGCCGCACACATGTAGTATGATGTCCCACCCAGTCATATTATCCTAACGCCATACCGTTAGTACCATTTTTTGTATAAGTCTTTGGTATGACTCGGCCGGGGCTCGAACCCGCGACCTCCCGCATCCCAGGCGGACGTTCTAACCACTAGGACATCGGAACGGTCTAAATGAGAGAAATAAGTCCGAAAAAAATTGGGACTATATATGTAATGATATCTTTATTACTTTTCTGAAACCCTATCAGAGGAAAACTTTAGTCTAAGCTTATGCCTCTTTGCCCCTGTGGCCTAGTGGTTAGAGCGTCCGCCTCGGATGCGGGAGGTCGTGGGTTCGATCCCCGTCCGAGTCATACCAAAGACTTATAAAAAATGGTACTAACGGTTAGACATCACTATAAACTGGCACATTGCAGACATCCTAGCGATATGACTGAAAATTTGTTAAAGCTACGTTAAAAATCAAAATCACATCACATCACATCACGCCTCTTTGCACCGTTGTTGTTCTGAGCTAGATATACATAAAATATTCATGTTCAGGGCCGGAAGATTTCTGTCGAAGTTGGAAGTTTAGTATTTCTTCCATAAGATTACCATTACAATAACACATGCTTGTATCGATCTATTTTTGTACGAACCCTAATATTCAGTCGTAATGAATGTCCTTCTAATTATACGTACATAATACTAAGGTACTTATACACATAAAAGTCATAAATCCATACCTATATACAAACACATACGACAGTTTAAGGACACTATGATACGAATATCCCGTTAATACAATCGCAATGATAAGTCCACAGCCCCGTCCATACCAAAGGATATTTAAAAAATAACTTCGCCTGATACGAATATGGCTGAGAAATATTGACAATGGGCAGTGCTGAGTTAGATGTACCTGGTAATAATAACAAATACAAATCGAAATCATACACTTTATTTGCTGCATGACACGGATTTCAAGTACAATATGTTGCAAAGTAGTGCAGTGATGACAGCTCAAAGTTATCCGTTATAAACTGGATTTCAAGGTACATAGGTATTTCAGTGAATTGTATTTGAATCATAGCTAGCCATATTTGCTTTTTCAATAAAAATATTACGCACCAATAAATCGGCATTATAACGTTAGTGGGATGTATTACGTTAGTGGAGTATACAACGTTAATTCGGTATATAACGTTATAGGGGTATATAACGTTAATGGGGTATAAATCGTACAGTTAAATCTTCATTATAGTTGCAATAAAATGTCCAGTTATTGCAAATAACAAAATCAACTACATGCCACGATCTTTCAAAGACACGATCTTTCCATGTTGAATTCCATTCATTTTAGCCGTAGGATTACTTCAACTAATCAAGCCCTCCTGAAATAAAGATGAGAGGAATGTTTGATTATTATTCTGAATTAATTCTTACAAATGAGATTTAACTTTCTATGTTTATAAATTTAGATGGCATTTATGCTCAGATAACAGAAAGAATTATCAAACGAGAAGATTGCTGTAGTTGATGAAACAAATTAAATAGACGTTTTATTTGCATGTTATTTATGATTGCTATGATTGCTATGAGGCTTCAGTATATATATATATATATATATATATATATATATATATATATATATATATATATATATATATATATATATAGAATAATCCCGCCGAGTCACTAGCTCAACTGTTGTCCCCAGAACGTTTGAATTTCCAATCTTGGTAGCAAAAATGCGAAAGAATATTTTTCTCATTCATCATACGCTACATTTATTTAATATCCATCATCCGTAGCAGGAGACAGAAATTGTATCTTTTAGATCAGTAATTTCATCTGAAACGATCCAAGGTTAGGCTAATTTTGGTTATTGCATACCGCCTCCACGTACACGACTGACACATTAGTGCTACATTATTATCCTGGATACCACAAAGAATAAGACGTACTCGAAGTCCACTGGAGAGCGCAGCAGTCAGACATTATTTCAAATGCATGTTTATGACGGGAAAACATGGCATATTTAGTCCAGTCTCCAGTTATATATGAACATTGGATATTGAGATATTGGGATTGTAGGGCTATCAAAATTGGAAAAGTTACCTGCAGCGTCTGGATGATCATCATCTCAATGCACGTGTACAGGGGTGTGTCTGTGTGTGTGTGTGTGTGTGTGTGTTGGACAGACAAAGACCCAATTTTATAGGATACATTGAAACATTTAACACATAATCTGGTTTCATCTGTAAAAATGCAATAAGATATTCCAATAGTTCATATAAACCTTGCAATGCCATGATCTGTATGGTGAAGCACCCGAATTCTCAAAGGAATCACGACTAAGTTGTCTAACATGGATTCTCTACAAATCTGTGCCAGTAGCATTAACGTTTATCACTTGTTAAGTCGATATCGATACTTTGGACTACAGAATATCTATTATGTTACTAGTCTTTAATTCAGCTCAATTAACATCATATTTATATATGATAAATTAAATATTTTCTAAACGACACCCACTTAACAATAATCGGGTAAAATAGCATATTTCTCTCTTTGTGTCTCTCTCCACACCTCCTATTTTCTGATTATGTTTAATTTTACTTCCTAAATATTATTCAGTTATGCAAAATAATTTCACAATTATAATCGTACTATTTTATATTCAATAGTATTTGTTTAGGATTTCAACTACTCTGCTCCTTGTTGGCATCGTGATCGAAAACAAATGGTTCATTTATATGTACATGGACATTGTAATACGTAAATAAATTCTAAGAAACAGTAACAGTCTGTAGGAGATAATAACGGGTATAATGATTTGCCTCTGGAGATAATGAACGTTTACTACATGTGAAGGCATGACTAATTAAAACCTACATTCACAAAAAGACCGCGAGTATTGGGATAGCCCGTCCCCCTCCCCCTCCGCCCCCCGTTAAATATGTACTAGTTACCGTCCGCAAAGGAAATTCCAGTCTACCCGAGAGTTTTGACGCCTCCTTTCTTGCAATCTTTTTCAACAGGATAACCTAATATAAAATAGAAAATGGTTTCACAACAGTTGTTGAGGCGTTTAGAGAGGATGGTAATGTTAGTATATAGTAACTGAACATAGATAAATAATTAAGAAGAAATTATTCATATGCAACCTTTCTTGCTCTTATTACAATCATCAGCAAAACAATAACAAATTATAAAAAACTTATTAATATAAACCTTATGATAATATTAATCTTCATCATCCTTAACATCTTTATTCTCTTTCTAATGTTCATCAACATCATTTATATTATAATAAAACCGTAACAATATTAGCTGAAATACAAATAATCAATAATCTAACACCCTACTCTTATTCATTATATTAATTTTCGTCGTCGTCATCATGATCATCATCATCACTTATATTATCAGGAATATTTTCACCCCATCAATACTGTACTCGTTACCTATCGCAGCTGGAGGTACATTGCCGTGAGCAACCGTCTGTGCAACTGCAGATAACATGCGCTTTTTATCGTCATCTTCGTCATTACTTTGTTGAAGAGAATGAACTGAAATTAAAAAGAGACCACATTCAATTTATTATGCGTTAAGTCAAACATTGATAACAGTGGATGAGAAATTTTGTATTAAACTATTCCCATATGCTTGCTGGCAAATGGTGATGTTGTTTGTGTTGACAGATTACGTGCCTCTTTGAGAAATGAGGAAACATGTATGACACATGTATCTTATCCTCAAAGCTTTGCAACTTGTTGCAGTGCTATGTACAGGTTTGTTTATTGCACAAAGTCCATAACCTTACAGGCAGTATCAAAGCATATGTCATTTTATAGCTCGTTTTGTCAGTTGGAATTTAATAATATACACAACATCCGTTTATAACGTGCCGAGATCCCAACAGAGTTAAAGAGCCTGAATCCACTTCAAATTTAAAGGTGACTTCCAAATTTTCGACCTACAGAAAAATTAATGTGTTATGCTAGTAAGAAGAAGCACACTTTTAGCATATCTGTTGCAAAGTGTATATTTTTTCTGGTGGTCAAATTTCGTATTAATCTTTAACTTAACTAAAAATCTAAACATATAATAAAATAGAAATGTTCATTTCAATACATACTTTCATTTTTATTTAATCTTTGAATAGTACTAACCATCACGTGCAACGATAATATAATAGTTGTCATTTTCATGTCATTCTTTCATACAAAACGTTGTGACCATATTATCATTGAATTATACCATAGTGATGAGAGAAAAAATTTTTGCCAATTTTTGTCCCTTGTTAGTTTCTTAGTAAATTCTTCCGCCGCTTCCATACCATTTTTACACAATGTACTGGAACGATTTTGGAGCAAAAAGTCATTGATATGTTATCCAATCAGAAACAGTATTTTGTTTTAAAACAGAGCACGTTAAATCTATTTTGTTTATTGTGTTGACTAGTATTTTGCAAACAGAATACATTCTTTGCCTTCTTTAAATCTTTAATTTTAACAATGATCAGAACTCCAATCTTGAGAAAGAACTTGTCTTCTAATACTATCTGATCCAGAATTTCAAATAAAAGCAAAATTGTGATCTTGATATGATTCTATCCAGCATGTCAATAGCAAATCCATTCTTTTATTATTATTTTAAATAGTTTTCCCATATAACTAAACACACAAAATAAACATATATGGATAAATCAGAGCTTATTTAAAACAACATTGGATAACATTGCAGCTTAAATAGCTCTTTACAGATACGGACATACTGAATATCAGGATTGGAGTGCCATTAAAGATATACTAATTACCTGCCACAGATGAGCCACCCATATTGAAAGTAGCCATGGTCGGACCTCTGGTTAACACGTGCTTTCTTTCGTCTACTGCTTTACTACCTATTTCTACATGAAGACCTGGTATTAAACAAAAGCAAATTTGAGCATAGAATAGGAATAAAAGGAAATCCTTCTTTTCCTCTTCATCATCTTTAACAAGAACACCAGCAAAGTATGAACCCTACAAAGCTCTTTGTTAAACTAATCTAAGTATCACACAATCAAATTTGTCAATGTTTTATATATATATTCTATTTATGACACTGTATAACATAGCAGAAAATATCTAGATTGTTTCAGTGGAATATAACGGAAGGATATTGTATATCTTTGGTGAACGATCGAAATGACTTAGAAGAAAGAAATAAAACTGCATTACTTGAAGGTTTTATTCCGTATCTAGTATTGGACGTTTCTGAATGGAATTATTCCTTATATACTAAAATCTGAACAAAGAGAATGACCTCTAGGGCGACATTTCTAAATCAATGCTAGTGAAAGTTTCCTTTTCTTGTTGTTGTTGCTACTGCTGTATTTGCCCTATTAGGCATCTATGTCTGAATGAATTCTGTCAATATTTTGAAAATACTTACTCAGACATGAACACGTATTGGAAAAACCATTTCCTTTTAAAAGAACCAGGAGAAGATCTTAAGATATTCATTTTACCATGTACGCAGGTAAACTCGATTATAACATGAACAGTACCAACAATTTCATAGGATATATGTTGTCTCTTCTATCTCACTCATTTAGCCTTTCCTTGTATGCCACAAAGAAGACGAAAGAACAGCAGGTTAAAAATGTTTAGTATCACGGAGAAGACATAACATGTTCTCTTTTTATCACCATGTTCCAAGAAAACTATGCAAATGTAGCAAATATTTTCTCATATGTGGGAAACAGGATATAATCAATGGTAATGTTCCATTTTGTGTTGGTTATATAGAGGCTGATTTATAGACAGAGGAATAATTTCTAATCGTGAACCTGTAGAAAAGCAAGCAAATACATTTGTATAAAGAGAACTTTTGGAATGAAAATGAATAATTCGCTTATTCCCAACAGACTTATGTATACTGGGTATTTGGACTTTCATCCTATTAATGATGCATTATTTACCTGTGACAGCTGGAGGTTTACTGTCACGAGCAACCGTCTGTGTATCTGCAGACATACTGTCATGAGCAACCGTATTAGCATATGCGGATAACCCGAGCTTTTTATCGTCATCTTCGTTACTTCCTTTTTGTAGAGAATGAAAAGAGATAAAATGACAAACAGGTTCATTTTTATTTGCGTTAAGTACAATAATGAATCATTGACAACAGTGGTTGAGAAATTATGTAATAAAATTTGGCCATATCCTTTAAGTTACTGACATACTGTCAAGTTTGTTATGTTCACAGTTATACGTGCTTTTTGTGTATACCTCTACTCGGGGTTAACCTGCATTTACTTTTGAAAGAATTGATGAAAAATCCAAAACAAGGTTATCGTATCATCTAAGCCTTACAAATTTTTATCATGTTTGAAATATTTCATGGTGCTGAAGCTAAAATTTGTCATTTTTTTCACATGTGACTTTCTTAGGAAATTCTTCTTTTATTTCTATTGAATTTTTACGGAATATGTTTGTAAGATTTGGAAGCAATAAGTCATTGATGTGTCATCCAATCAGAAATGAATTTTAAAAACTACACATTATAAATATATTTAGTTTGGTTAATATGCAGAATATTGTTTCTCAAGCATGATATCTCCAATTTAGTCTTAAAATCTTCCATTTTAATTATCTTTAGACCAACAATTCTTGAGGAAAAATCTGCCTCCTAATATCTCCTGATCCTGAATCAATTAATTCGGTTGCATCAGACGGGGATCTAAATAGGTGTTAAATGATAGGAAACTACTTTTTTTTGTTTATAGAATTTGTCCGTGTATTGTATTTTATCTCCTTTTTCACATGTTGAGTTGATTCCTTGTGTTTCATTATCTCGGTGAATTTAAATCCTAGCTATCATAAACTAGGTCTGAAGAGCCGCTGCATAGAACTGCAAAGATAGTTGATCATAATCTAAATTAAATGTATGGCACATATTTTATTTGATGTAGATAGTATCCCAATCCAAAGTACCTAATTTTTCCTAGACTGAGTTTTAGTACTGACATTCTTTTTGCAGCACCTCTGAATAAGATGAGTATCACTAGGACCTTCATCTGAATTTCATTGTATTATTTGGTTATTTGGTATCGTTTCCCTCATAACTCAATATGGAAAATAACTGCATATAAGGAGGCCGTTGAACTCCTCTTATACAATATAATTTTGATTTTGATATTTTTAAGATATTAAAAATCGACGCCTTAAGAGAAAGGCTTTATCCACCAAGGAATGAATCACAAAATGAAAGCATCTTAAAACTTAATCTACACATCTCCAGGACAGAATAGAATTCCTCTAGATCGACATAATTAGAATCATTGGTAACTTCCTTTCTTGTCTGATATATTTGTGTTTCTTTGCATGGTATTATGCCAGCTTTTGAGGTTTTTGTGAATGAATCTGATATATATCCACACTTGAATGGTCTGAAGATAAATCAGCCAACGTCTTTTTAAAAAGTATTTTAAAAGCGTTACGCTAAATCCATACAATTCTGGATTGGTTTCATTCTGGGCATATTTTACTACCATGCTAATTTTTATAAGTAATTTAACCTTCCATATTCAGTGCTATTATTGGTAATCTAACATTAATTAGCATCCCATTCTTCTTCAAGTTCTCTCTGCCCTAAACCATTAGGTTCATATAATAAGTTTTCCAATTAAGTCAATCAATTTTGATATGATTGTTTATTTAAATGGGGGGTCGACCAAAACAAAATGAGAAAAAGATGCGAAGGATTTGCTGGTGTCCCTAAATTTTATTAACACATTTACAGGTTCTGGATTGACATTGAGGGATTAGAGAGTTATAAGCCTGTTAACTTGCTAGCATCAAAGGCAATATCCCTTTTGGAGTGACACAAATAACTGCTATTGTGATAAAATAGGAACTTACTTTAAACGTGATGCTGAAATATTGCAGAAAAAATGTTTTGGCCAAAGAACTCGGCTTTGGCATTACAGCTTTATTCCTTCCTTAACATATATATATATATATATATATATATATATATATATATATATATATATATATATATATATATATATATATATATATATATATATATATATATATATATATATATATATATATACTCAGTATCAGGATTGGTACGTCAGCAGAGATGTACTTGTTACCTGATGCATATGGGTCAACAATCTTAGAAGCAACCATGGAAGGACCGCCAGTTAGCTTTTTGTTGTTTCCTGTCTCACCACCTATTTCTGCAGGATGACCTAATTTTAAAAAGAAACGAATTTATCATATTTTCCTTTAGAGCAATATTACACACAATTTGTTGAGAAATTAAGTTTAGACAGGACGGTAATGCTGCTGGCGGTTAGCTGATCATATATTTGGGAATAAAAGGAAATTCTTCCTTTCCTCCTTCTTTCTTGGTATCATTCCGTGCAATATCACCACCGTCATCATCATTAACAACAACATTAACAACCACAAAATATAAACAAGTCATCCGATAATGTTCTTCATTAAAATAAACTTCATACTCATTATTATAATCAACAGTATAATTCAATTCCATCTTGACCTCAACCTCAATATCACTTAGATTGCCATAAACATATTAAACACATTATTGCATGCTGTAGCATGCTCATGAATACTATTTGTTTTAAAAGATAAATTAGCCGTTTCACCCATTAATTTTAATTACTCTTTGCTAGCTCCTCATGAAATAATGTAACATTCCCTAATTGTGCACCTGTAGAATTGCAAGCAAATGCATTTGAAGAAAGAGAAAACATGGAATGAAAGTGAATAATTCGCTAGTCCACAACAGACATAAGCGCACCGGATATTGGGAGTTTCACCCAATCAATATTACACCCTCTACCTGTGGCAGCTGAAGGTACATTGCCATGAGCAACCGTTTGTGCATCTGCAGATAACCCGCGCATTTTATCGTCATCTTCGTCACTCCCTTTTTGAAGAGAATGAACTGAAATAAAATGGCGAACACGTTCATTTTATTTGCGATAAGTCAAAGATTGAAAAAAGCGGTTGAAACATTTTGTAATAAAATCTGTCATATGCTTAAATTTGCTGACAAATGGTTATTTTATCAGACATAAGTATGTCTTTGCTTATGTCTCTACGAATCTACTTGGGGCAATCAACATTTACAATAAGGACAAACTGATCATATCATCTACTTCTTACAGCTTGTTGCAGTGCTATTTACAAATATTTGACACAAAGCCAATACATTTATGCGAAGTATCGTTGCATATGTAATTTTCTATCTCGTCTCGTCTGTTGGAATTCAATAAAATTCAAAGAGTCCATTTAACACTACGATGCCAGGATTTTACAGATGACATTCGTTTTGATCCTCGGATGTGAAACCATCTTAAACACTTTTTATTGTATTTTCTACGTTACCTGAAGGCATTTTACAAATTATTCCTTCTAATGATATTATTTACTAATTGCTCAGTAGTTCTCTATCAATATTTGGGTACTCGACGAATAGTGTGATACGATATTTTGGAGTACATAGAATGAAGATATGAAAGAGATACATACAATTTACTGAATTAAAGATAAACATACCGACATATTAGAGAACGCACTTTAAAAACATTACGCTAAATTCGTTCAGTTCTGTATTTTGATCACATCCTCTAGTACCTTTGCTAGCTTTTATAATTAATTTCACCTTCCAATTGTGATATTGTTGGTAATCTAACAATCATTCATAACCAATTCCTGTACATGTTCACCCTCCTCTGAAACATTAGCTTAATATAATAATTTTATTGTAGGTGAAAATACAATTTATATCATCTATATTCATTTCTAAATGCACCAATCAGCTTTGATATGATTATAATTGTATAGTTCTTTTGTTTTAATTTACAATATGTGATTCTGAGATTTGTTGTCTACAAAAATATTCCGGCTTTCGGTTTTCGTTTGGTTTATGGATCCATCGCTAAATTTATTCAATGTCACCCATTGAAACTGTTTTTTGTCTTTCTGAGACTTTATAATTTTACTGTTTTAAAGTCTTCTTCTTGTAGGATATGTTTCATTCTCGACCATGTAAACGTCTTTTTATGTCATACTTTCTTAAGAACGAATAATGAAGCATCTTGTGGAATGTTTCCTGTGACTGAGGTAATAGAGTCACTAAAGCAATTGATCAGATATAATAAACTCTTTAATGTCTTTAAGAACAGTGGCAACTGCCTCGGTGGTATTTGTTTGTGTACGCTAATGTTTAATCGCATACCAAAGAGTTAATGAAGTTATTTTATTTAACAGCGGATTTATTAAAATAAGATGAGAAAAACTATCCGAAACTATTCAAAGTATCCCTGAAATTTTATTAACATATTTATCGATTCAAGAATATTCTGATATGTTATAATATGAAGTTATTTCAAATGCGTTGTTGCATAATTGCAAGGTATTTCTTTTGATCAAAGAACATTGTGATGGCATTGCAAAATAATTACCTCCTTCACAGATATAGACATACTGAATATCAGGATTGGCGTGTCATTAATGATGTACTATTCATCTGGCACAGAATACTCACCAATATCGGAAGTAGCCTTTGATGTAACTTCAATTAGCACGCTCTTTCCCTCGTCTACTGCCTTACCACCCATTCCTACATGATGACCTAAAAACAAGGATAAACAATTTTGTTGTATAGCTCTTTATGCTATCGTCTCATAATCGTGTTGAGAAATTATGTTTAAACAGGATAGTGACATTATTAAAGGCCTGCTGAAGATAGTTTAGTAGTAAAAAGAGATCCCTCTTTTCTTCATTCGTTTCCTCTTTTTATCATTACATTCAATATCATCCTCCTCCTCATCATCTACAAGAAAACGAACTAAGTATGAAGAACGCATCCTATAAAGCTCCTCGTGATATTAATCTTATGTATGACACAATCAATGTTGTAAAAATACTGCATATACATTATTTAAGGCACTGTAGTACCTATTAGGCATTGAGGGTTGAACTATCATAAGTGTCAAACGTTTGAAATGCTTAATCAGACATTTACAAATTTAGCAAATTCCATTTCGTAGTACCTGGATCTGGAGAGTCTGACGCCATTAGCATATTCCTTGAACAAGTTATAGAGAAATCCTCTAATACGATATGAGAAATACCAAAGAAATGAAAGAATGGGGTTTCTTAGGATATCCTTTATATCTCATTTTTCCTATTCATTGAGCGTTACCCCTTTTGCACAAAGAAAAAGATAGGTAAAACATGTTTACTAACACAGAAAGGGACAACATGGTCTCTTTTCATTTATATTATCCAAGTGAAACGAATGCTAAATTAGTAAAATCTCTTGAAAATATTTTGATTTATGAAAAGAATATCGTCAGTGGCAATGTTCCCTTCTCTCTGGATATCATCGACTTTGATTCTAAATGTGCACGTGTGGAATTGCGAGCAATGAATTTTTGAAAAAGAGCACGTATAGAAGAAAAGTGAATAATCCGCTCGTCTACAACAGACATAAGCGCACCGGATATTGGGAGTTTCACCCCATCAATGTTACACTCTCTACATGTCCCAGCTAAAGGTAGATTGTCATGAGCAACCGTTTGTGCATCTGCAGACAACCCGCGCTTTTTATCGTCAACTTCGTCACTTCCTTTTTGAAGAGAATGAACTGAAATGAAATGGAAACCACAATCATTTTTATTTCCGTTCAGTCGAATCTACTATCATACGACTCTACTCGGGGGTCCTCAGCACTTTCATTGAATAAAAATTGAGGTATGCCGTATGACCAATTTGTTGCATCATCTACACCTTACAACATGTTGCATTGGTATCTGCTTGTTTGTTTATGACACGATGCCCATATCCTTCCTTTAGCAATATCGAAGCCTTTGTTTCTTTCTATCTAGTTTCATCAGTTCGAATTCATTAAAATACACTGAGTCCATTAAAACCATGTCTTGTCAAGAGCCCGACGTCTTTCTTGACTTCAAAATTTTATAGGTGATTTGCAAGAATATGACCTACATTTAAATTCATGCGATATTATAATAAGAAGCATACCTTATGAATCTCACTTCTAAATATACTTTCAATCGGTGAAAGTTGAAATTAATATTCAACTTAATGTAGTATTTTATTTAATAAGAAAAAACTTGATTTTAATCCATACGCCCATTTAATTCATCACAAGAAAAGAAGTAACCATCACATGGAACAATATAAATACTATACCCCATGCCCTGTTTATACCAATCTATCATACAAAACGTATGGGACACTATCATGTTTGAATTATATCATGGTGGTGAAGTAATATTTTGCGCATTTTTGTCACTTGAGGATTTCTAAGTAAATTCTTCTAATGCTTCTATTCCATGTTTAAAGGACTTTTTGGTAATAGTTTGATGCAATAGGTCATTTATATGTCATCAACTCAGAAAACGATTTAAAAATTATACATTATCGAATATATTTAGTTTGGTTATTGTGCTGAATAGTATTTCTCCAGTGTGACATCTATAATGCAATTATAAGATCTGTAATCACCTTCAGAACAACAAATCGTGAGTAAGAACCTACCTCCTAATCGCCCAGATCCTGAATTCCAAATCGATACTAAATTTCATATTTCAATTGTTGCTCTGAACTTATTGTTTTGCATGAGAAAAAGATCTAAATAGGTGTGTAAAGTTATAGAAAACTAAGGTTTTTGTTTATAGAATTTGTCCATGCAGGTTTTTGTATTGTCTACTTTACAAACTGTTATGATTCGATTCTCTGTACTTCATTATCTTGGGTGAATAAAAATTGCAACTATCATAAACTAGACCTGAACAAATGATGCCGAGGATGGGAACGATCTTTGATCTCAATCTAAATTAAATGAAAGGCCCATTTTGCATTCGATGGTATCCCAATTCAAACTACCTAGCCTTTTCTACACTGATATTTTAGTCGAGACCGTCTGTATGTTTTTTGCAACACCTCTGAGAGCTCTGCGGTGGCCTAGTGGTTAGAGCCTCCGCCTCAAGGAAAATTATTCTGACCAAAGAACATTGTGATGGCACTGCAAATTGATTACCTCCTTCATATATATAGACATACTGAATATCAGGATTGGCATATCATTAAAGATGTACCATTCATCAGGCACAGAATACTCACCAATATTGGAAGTAGCCTTGGATGTAACTTCAATAAGCACGCTCTTTCTCTCGTCTACTGCCTTAACACCCATTCCTACCTGATGACCTAAAAACAAAGATAAACAATTTTGTTGTATAGCTCTTTATGCCATCGTTTCGCAATTGTTGTTGAGAAAATATGTTTAAACAGGATAGTGATGTTATTAGAGGCCAGCTGAAGGTCGATGAGGAATAAAAAGAGATCCCACTTTTTTTCATTCATTCTTTTTCTCCTTTTTTGTCACTATATTCAATTTCATCCTCCCCCTCATCAACAAGAACATGAACTAAGTATAAAGAACGCATCCTATAATGCTCCTCGATATATTAATCTTATGTATTACACAATCAAAGTTGTAACAATACTGCATATACATTATTTATGGCACTGTAGAACGTATATATGTCATCCAGAAAAGGCTTGATTTCATCAGCTGTTAAGATATTCCTTGAACAAAGTATAGACAAAATCTCCATTTGGATATAAGCATTACCAAAGAAATGAAAGAATGAGGTTTCTTAGGATATCCGTGATATCTCATTTTTCCAATTTATTGCGCCTTGCCCCTTTTGCCACAAACAAGAAAATAGGTAAAACATGTTTACTAACACAGGAAGTAACAACATGGTCTCTTTTCATTTGCATTATCCAATTGAAAGAATGCTATAGTAGCAAAACCCTTTGGAAATATTTTGATTTATGAAAAGAATGTCATCCGTGCTAATGTTCCATTCTGTCTTGATAACATTGAATTTGATTCATTGATAGATAAACAATGTCTAAATGTGCACGTGTGTAATTGCGAGCAAATTAATTTGAAAAGAGAGAAAGTATGGAAAAAAGTGATTAATCCGCTCGTCCACAACAGACATAAGCGCACCGGATATTGGGAGATTCACCACATCAATGTTACACTCTCTACATGTCACAGCTGAAGGGACATTGTCATGAGCAACCGTTTGTGCATCTGCAGACAACCCGCGCTTTTTATCGTCATCTTCGTCACTTCCTTTTTGAAGAGAATGAACTGAAATGAAATGGGAACCACAATCATTTTTATTTCCATTCAGTCGAATCTATTATCTGTGTATACGACTCGACTCGAGGGTCATCAGCACTTTCATTTGAACAAAACTGAAGTAAGACGTATGACCAATTTGTTGCATCATCTAAACCTTTCATGTTGCATTGGTATCTGCTTGTTTGTTTATGACAAGAAGCACATATCATTATAGGCAAAATCGAAGCCTTTGTTTCTAATTAGTTTCTTCCATTAAAAACGTATCGTGTCAAGAGCCCAACGTCTTTGTTCACTTCAAAATTATATGGGCGATTTGCAAACATTTGACCTACAGATGAATTCATGTGATATTATAGTAACACGAAGCATACCTTATGAATCTCTCTTCTAAATATACTTTCAATTGGTAAAGGTTGGAATTATTATTGAACTTATTTTAGTATTTCATTAAATAAGTAAAAGCTTGATTTGAATCGATTCGCCATTTTAATTCGTCACAAGAATAAAAGCTACCATCACACGGAACAATATCAATAATATAATGGATGCCCTGTTTATGCCAATCTATCATACAAAACGTATGCAACCCTACAATGCTTGAATTATATCATGGTGGTGAAGTAATATTTTGCCCAGCATTGCCTAGTTAAACCAAAGACATAAGAAGTGTATTAACAGCTCCCTCACCAGGCGCTCAGCATTAAGAGTGTTAGTTCCGGTTGGCCTGATGTCACGATAATGTGACTGGTTTGGTAATGATACCGCATGTCTGCAGAATGATTCCCCCAGTGCTAGACATCAGTATAAACTGTCAAACTGCATACATTGTAGCAATATATCCGAACAATTGTTAAAGCTACGTTAAAGACCCGATTCAATACTCATAGTGTATGAAACAAATTTAACCAGGTTTTCTTACTTTCTTTCTATATATATAAATTCAGATATAATTCCAATCTTTCCCGCAATAAATCTACAAAAAGGCAATCCGTTTTGGTCATTTGTTGTTAAACAATCTGAACCAGTTTTTATCGTATTTTCTATGTTACTTGATGGCATTTTCCAAATTACATTTTTCCAATAATGTTATTCACCAATTCCTCAAATGTTATCTACTTATAGTTGGGTTTTCCAAGCAAAGGATGATGTCTTGTCATGAATGGACTAAAGATAAATATACTGACATCTTTTAGAAATTACTTTAGAAACATTACGCTACATTCATTCAATTTTGGATTTCGATCGTTCTGCACGTCGTCTACGTCCTTTGCTAACTGTTATAAACAAATTTACATTTCACATTTAGTGACATTATTGGTAATCGAAGATTAATTAGTACCCAATTCCTCTTCAGGTCCACTCTCCTCTGACAGATTGTCTTAATGTAATAATTTCTTTGTTGGTGTAAAGTATAATGTACATCATCTATATTCATTTCTAAATGCACCAATCAGCTTTGATATGATTATAATTGTATAGTTCTTGTGTTTTAATTTACAATATGTGATCCTGAGATTTGTTGTCTACAAAAATATTCCGGCTTTCGGTTTTCGTTTGGTTTATGGATCCATCGCTAAATTTATTCAATGTCACCCATAGAAACTGTTTTCTTTTATTTTCTGAGGCTTTGTCATTTAACTGCTTCAAAGTCTTCTTGTTGGATATGTTTTATTCTCGACTATGTCAAAGTCTCTTTATTTCATGCTTTCTTAAGAACGAGAAATGAAAGATCTTGTGGAGTGTTTCCTGTGACTGAAGTAATAGAGTCACTAAAGCAATTGGTAAGATATATTAAACTCTTTAATGTCTTTAAGAACAATGGCAACTACCTCGGTGGTATTTGTTTGTGTACGCTAATGTTTAATCGCACTGCAAAGAGTTAATGAAGTCATTTTATTTAACAGCGGATCGATTAAGATAAGATGAGAAAAACTATCCGAAACTATTCAAGGTATCCCTGAATTTTATTAACATATCTATCGATTCCAGAACATTCTGATCTGTTATAATATGAACTTATTTCAAATGCGTTGCTGCATAATTGCAAGGAATTTCTTTTGATCAAAGAACATTGTGATGGCATTGCAAAATAATTACCTCTGGCACAGAATACTCACCAATATCGGAAGTAGCCTTGGATGTAACTTCAATTAGCACGCTCTTTCCCTCGTCTACTGCCTTACCACCCATTCCTACATGATGACCTAAAAACAAGGATAAACAATTTTGTTGTATAACTCTTTATGACATCGTCTCATAATCGTTTTTGAGAAATTATGTTTAAACAAGATAGTGATATTATGAAAGGCCAGCTGAAGATAGTTTAGTAGTAAAAAGAGATCCCTCTTTTCTTCATTCGTTTCCTCCTTTTTATCATTACATTCAATATCATCCTCCTCCTCATCATCTACAAGAAAACGAACTAAGTATGAAGAAAGCATCCTATAAAGCTCCTCGTGATATTAATCTTATGTATTACACAATCAATGTTGTAAAAATACTGCATAGACATTGTTTAATGCACTGTAGTACTTATAAATATATCATCTACAAAAGGCTTGATTTTGTTCTCTGTGGTATCCAAAGGAAAGTTTATATTTTTGGTGAACGCTTCAAATGACAGAGCAGAAAGAAATGAAACCACATTGCTCGAAGGATGTATCTAGTTTCTATTAGTGGACTTTTCATAATAGGACTTATTACATATACACTAAAATCTGACTAAAGCGATTAACCTCTAGTGCGAGATTTCTATATCAATGCTCAATCAATGCTCGTAACTTTTTCCTTTGTTCTTGTTATTATTTGTTGTAATTGACCTATTAGGCATTGAGGGTTGAACTATCATAAGTGTCAAACGTTTGAAATGCTTAATCAGACATTTACAAATTTAGCAAATTCCATTTCGTAGTACCTGGATCTGGAGAGTCTGACGCCATTAGCATATTCCTTGAACAAGTTATAGAGAAATCCTCTAATACGATATGAGAAATACCAAGGAAATGAAAGAATGGGGTTTCTTAGGATATCCGTGATATCTCATTTTTCCTATTCATTGAGCCTTACCCCTTTTGCACAAAGAAGAAAATAGGTAAAACATGTTTACTAACACAGAAAGGGACAACATGGTCTCTTTTCATTTATATTTTCCAAGGGAAACGAATGCTAAATTAGTAAAATCTCTTGGAAATATTTTGATTTATGAAAAGAATATCGTCAGTGGCAATGTTCCCTTCTCTCTGGATATCATCGACTTTGATTCTAAATGTGCACGTGTGGAATTGCGAGCAATGAATTTTTAAAAAAGAGCACGTATAGAAGAAAAGTGAATAATCCGCTCGTCTACAACAGACATAAGCGCACCGGATATTGGGAGTTTCACCCCATCAATGTTACACTCTCTACATGTCACAGCTGAAGGTAGATTGTCATGAGCAACCGTTTGTGCATCTGCAGACAACCCGCGCTTTTTATCGTCAACTTCGTCACTTCCTTTTTGAAGAGAATGAACTGAAATGAAATGGAAACCACAATCATTTTTATTTCCGTTCAGTCGAATCTACTATCATACGACTCTACTCGGGGGTCCTCAGCACTTTCATTTGAATAAAAATTGAGGTATGCCGTATGACCAATTTGTTGCATCATCTACACCTTACAACATGTTGCATTGGTATCTGCTTGTTTGTTTATGACACGATGCCCATATCCTTCCTTTAGCAATATCGAAGCCTTTGTTTCTTTCTATCTAGTTTCATCAGTTCGAATTCATTAAAATACACTGAGTCCATTAAAACCATGTCTTGTCAAGAGCCCGACGTCTTTCTTGACTTCAAAATTTTATAGGTGATTTGCAAAAATATGACCTACATTTAAATTCATGCGATATTATAACAAGGAGCATACCTTATGAATCTCACTTCTAAATATACTTTCAATCGGTGAAAGTTGAAATTAATATTCAACTTAATGTAGTATTTTATTTAATAAGAAAAAACTTGATTTTAATCCGTACGCCCATTTAATTCATCACAAGAATAGAAGTAACCATCACATGGAACAATATAAATACTATACCCCATGCCCTGTTTATACCAATCTATCATACAAAACGCATGGGACACTATCATGTTTGAATTATATCATGGTGGTGAAGTAATATTTTGCGCATTTTTGTCACTTGATGATTTCTAAGTAAATTCTTCTAATGCTTCTATTCCATGTTTAAAGGACTTTTTGGTAAGAGTTTGATGCAATAGGTCATTTATATGTCATCAACTCAGAAAACGATTTAAAAATTATACATTATCGAATATATTTAGTTTGGTTATTGTGCTGAATAGTATTTCTCCAGTGTGATATCTACAATGCAATTATAAGATCTGTAATCACCTTCAGACCAACAAATCGTGAGTAAGAACCTACTTCCTAATATCCCAGATCCTGAATTCCAAATCGATACTAAATTTCATATTTCAATTGTTGCTCTGAACTTATTGTTTTGCATGAGAAAAAGATCTAAATAGGTGTGCAAATTTACAGAAAACTAAGGTTTTTGTTTATAGAATTTGTCCATGCAGGTTTTTGTATTGTCTACTTTACAAACTGTTATGATTCGATTCTCTGTACTTCATTATCTTGGGTGAATAAAAATCGCAACTATCATAAACTAGACCTGAACAAATGATGCCGAGGATGGGAACGATCTTTGATCTCAATCTAAATTAAATGAAAGGCCCATTTTGCATTCGATGGTATCCCAATTCTAACTACCTAGCCTTTTCAACACTGATTTATAGTCGAGACCGTCTATATGCTTTTTGCAACACCTCTGAGAGCTCTGCGGTGGCCTAGTGGTTAGAGCCTCCGCCTCAAATATTGGACGTCGCAGGTTCGAACATTGCCTAGTTAAACCAAAGACAAAAGAAGTGTATTAACAGCTCACTCACCAGGCGCTCAGCATTAAGAGTGTTAGGGCTGGTTGGCCTGATTTCACGATAATGTGACTGGTTTGGTAATGATACCGCATGTCTGCAGAATGATTCCCCCAGTGCTAGACATCACTATAAACTGCCAAACTGCAGATATAGTAGCGATATATCCGAACAATTGTTAAAGCTACGTTAAAAATCCGATTCACACGCTCAAAATCTATGAAACAAATTTAACCAGGTTTTCTTACATTCTTTCTATATATAAAAATTCGCATATAATTCCAATCTTTCCCGCAATAAATCTGCAAAAAGGCAATCCGTTTTGGTCATTTGTTGTTAAACAATCTGAACCAGTTTTTATCGTATTTTCTATGTTACTTGAAGGAATTTTCCAAATTACATTTTTCCAATAATGTTATTCACCAATTCCTCAAATGTTATCTACTTATAGTTGGGTTTTCCGAGCAAAGGATGATGTCTTGTCATAAATAGTCTGTCTGAAGATAAATATCCTGACATCTTTATGAAATTACTTTAGACATCACTATAAGCTGCCAAACTGAAGATATAGTAGCGATATATCCGAACAATTGTTAAGGCTACGTTAAAAATCCGATTCACACACTCAAAATCTATGAAACAAATTTAACCAGGTTTTCTTACTTTCTTTCTATATATAAAAATTCAGATATAACTCCAATCTTTCCCGCAATAAATCTGCAAAAAGGCAATCCGTTTTGGTCATCTGGTTTTAAACAATCTGAAGCAGTTTTTTTTTTTGTTTTTTCTATGTTACTTGAAGGCATTTTCCAAATTAAATTTTTCCAATAATGTTATTCACTAATTCCTCAAATGTTATCTACTTATAGTTGGGTTTTCCAAGCAAAGGATGATGTCTTGTTATGAATGGCCTGTCTGAAGATAAATATCCTGACATCTTTTAGACATTACTTTAGAAACATTACGCTACATTCATTCAATTTTGGATTTCGATCGTTCTGCACGTCGTCTACGTCCTTTGCTAACTGTTATAAACAAATTTACATTTCACATTTAGTGACATTATTGGTAATCGAAGATTAATTAGTACCCAATTCCTCTTCAAGTCCACTCTCCTCTGACAGATTGTCTTAATGTAATAATTTCTTTGTTGGTGTAAAGTATAATGTACATCATCTATATTCATTTCTAAATGCACCAATCAGCTTTGATATGATTATAATTGTATAGTTCTTGTGTTTTAATTTACAATATGTGATCCTGAGATTTGTTGTCTACAAAAATATTCCGGCTTTCGGTTTTCGTTTGGTTTATGGATCCATCGCTAAATTTATTCAATGTCACCCATAGAAACTGTTTTCTTTTATTTTCTGAGGCTTTGTCATTTAACTGCTTCAAAGTCTTCTTGTTGGATATGTTTTATTCTCGACTATGTCAAAGTCTCTTTATTTCATGCTTTCTTAAGAACGAGAAATGAAAGATCTTGTGGAGTGTTTCCTGTGACTGAAGTAATAGAGTCACTAAAGCAATTGGTAAGATATATTAAACTCTTTAATGTCTTTAAGAACAATGGCAACTGCCTCGGTGGTATTTGTTTGTGTACGCTAATGTTTAATCGCATTGCAAAGAGTTAATGAAGTTATTTTATTTAACAGCGGATCGATTAAAATAAGATGGGAAAAACTATCCGAAATTATTCAAGGTATCCCTGAAATTTTATTAACATATTTATCGATTCAAGAATATTCTGATATGTTATAATATGAACTTATTTCAAATGCGTTGCTGCATAATTGCAAGGAATTTCTTTTGATCAAAGAACATTGTGATGGCATTGCAAAATAATTACCTCTGGCACAGAATACTCACCAATATCGGAAGTAGCCTTGGATGTAACTTCAATTAGCACGCTCTTTCCCTCGTCTACTGCCTTACCACCCATTCCTACATGATGACCTAAAAACAAGGATAAACAATTTTGTTGTATAGCTCTTTATGCCATCGTCTCATAATCGTTTTTGAGAAATTATGTTTAAACAGGATAGTGATATTATGAAAGGCCAGCTGAAGATAGTTTAGTAGTAAAAAGAGATCCCTCTTTTCTTCATTCGTTTCCTCCTTTTTATCATTACATTCAATATCATCCTCCTCCTCATCATCTACAAGAAAACGAACTAAGTATGAAGAAAGCATCCTATAAAGCTCCTCGTGATATTAATCTTATGTATTACACAATCAATGTTGTAAAAATACTGCATATACATTATTTAATGCACTGTAGTACTTATATATATATATCATCTACAAAAGGCTTGATTTTATTCTCTGTGGTATCCAAAGGAAAGTTTATATTTTTGGTGAACGCTTCAAATGACAGAGCAGAAAGAAATGAAACCACATTGCTCGAAGGATGTATCTAGTTTCTATTAGTGGACTTTTCATAATAGGACTTATTACATATACACTAAAATCTGACTAAAGCGATTAACCTCTAGTGCGAGATTTCTATATCAATGCTCAATCAATGCTCGTAACTTTTTCCTTTGTTCTTGTTATTATTTGTTGTAATTGACCTATTAGGCATTGAGGGTTGAACTATCATAAGTGTCAAACGTTTGAAATGCTTAATCAGACATTTACAAATTTAGCAAATTCCATTTCGTAGTACCTGGATCTGGAGAGTCTGACGCCATTAGCATATTCCTTGAACAAGTTATAGAGAAGTCCTCTAATACGATATGAGAAATACCAAGGAAATGAAAGAATGGGGTTTCTTAGGATATCCGTGATATCTCATTTTTCCTATTCATTGAGCCTTACCTCTTTTGCACAAAGAAAAAGATAGGTAAAACATGTTTACTAACACAGAAAGGGACAACATGGTCTCTTTTCATTTATATTATCCAAGTGAAACGAATGCTAAATTAGTAAAATCTCTTGAAAATATTTTGATTTATGAAAAGAATATCGTCAGTGGCAATGTTCCCTTCTCTCTGGATATCATCGACTTTGATTCTAAATGTGCACGTGTGGAATTGCGAGCAATGAATTTTTAAAAAAGAGCACGTATAGAAGAAAAGTGAATAATCCGCTCGTCTACAACAGACATAAGCGCACCGGATATTGGGAGTTTCACCCCATCAATGTTACACTCTCTACATGTCCCAGCTGAAGGTAGATTGTCATGAGCAACCGTTTGTGCATCTGCAGACAACCCGCGCTTTTTATCGTCATCTTCGTCACTTCCTTTTTGAAGAGAATGAACTGAAATGAAATGGAAACCACAATCATTTTTATTTCCGTTCAGTCGAATCTACTATCATACGACTCTACTCAGGGGTCCTCAGCACTTTCATTTGAATAAAAATTGAGGTATGCCGTATGACCAATTTGTTGCATCATCTACACCTTACAACATGTTGCATTGGTATCTGCTTGTTTGTTTATGACGCGATGCCCATATCCTTCCTTTAGCAATATCGAAGCCTTTGTTTCTTTCTATCTAGTTTCATCAGTTCGAATTCATTAAAATACACTGAGTCCATTAAGACCATGTCTTGTCAAGAGCCCGACGTCTTTCTTGACTTCAAAATTTTATAGGTGATTTGCAAGAATATGACCTACATTTAAATTTATGCGATATTATAATAAGAAGCATACCTTATGAATCTCACTTCTAAATATACTTTCAATCGGTGAAAGTTGAAATTAATATTCAACTTAATGTAGTATTTTATTTAATAAGAGAAAACTTGATTTTAATCCATACGCCCATTTAATTCATCACAAGAATAGAAGTAACAATCACATGGAACAATATAACTACTATACCCCATGCCCTGTTTATACCAATCTATCATACAAAACGTATGCAACCCTATAATGCTTGAATTATATCATAGTGGTGAAGTAATATTTTGCGCAATTTTGTCACTTGAGGATTTCTAAGTAAATTCTTCTAATGCTTCTATTCCATGTTTAAAGGACTTTTTGGTAAGAGTTTGATGCAATAGGTCATTTATATGTCATCAACTCATAAAATGATTTAAAAATTATACATTATCGAATATATTTAGTTTGGTTATTGTGCTGAATAGTATTTCTCCAGTGTGATATCTACAATGCAATTGTAAGATCTGTAATCACCTTCAGACCAACAAATCGTGAGTAAGAACCTACTTCCTAATATCCCAGATCCTGAATTCCAAATCGATACTAAATTTCATATTTCAATTGTTGCTCTGAACTTATTGTTTTGCATGAGAAAAAGATCTAAATAGGTGTGTAAAGTTATAGAAAACTAAGGTTTTTGTTTATAGAATTTGTCCATGCAGGTTTTTGTATTGTCTACTTTACAAACTGTTATGATTCGATTCTCTGTACTTCATTATCTCGGGTGAATAAAAATCGCAACTATCATAAACTAGGCCTGAACAAATGATGCCGAGGATGGGAACGATCTTTGATCTCAATCTAAATTAAATGAAAGGCCCATTTTGCATTCGATGGTATCCCAATTCTAACTACCTAGCCTTTTCAACACCGATTTATAGTCGAGACCGTCTATATGCTTTTTGCAACACCTCTGAGAGCTCTGCGGTGGCCTAGTGGTTAGAGCCTCCGCCTCAAATATTGGACGTCGCAGGTTCGAACATTGCCTAGTTAAACCAAAGACAAAAGAAGTGTATTAACAGCTCACTCACCAGGCGCTCAGCATTAAGAGTGTTAGGGCTGGTTGGCCTGATGTCATGATAATGTGACTGGTTTGGTAATGATACCGCATGTCTGCAGAATGATTCCCCCAGTGCTAGACATTACTATAAACTGCCAAACTGCAGATATAGTAGCGATATATCCGAACAATTGTTAAAGCTACGTTAAAAATCCGATTCACACACTCAAAATCTATGAAACAAATTTAACCAGGTTTTCTTACTTTCTTTCTATATATAAAAATTCAGATATAATTCCAATCTTTCCCGCAATAAATCTGCAAAAAGGCGATCCGTTTTGGTCATTTGTTGTTCAACAATCTGATGCAGTTTTTATTGTATTTTCTATGTTACTTGAAGGCATTTTCCAAATTAAATTTTTCCAATAATGTTATTCACCAATTCCTCAAATGTTATCTACTTATAGTTGGTTTTTCCAAGCAAAGGATGATGTATTGTCATGAATGGTCTAAAGATAAATATACTGACATCTTTTAGAAATTACTTTAGAAACATTACGCTACATTCATTCAATTTTGGATTTCGATCGTTCTGCACGTCCTCTATTTTCTTTGCTAAATGTTATAAGCAAATTTACCTTTCACATTTAGTGACATTATTGGTAATCGAAGATTAATTAGTACCTAATTCCTCTTCAAGTCCACTCTCCTCTGACATATTGTCTTAATGTAATAATTTCTTTGTCGGTGTAAAGTATAATGTACATCATCTATATTCATTTCTAAATGCACCAATCAGCTTTGATATGATTATAATTGTATAGTTCTTGCGTTTTAATTTATAATATGTGATCCTGAGATTTGTTGTCTACAAAAATATTCCGGCTTTCGGTTTTCGTTTGGTTTATGGATCCATCGCTAAATTTATTCAATGTCACCCATAGAAACTGTTTTCTTTTATTTTCTGAGGCTTGTCATTTAACTGCTTCAAAGTCTTCTTGTTGGATATGTTTTATTCTCGACTATGTCAAAGTCTCTTTATTTCATGCTTTCTTAAGAACGAGAAATGAAAGATCTTGTGGAGTGTTTCCTGTGACTGAAGTAATAGAGTCACTAAAGCAATTGGTAAGATATATTAAACTCTTTAATGTCTTTAAGAACAATGGCAACTGCCTCGGTGGTATTTGTTTGTGTACGCTAATGTTTAATCGCACTGCAAAGATTTAATGAAGTTATTTTATTTAACAGCGGATCGATTAAAATAAGATGAGAAAAGCTATTCGAAACTATTCAAGGTATCCCTGAATTTTATTAATATATCTATCGATTCCAGAACATTCTGATCTGTTATAATATGAACTTATTTCAAATGCGTTGCTGCATAATTGCAAGGAATTTCTTTTGATCAAAGAACATTGTGATGGCATTGCAAAATAATTACCTCTGGCACAGAATACTCACCAATATCGGAAGTAGCCTTGGATGTAACTTCAATTAGCACGCTCGTTCCCTCGTCTACTTCCTTACCACCCATTCCTACATGATGACCTAAAAACAAGGATAAACAATTTTGTTGTATAGCTCTTTATGCCATCGTCTCATAATCGTGTTGAGAAATTGTGTTTAAACAGGATAGTGATATTATTAAAGGCCAGCTGAAGATAGTTTAGTAGTAAAAAGAGATCCCTCTTTTCTTCATTCGTTTCCTCCTTTTTATCATTACGTTCAATATCGTCTTCCTCATCACCATCTATAAGAAAACGAACTAAGTATGAAGAACGCATCCTATAAAGCTCCTCGTGATATTAATCTTATGTATTACACAATCAATGTTGTAAAAATACTGCATATACATTATTTAAGGCACTGTAGTACTTATATATATATCATCTACAAAAGGCTTGATTTTATTCTCTGTGGTATCCAAAGGAAAGTTTATATTTTTGGTGAACGCTTCAAATGACAGAGCAGAAAGAAATGAAACCACATTGCTCGAAGGATGTATCTAGTTTCTATTAGTGGACTTTTCATAATAGGACTTATTACATATACCCTAAAATCTGACTAAAGCGATTAACCTCTAGTGCGAGATTTCTATATCAATGCTCAATCCATGCTCGTAACCTTTTCCTTTGTTCTTGTTATTATTTGTTGTAATTGACCTATTAGGCATTGAGGGTTGGACTATCATAAGTGTCAAACGTTTGAAATGCTTAATCACAAATTCAGCAAATTCCATTTCGTAGTACATGGATCTGGAGAGTCTGACGCCATTAGCATATTCCTTGAACAAGTTATAGACAAATTTTCTAATACGATATGAGAAATACCAAGAAAAAGAAAGAATGGGGTTTCTTAGGATATCCGTGATGTCTCATTTTTCCTGTTCATTGCGCCTTGCCCCTTTTGCACAAAGAAAAAGATAGGTAAAACATGTTTACTAACACAGAAAGGAACAACATGGTCTCTTTTCATTTATATTTTCCAAGGGAAACGAATGCTAAATTAGTAAAACCTTTTGGAAATATTTTGATTTATGAAAAGAATATCGTCAGTGGCAATGTTCCCTTCTCTCTGGATATCATCGACTTTGATTCTAAATGTGCACGTGTGGAACTGCGAGCAAATGAATTTGAAAAAAAGAGCACGTATAGAAGAAAAGTGAATAATTCGCTCGTCCACAACAGACATAAGCGCACCGGATATTGGGAGTTTCACCCCATCAATGTTACACTCTCTACATGTCGCAGCTGAAGGTAGATTGTTATGAGCAACCGTTTGTGCATCTGCAGACAACCCGCGCTTTTTATCGTCATTTTCGTCACTTCCTTTTTGAAGAGAATGAACTGAAATGAAATGGAAACCACAATCATTTTTATTTTCGTTCAGTCGACTCTACTCGGGGGTCCTCAGCACTTTCATTGGAATAAAATCTGAGGTAAGCCGTATGACCAATTTGTTGCATCATCTAAACCTTAGAACATGTTGCATTGGTATCTGCTTGTTTGTTTATGACACGATGCCCATATCCTTCCTTTAGCAATATCGAAGCCTTTGTTTCTTTCTATCTAGTTTCATCAGTTCGAATTCATTAAAATACACTGCGTCCATTAAAGCCATGTCTTGTCAAGAGCCCGACGTCTTTGTTCACTTCAATGTTTTATAGGTGATTTGCAAGAATATGACCTACATATAAATTCATGCGATGTTATAATGAGCATATGTTATGAATCTCACTTCTAAATATACTTTCAATCGGTGAAAGTTGAAAATAATATTCAACTTAATGTAGTATTTTATTTAATAAGAAAAAACTTGATTTTAATCCGTACGCCCATTTAATTCATCACAAGAATAGAAGTAACCATCACATGGAACAATATCAATACTATAAGAATGCCCTGTTTATACCAATCTATCATATAAAACGTATGCGATCCTATCATGTTTGAATTGTATTATGGTGGTGAAGTAATATTTTGCGCATTTTTATCACTTGAGGATTTCTAAGTAAATTCTTCTGATATTTTTATCCCATGTTTAAAGGACTTGTTGGTAAGAGTTTGATGCAATAGGTTATTTATATGTCATCAACTCAGAAAACGATTTAAAAATTATTTGTTATCAAATATATTTAGTTTGGTTATTGTGCTGAATAGTATTTCTCGAGTGTGATTTATTCAATGCATTGTTAAAATATGTAATCACCTTCAGACCAACATATAGCGAGTAAGAACCTGCCTCCTAATAGCCTAGATCCTATCTTCCAAAACCGATACTAAATTTCATATTTCAATTGTTGCTCTGAACTTATTGTGTTGCATGAGAAAAATAACTAAATAGGTGTGTAAAGTTACAGAGAGCCAAGGTTTATGTTTATAGGATCTGTCCATGCAGGTTTATTTATTGTCTTGTTTACCAACTGTTATGATCCTATACTCTGTGCTTCATTCTCTCGGGTTAATCAAAATCCCCACTATCATAATCCAGGCCTGAACAAATGATGCCAAGAATGGTAACGATCTTTGATCTCAATCTAACTTCAATGAAAGGTCCATTCATTTTGCATTCGATGGTATCCCAATTCAAACTACCTAGCCCTTTTACTCTAATTGTTAGTCCAGACCGTCTATATGCTTTTCGCAAAACCTCTGAGAGCTCTCCAGTGTCCTAGTGGTTAGAGCGTCCGCCTCAGATATTGGACGTCGCAGGTTCGAACATGGCCTAGTTATACCAAAGACATAAGAAGTGTATTAACAGCTCCCTCACCATGCGCTCAGGATAAAGAGTGTTAGGACTGGTTGACCTGATGTCATGATAATGTGACTGGTTTGGTCATGATACCGCATGTCTGCAGCATGCTGCCCCAGTTCTAGACATCACTATAAACTGTCAAACTGCAGACTTTGTAGCGATATGTCTGAAAAAGTGTTAAAGCTACGTCAAAAATCCGAATCACACACTCAAAATCTATGAAACAAATTTAACCAGGTTTTCTTACTTTTTTCTACATATACAATTTCAGATATACTTCCAATCTTTTCCGCAACAAATCTGCAAAAGGCAATCCGTTTTGGGTGTTAAACCGTGTGAAACAGTTTTCATTGTATTTTCTATGTTACTTGAAGGCATTTTCCGAATTACATTTGTCACTATAGTATTCACTAATGCCTCCAAAGTTATCTATTTCTAGTTGGGTTTTCTAAGCAAAGTATGATGTCTTGTCATGAATGGTCTGAAGATAAATATACTGACATCTTTTAGAATTTACTTTAGAAACATTATTCTACATTCATTCAATTTTTTATTTTGATCGTTTTGCACATCGTCTACTACCTTTGCTAACTGTTATAAGCACATTCACCTTCCATAATTAGTGACATTATTGGTAATTTAACACTAATTCGTACCTAATTCCTCTTGTCCACTATCCTCTGAAAGATTTAATGTATTTATTTGTTTTATAGGTGTAATGTATAATGTGTATCATCTATGTTTATTTGTAAATGTACCAATCAGCTTTGATATAATTATCATTTTATAGTTCTCGTGTTTTAATGTAGAATATGTGATCATGAGATTTGTTGTCTCCGAAATATTCCGGCTTTCTTTTTTCGTTTGGTTTAGTCAATGTTACCGATTGAAAATATTTCCTTCTATTTTCTTAGACGTTTTTTATTTCACTGCTTAAATGTCTTCAAGTTTGATATGTTCCATTATCGTAAATTTAGATGTCTTTTTAATGGCTGTTTTCTTCAGGACGAATGATGAAGCATCTTGTGGAGTGTTTCCTGTGACTGAAGAAATAGACTGACTACAGCAATTGATCAGATATATTAAACTCTTTAATGTCTTTAAGAACTATGCCAACTGCCTCAGTGTTGTACGTTACTGTACGCTAATGTTTAATCGCAAAGCAAAGAGTTAATGAAGGTATTTATTTTAACAGCTGATCTATTAAAATAAGATGAAAAAACTATCCGAAAGTATTCTTGGTATCCCTGAATTGTATCAAAACCTTTATCGATTTCTGGTAGAACATTAGCCGATTGGAGATTTTTACGCTTGGCAAGAGGTTAGTATCAGAATTACTTTGCGTTCTGGAATGTCAAAAGTAGCAGCTGATATGTTATTATAAACTTTTTGAATGCGTTGCTGTAGTATTACAATGAAAATTGTTTTGATCAAAAACCTATGTGGTGGCATTGTGACATTATTACTTCGTTCACATATATAGACATACTGAATATCAAAATTATCGTGCCATTAAAGATATTATATTTACCTGCCACTGATAAGTCACCGAGATTGGAAACAGCCGTGGATGGACTTCCATTTAGCACGTGCTTTCTCTCGTCTACTGCCTTACCAACTAATTCTACATGATGACCTAACATAAAACAGAAACAGTTTGTATTAAGTTTTATTTATCTTAATGCCACCTTTTTGCAATGGTTGTTGAGAATTTATGTTTAGTCAGGATGGTAACTTTATTACAGGGTTGCTGAACATAGATTAGGAATAAAAGGAATAAAAGGAAATAATTCTTTAGTTCTATCGTTCTTGTCATTGTAACAGCCCCCGTCCTTCTTGTCATCATTAACAAGGAAATCAACAAACTAAAAACAACGTATCCTATAATGCTCTTCATAATTAAAATCTTCAGTATCATACAAATATGCCAAAATGTTGCATATGTATTATTCACGACCCTTTATAACATAGATAATGCATTTGAAGGGCTAGAATTTCGCCTCTGTTGTATATAAAGGAAATTGTATATCTTTGGTGAACGATCGAAATTACAGAGAAGAAAGAAATGAAGCTGTAGTTTTCGATGGCTTGATGCAATTTCTAGTAGTGGACGTTTCCTAATGGAATTATTATGCACACAGACACAAAGAGAATAATCTCTAGTGTTCGATTTATACATCAATGACCAATCAATACTCCTGAACGTGTCCTTTCTATGTTCTTGTTACTTTATATTTGACCTGATAGACATCTATGGTTGAATACATTGTGACTATAAACATTTTGAAAACGCATACTCCGATTTTCCAATTATATTTCGATATACATGTATCAGGAGACACTATTAAGAGATTCATTAAAAAATGTATAAACAAAAGGTCCAATAAGACATCTTTTCCCACTCATTACCGATTTAGCTACAAAGAATAAAGAAGAAAAACAGGTCAAACATAATGTTTACTAACACGGAGATTAAATATCATGGTCTCTTTTCATCTCCACATTCCATAGAAACGTAGCAAAACCCCTTGGAAACGTTGTGATTTAGGACAGATACGTTTCACATGAGAGAACGGGATAACATCAATGATAATGTTTACTTCTGAGCAGTGGCGTCACTCGGGTTGGTGTCACCCAGTGCGGTAGCTCATGGTGTCACCCCCATGGTCCTCCTTCTGTAACAGACCATACAGAATCCTTAGTAATGTCATTTTGGTGTCACCCCCTCTGATGGTGTCACCCGGTACAGTCCGCACCCCCCGCATCCCCCTAGCGAAACCACTGCTGTGCCTGCTAGTCATGTATTTAACTATGATCGGTTATCCGCTTATGAAATCCGACTAGACCGAGCAGTGTGTTCTCTGTAAAATTTGGAATTTCTCATTTTGGTGTCACCCCTCTGAGATGGTGTCACCCGGTGCGGTCCGCACCCCCCGCACCCCCCTAGCGACGTCACTGCTTCTGTGCTACATAAATGAACAATTTCTAAATGCGCATGTGTAGAATTGCAAGCACTGTAATTTGTACAAAGAAAGCGAATAATTCGTTACTCCACTAGAGACAAATGCGCAGTGGGTATTGGGATTTTCAACACATCAATGTTGCACTCTTTACCTGTCGCACATAAAGGTACAGTGTGATGAGCAACCGTCTGTGCATCTGCAGATAACCTGAGCTTTTTAATGTCATCTTCGTCGCTTACTTTTTGAAGAGAATGAACTGAAACAAAATGGAAACCACGATCATGTTTAGTTATGTTAAGCCAAACATACTTTCTGCGTATATCTCAACTAGGGCTATTCAGCAATTTTAATGTAAAAATATCGTATCATATAATGTTTACAACATGTTGCCTAGATATCTTCTATTTGTTTTTGACACGAAGCCAATACTCTTCATGGCATTAACAAAAACTGTGAGTTTATATCTAGCTTCATCTGTGTGAATTTTAATGCACTACACAGCATCCATTTAAACTCCACCGTGCGAAGATTACACACGTCTGTGTCCGTTTGACCTACGTCAACATTAATATATGGTAATATTAAGAAGAAGCATACCTTTGGAATCTCACTCCTAATTATACTTTCAGGACATGAAAATTTGTATTAATATTCAACTTCCTGAAGAATCTTGTTTAAGATAAATACAAATGTTGCGTTCAGTCCATACGCAAATTAAATTCATTACAAAAATGTATCCATCACGTGGAACTATACATAACCTGTTATTCAAAACGTGTGTGACCCTATCATGCTTGAATTATATATAAACAAATTGTTCATATGCTTCTATTCCATTTGTACAGAACGTGACTGTAAGATCTGAAGACTTAAGAGACATTGATTTAATCTAATCAGGAATAGTTTTTAAAAACAACACATTATAAATATTTTGAGTTTGGTATTTGTGCTGAATGGTCTTTCTCGATCATATTATCTCCAGCGAGTTCTCAACATATTTAATCATCTTCAGACCTATAAATTATGAGGAAGAACGTGCCTTCTCATACCTCCCAATCCTGAATTCCAAATCAATATAAAATTTAATTTTTAAATTGTTTCTCTGAATACAGAATGTTGCATCAGCAAGGATCTAACTAGGTGTGCTTATTTATGGACCATTTAGATATTTTTATGCAATTTGTCCCTGCAGATTTTTGTATCTCCTTTTCCAACTGCTAATAGTTGATTTTGTGTGTTTAATGCCATTCTATAAGCTTTTTGCAACACCTCTGATGAAGCTTTAATAGATGTTTCTGTAATATATGAATGTATTGATCATCAGATCTTTGTCTGATTCTTTCCAACATTACAATAGCAATTTCATTGTTTTAGTGTTATTTGATATCGTTTTCCAACATAACTCAACATTGTAAATAAATATTTAAAGAGAAATGTCAACGCCTCTTATACATCAATTCGATTGTTATTGTTTTTAAAACACTGACAACTCCACTTGCAATATATTTAAATATATTTTAGAAAGCTTTATCTTCGAAGAAATGAATCCCAAAGTGGAAACATCCCAAAGGTTCGTCTGCACCACATTTACAGGACATCGAATCCACCTTCTCTTGCAAGTCTATCGACAGAAATAAAACTTTGGGTATCTTCTCTTCTTGGTCGATTTATTTAGGTTTTCCATGCATGGAATCATACCTTGCTTTGGAGTGATAGTGAATGAAGTTGATATATATCCATAACTGAATGGTCTGAAGATAGATATGGCAACATCTTTTTAGAAAGTATATTGAAAGATTTACGGACAAAACGATCCACTTTTGAACAGGTTTCATTATGGACATCATTTACTGCCTTTTCGGATAGTAATAAGGAATTTTGCTTACCATATTTAGTGATAGCATTGTTAAACTAACATTCATTAGCATTAATGTCCTTTTCAAGCTGTCTCGGCTCTAAAGCATCAGGTTCATGTAATAACTTTGTTTTGTTCAAAAATATAATTTGGGTGTTCATTTCCAAATACAGCAATCAGTTTTGATATGATTGTCATTTTAGTCCAAAATGTATATTCCTGTGATATTATCTCCAAAATATCCTTGTACTCTGCGTTTTTTCGGTTGATACATTAACTTTTATAACTGTCATGGCTTTCACCTGTTCTCTTTAGTTTCCTGAAACTTATGTCGTTTCACTGATTAAGCTTCTGTACTCTTGATATATTTCATTCTCGAGATATTTGATGTCTTGTTCATTTTTGTTTTCGTAGATGAGTGATTCCTCGAGACGATAGTAACAATGCGTCTAAAACAATTGTTAAGATATATGAAACTCAAGAATGTCTCCATTTAAGTGTCTTTGACAACAACACTATCTGCTTCAGTGGTATAAATGTGTGCAAGGCTATGTTTATTCTCATTCGGAAAAGTTCAGAAAGGTGTTTTATTTAACAGAGGGTCTACCATAAAAAGATGAGAAATAAAGATATGAAAGTTTTGCTGGTATATCTCAACTTTCACAGGTTCAAGGTTGAAAATTAAAGGATTCAATAGCTATTGTGATGACAACTGGTAGGCATCAAAATCAATTTTCCTTCTGGAGTGACAAAAATAACTGCTAATGTGTAAAATATGAACTTATTTCAAGCGTTATGCTGTATTGTTGCCAAAATAATGTTTATTCCAAAGAACTATGCGATGGCATTACAACTTAATTTCCTCCCTCACATATATAGACCTAAACAATATCAGGACTGGCGTTCCAATAAAGATATACTATAGTTACCTGCCACAAATGGGTCAACCATAATAGGAACAACCGTGGAAGGGCCTCCAGTTAGCACGTGCTTTTTAATGTTTCCGGTCTTAAAACCTGTTTCTGCATGAGGACCTAACATATTATAGAAACGAATTAGTTTTGTTTTCCTTTAGATCATCCTTTCACAATAGTTGCTGAGAAAAGTATGTTATGACAAGACAGTAATGGAGGGTAGCTGAACATCGATTAAGGAAATGCTTCATATCCTCCGTCTATCCTGGTATTACTTCGTTTAATATCATGAAAGTCATCATCATTAACAGCAACATCAACAACAATAAAATAAAAACAACATATCATGTTGTGTTCTGCATTATAAAATCATCATCATTATTATCATGAAATGCATAATTTCCTTCCATCTTTACCTCCTCCTCAGAATCACGTGATTTTATCATAAACATTTTGAACATATTACATGCTGTATCATGGTCTTAAATGTTATCTGTTTTAAAATATAAATTTCGGATATTCGTCTGGCCCGTTTATTTACATGATGGTAATTAGTCCTTGTTAGCTCGCCATGATATAATGTATAATTCTCTTCTATTACTACCCAATCATATTTATCCAAACGTTATATGTAATATTCGTGTTGGTTTACGTTTGTTGTGCTGTGTTAGACTTACATCGCACTCCCAGTTGAATGAATTTTAAAGGTCCAAATTTTGAAAATAACTGCTAAGACATGTACACATGTTGCAAAACCCATTTCCTTTTATATGCATCAGGAGACTACGTTAAGATGTGCCTTTTACAACGTATACAGGGAAGCTCGAATAGGACATGAACAATACAAAAGAAATGAAGTAATGAGGTTTCTTAAGATATATGTTGTCAATCCTGTTCTCACTCATTGAGCCATATCCTTTTTGCCACAAAGAAGAAGGGAGAAAAACAGGTTAAAGGTGATGTTTACTATCACGGAGTAGACTTATCATGGTCTCCGTTCATCACCATGTCCCAAGAGAAAGGTATGCAACAGTATCAAATGTATTTGGAAATATCTTCATCTGGTACAGATATTTTTCACACGGGGGAACGGAATATCACCAATGGCAAGGCTCCCTTGTGCGTTGATTATATCTACGCTGATTTATAGACAGATGGCCAATTTCTAAGTGTGCACCTGTAGAATTGCCAGCAAATACCTTACTCGAAATAGAAAATATGGAATGAAAGTGAATAACAGACATTCACATTAGACATATGCTCATGGGTATTGGGATTTCACCCCATCAATTATGCATATTTACCTGTCGCAGCTGGAGGTACACTGTCATGAGCAACCGTTTGTTCATATGCGGATAACCCGCGCTTTTGATCGTCATCTTCGTCACTATCTGTTTGAGGAGAATGAACCGATTAAACACTAAATTTATTTTTTCACATGTTGGTCGGAAATTAATTACGTTGCATTAAGGCACATATCTAAATAGGTATATACATTTATTGAAATCTAAGGTTTTTGTGTATCGAAATTGTTTATGTAGGGTATTTTATATCCTTTTCCATCTGTTAAGAGTTGATTTGAGTTTTGAGAGATGTTTTAATACCATCTGACTACATTTGAGTATTATCAGGTTCTTCGTAGGATTTTGGTATATAGAATTGTCAATAGTATTATCATCGTTTTATGTTTTTTTTGGATAGTTTCTGTACCTAGCTCAACATGAAAAAATATATGTTGAGACATTTCAACTATTCTTATACAATATCATTTTGATCTTTGAAGTTCTGAAATACTGCCATCTCCACTTTGCAATATATTTAAAATCACTGATTAATGAGAAACCTTTATCCATGAAGAAATTAATCCCAAAATGGAATAGCCTTAGCGTTTTGTATCCACCTTTTCGTGACATCGAATCGAACTCGTCCGGAAAATGTCTGACAGAATTTAAACCATGCGTATTGTATTTTCTTGTTTGATATATTTGGGTTTTCCATGCATGGTATCATACTTTGTTTAGTAAATACTTCTCAAGCTTCTATTACATTTTTACAGAAGGTGTCTTGAAACAGTAAATCATTGATATGTCGTCCAATCTAAAATAGGTTTGAAAAGATAAACAAGATAAATCTATTTAGTTTGGTTATTGTGCTGAATAGCATTTCATAAGCATGATTTCTGCGATGCGTTCGTAAAATCTTTAATCCTCTTCAAATTTACAAATCTTGTGGGAGAACATGTCTCCTAATACCCACCGATCCTGAATTCCAGGTCAAAACTAAATTTGATCAAAATGACAATGTCGTTTTGTAATTCACGTTAAGACAAATTACAATAGCAGTGGTTATTGAAATTATTTATAAAGTCTATCACATTCTTCAAACGTTCAGGCCAATGGTCATATTATTTTTGTTAACAGTTATACGTTGGGTAGTCTTAAATTATATCTCCTCCCAGAAGAATGACCATGTTGTTGTTTTTTATTTCCATAAATACATATCCACTGCATCCATTAATTTTTACATGATTTTGTTAGTATAACTCATATTTTCTACATTGAAGAAAAATATTCCTCGGGGGTGGTGGGCTTTATATCCCTCTGAAATATCCAATTATGTTATTTTTGGTTTTAAAACCACCCATTTAATTCTCTTTTGAGCTTTTGAGACGTTGATTATATTTGTTCTTTTCGTTCTCATAGCCTGTTATTTGATCACTCTTTATGCTACTGTAATCATGAGGCCTTTTTAAATTTAATTTTAGGTAATAAACTCGAAAACAAGTGATCGGATATAACGAACGTGAGATTCACATGTTTAATGTCTTTGACATCAATATCACTGGTTTCAACGGTATACTCCCCTTCAGCAGGGCTGAACACGACCTTTTATTTACCCGCAGGGTCTAACAGAAAGGTAACACAACAATGAATAAGAACTCGTTGCTGGTATACCTACATGCTATCAGCACGTTTACTGACTTCATGTTGAAACTGAAAAGATTTGAGACAATCAAGTTAATAAGTCTGACAACAGGATATATTCCAAAGCAATATCCCGTCTGACATGGCTCAACTGACACAGCAAATTATTTCAAATGCGCTATTACACTATTGCAAAGAAAAATCAAATTGTTTCATCAAAGAAGTAATATGCCATTACCTTACAAATTACGTATCTCCTTCATGGAGATAGACACTCTCACGCAAAGATTCACTCGTTACCTGCTGCAGAGGAATTATTCGTATTATCAGCAGCTGTGTGTGGGCCTCCAGTTTGTGCATGCCTTCTGTCGCCTCCATCCTTTCCATTAATAGCGTAACCTAAAATAAAATAAAAGCATTTTATTGCAATCATCATCGTCATCGCTGTCACTATTAACAACTACATCAATACAATATAAACAACTTATCTCAATAAACGTCTTCATTATGTTTATCTCCATACTCATTATCATCAACATTCTCTCTCCTTATGATCCTCTTCATTCTCATTACTAATATTATCATAGACACACTCTTAGACATATTATTGCATGTAGTATTATGTAATGGTGCAATATTCTGTAGAGATAATTTCGCATTACATTCTGTTGTGGTCAGTATGATACGTGTACGAATTAAGCTTAACGTGCAAAGATTTTTTGACTGCGACGGATTGGATCGGCTCTGTTTGGGACACGAAATGAATTTTAATTAGAGTAAGTTCGATTAATGGTCCGTCAGATGTGTCCCTGTAAGTTCTTGAAGCGGTAAATGACAATAACAAAGAGAAACCAGAGATAGTGTTAGGAAAACTTAGGCATTTAAACAGGTGTCATAAATTATATTGTCCAGAATAGTTACCGAAAATGGCGGACTAGAGAGCACTAAAATTCTGACCTCAATGGAAGCGATAAAAGTTTTGCCTGTAAAGAAAGCGACTCTACATTGCTAACCTTAGCGTGGGGGCCTGTTCCCACACGGAATTCAGCCTTTAGATAAATTCCCACCTCGAAATTAGTGAGTCTAAGTTCTGAGATAGCCAGAATTTAGCTCTGATACAGAGCCATGTCACTCATATTGTTAAAGCGGCCTTACAAATCCCAAAACATACCAGAAAAAGCAAATGAAAACGATCAACTATTTATTACCGTAATCCGCATCAATATATTCTTCTGCAACATTATCATGAACATCATTATTTTCATTCTCATCTTCGTCATCAGCATCATCTACATTATTGAACATACTACCATTATCGTGGTCTTCAGGGTCATCAATTTAAAAATAAATTTTAAATCGCATGCAGAAGAACAGGGTTGCCACGCTAATGTGTGAAATAGTATACCATCCAAAAACCTTAAATGATACAGTTACCAAGCAGTAAGTTGCTTATATATTTTTGGGAATCTTATCATCTTAAGATTACGATAATAGTAAGATATATCTGAAGTGCTAATTCAGTGACGGTAATTATCTTTAATTATCATATAATTTAATATGTCACTATGTTCTTTATTTATGAACTGTCATACATGGATAATAGCCATTAATAGATTGCGTTTTTGTATCAAATTCACTTGTGATGTATTGAAAATGAACTTTTTAAAATTGCGCGACAGTAGCGTTGTGAGAAAATACAGTTGTACAAAGAAGAACTATTGACAAACACTAAAGATATGGTCCCTAGTCCACAGATGTATCCACCCGGAGGACTGGGACTGTCGCGTTACCAGCCACTGCCTGAGAATTGCAGCGGCTGCTGGTGTATCAGACGACAACCCGTCATCTTCATCACAAACTCATTGATGAGAATAAACTAAAATAAAATTTAACTTTATTTTAATTCACATAGGTTTAGAAAAATGTCACATTCAACAACGGAATGACAAGTGCAATGTTCCTACCGCTATTTTTTAAATAACCGCTTCATATGTGCTCTTATAACACTGCAAGCAAAACCGATTTGATACATATTAAAACTCCAATGCCATTGTAAGATTTGTTCTTTCTTAACAGCTGTAGACACAACGAGTATGCTAACTGGCACGCCAGTTAGTTTGCACTAGTTACCTGCAGAAGAGGAATTATGAGCAGTCTTGTATACACATCCAGTTAAGCCGCAGCTTCTGCTTACTCCTTCCTCACCACCAGCAGAATCTAGAAAACAATAGAAAGCAGTTTATGTTTCTTTGCATAATGTCAGCTCTTCTCGTGGAAGAATTGTGTTTGGAGAGAACAAAAAGTTAGTAGAGCGTACCTAAAGTATATTACAGAAATAAAAAGATACATATTTTGGTTTTCTAAACTTCTTTTAGTCATCATTACAATTATTAACATCCTTGTCGTTGTCCTGCTTAAAAACAAACAAACAAAAAAAACCCACAATAAAACAGACACATATTTGCAAGAAACATTTATGGAAGATATTGTTTACTTGTATATTTAATCCAAGATAAATGCGCATTTTGTAACGGGATTGTCGCAACATCATATTTTCCCTTTCATAACCCGTCATGTGTGATTCTACAGATCGTCATCAACAACATCAACAGCATCACTATCGTCATCAATAAACTTATCATTCTCGTCGACAGTTTCATTATCATTATCATCCTTCATGTTTTTAGAACATAATCATGACTGAGCAACAAATCATATATCAGGATTTTGTGTCATGTAAGAATGTCATTCCACGAATATGGCCACGTATTTTGAACCGTAACGACTAAGGTAGTGTTCTTGTTTGAAAACCTCCGCCACATTTGCAATTCATATTCATTCTTAAATGGCCTACTACACACCATGAACATGGCAGATCTACGAAGTGAATAATTTTATTCAAAATTAGCACAATCTAGTTTATGAAACACTATGCAATTCATGAACTTTCAGAAGTTGGATTCCACTGTTATTTCTTGTATTGTTTCACCCACAGATTGCATCCATACATTAAATCATATTATAATATCTTTGTTTGGTGGTCATTGAATTGAGAAATATTATAATTTAATATCAGCTTACATAAGGTTTTGAAATTGATTCTTAATTTATTAGTGCAGTCTTTGCGGTTGCTAAAATTATCCAAGGCCTGTGGACTTGAATGTCTGCAGTATAGAAATACAATCGTATATACTGGATGCAGTGTCAAAACATCCCACAACGGAATAATTCTAACACGATCCCGAAGATTTTATACAGCGTAAAATAGTACACAATGCGTCAAAGGCAAGAAACTGGACTATTTACGTGTAGTAAAACAGGATGTTTAATGTCAGTCTTGATTCATGATTCATGCTGACTGTCTTGAGGGCGATATGAACGAAATGTAAATGACTGATATGGAACATGTGCAACCTTGAAAACAATATATATATATATATATATATATATATATATATATATATATATATATATATATATATATATATATATATATATATATATATATATATATATATATATATATATATGTGTGTGTGTGTGTGTGTGTATATATATATATATATATATATATATATATATATATATATATATATATATATATATATATATATATATATATATATATATATATATATATCCCGAAACATAGCCGTTTTATATCCAATTTCATTATGTCACAGTCCATGGAAACCTTGCAGCACGGAGATCATTATACAGCAAGGAAATAACTGAGGTCATGAGCCCTGGAGAAGAATATTTAGCACAACGCAGAGCCGAGACTAGTGGGTCTTTTCAAGTATTAACCCCAGCGTTGTATCAAGGAAAGACAGCATGCAAATACAAATGATGACTTGAACTTGTAAAATATTTTCTGAAAGTAGCGTGCTAATGAAAAATATGCAATGAAAAGAAGAAAAAAACACATATACCTTTCATCTGTTTTTTTCTTCAGTCAAATTAAATGAGGATTATGCTTTTTCCATGAAGAACATTGAATTCAATATGAGCATGTTGAGAAGTGGACAAAGTTGTCTTTATTTCGCTCACAGTGTCTAAGAAAATTGTGAGGAAAATCGAACCGAACAGGATTTGCTGGTATGCGTAAATGTAATAAACACGTCTTCACATTACAGGCAGTAGCGGAGACGATTGAAGAGAGAAAGTTAACGCATTAACCTCATCAGTATGTGTTCATAAAAGAGGAATCGGTCTCGAACGCTCCCATGAAGTATTGCAAGCAAAATTATGTATACAAAGAATAAATATGTGTTGACATTGTATATTAATTCCCTTCTTCACATATAGAAGCATTTGGGACTGGCAAGTCATTAACGTTGCAGTAGTTACCTGCTGATGAAGAATCATCCGTAGTTTGATAAACCGTGTATGCTGATCCAGTTAAGTCTCGCCTTCTGCGGTCCAGTTCCTCGCCGGCAGCAGAATCTAATATGATATAATAAAAAGTGTCTTGTATTTTGCTTCACAGTAGGTTAGGAGAACTGGAGTTCGGAAAGAAGTAATGTTAGTAGAGGGAACCTTGAGATATGTTCTTCATTATCATTCATTTTTTCATCAATGAAATCATCATCGTCGTCGTTGCCATCATCATTATCATTAACATCAACAGCTATATACAACCAAAATATCAATATCTTATCACCTTAATTCTCATTAATATGTTAATCTTCATTTTTGTATCATATTGTCCTTATCTTATCATCAAATATTATGATATATTAGTACCATTATCATTGTCTTCAGGATCTTCTTTTTTAAACTTAGTTTTCAACCCGACCAGGAGCCACGTAAAAAATGCTATTCTAATGTATGAAATAATATACAATCCATAAGCCATAGTTATTAAGGTAGCATGACTCTTTGACCTTTTGACCCATTAATTTCATTCACTTATTGATATGATCTCATGAAATCTTTGTTAGGTGGTTAGTAAATAACGGAAAATCATGTTACATGATTATACAGCTTACTTTTTTGAAACTATTCTCTGCCCAATGTTACAGGTTTCGTCTAGTACAGCCATAAACGGAACGTGTTCTTGCATGTATTTCGCCAAAATAATATATGATGCGGTCATATATCAAGTATCACAGATGCATACCGGCATGATTTCAAGCGAATACATTTCTAGCATAAAAAATTAAGTAATCTCAAAATAGTACATTTATCCCTCCTCCACTGAAACATGCACACTTTGTGTTGTGATTTTTGCGCCATCAAACGTGCACTCTTTACCTGCAGTAGCCTGAGAATCGCTATTATTAGCAGTCGATGGTGGATTTTCAGCTCCGTCATCATCAGCAACACTTGTAAGTGAAGGATCTAGATATAATAGAAATAAGCTTTCTTTTCGCTTCTGGCCAAACATTGGTAATTATTGCATAGCAATTGCTTGTCGAGGAATGGTATTTTTTGTAGATAGGACATAAATAATGAATATGGAAAAGAAAAGAACCAAACGAATGGCTTTAAGCCTCGTTCTCGTCATTATAAAATCATTTTCATCACCAATTCATCATAATCTATCGGAATTCATCAATATAGTGTGAGCAGTGGTATCAGAATCATATTAATCTTCATGTCTCTTTCTAATCATTTTCTTAGTTATCATTATCATAATCTTCTTCGTCAATCATCGTGTTGGCATCATCGTACTGTCCTTCGAGATGATCTCATTTTGAAAAACAAAAACATATATTTGGATTTTTGTCTCATATTAGAAGCGTCGTTTCACGAATATGACCAAGGTATTAAGGACGATGTAAGATATTGGTAATGTTTGAAGATTGCAGTCACTAATGAGAAATATATTAAATCGTCGATGCCGTATGATGCACAGGGTACGTGGTAACGTCAGGAAACAAATATAGCGTGTAAAAAGACTATACCATCAATGATTAATCAGAATTTAGGTTACAATGTGTTGCGTTGACGGTTTATCTATGGCTAATATTATATCTGATGCAGCTTTAGATGCAATTTTAAATACGCATTCCATTCGCATTCCAGAAGATTTGTAAAATTGTATATTTATGCCCTATCCCACAGAGACATGCATACTGGGTACTAGGATTGTTGTGCCATCTAAAGTACACTCTTTACCTGTTGAACCTTGTGGTTTGCTTTTTGGAGTAGTTGTGTGCGGATTTACAGTTCCTTCTACACCAGTAAATTTTGGATGCAAATGATCTATAAGAAAACAGAAAAACATTTCTGGCGAAATATTGTTAATTATTGCAGAGACATTGAACTAAGAGGAGAGGACCGAAACATAAAATATTCAAAAGATAAGAAGCAAACCCTGGTTTTGAGCATTCGTTCATGTCATCATAAAATCATTTTCATCATCATTGCATCATAAAATGCGGTAATGAAAACAATACCATGTCAGCAAAGGTATCAGCATAATACTCAAACCAAATTTATTATTGGTAACACAATCATCATCACAATCAACATTGTTAATATTATGGTCATTATCAACGCCACGATCTTTGTCATATTTTCTTCATTATAATTATTATCGTCATCATCATCAATGATCGTATTAGGTTCAATGTACTGAACACGAAAGTAGCAGATATACGAAACGTATCAGCAAAGACAGAATTAAGCATCACCTATTACATGAAAGTTTATGCCATCCATGATTTGTCAGAATTTAGGTTACAATGGGTAAATGTTATGATATATCTATGGTTAAATTAATATATGATGCAGTATTAAATGCAATTTTAATGGTGTAACTTGGTAGCATTGCAGACGGATACATTTTCAAAATTGTATATTTATCCCCGATGATCCAGAGACATACACACTGGGTATTGGGATTATTGTGCCAAAAAAGGAGTTCTCTTTACCTGCTGCAGCATGGGGATCGCTACTATGAGCAATCATGTGAGAATTTCCAGTCGCGCTCACACCAGCATGTCCTGTATGCAAATGATTTAAAATACAATTTTAAAAAAGTTTTTGAGAAACGTTGTTAATCATTGCAGAGACATTTCAATGCAGGGAACGAACGTTATCTTTAGTATATAGGACCGAAGCATAGAATATGCAAAAGATAAGAAGCAAACTCTGGTTTTGAGCATTCGTTCTTGTCATCAAAAAATCATGCTTTGGTTTTGAAGAAACTCTGCCACTTATGAGAAATATATTATATCTGAAATGACCTACAACGAACAAGAAAGTAGCAGATATACGAAACGCATCAGCTAAGACAGAATTAACATCCCCATTACACGAAAGATTATGCCATCCATGATTCGCTAGAATTTAGGTTACAATGCGTTAGGTTTCTTGTATCTCTATAGCTAAAATCATATATGATGTAGTCTTAGATTTTAAAGGTGCACTCAGGTAGCATTGCAGGAGAATAAATTTACAATGCGTTACGTTGGCGGTATATATATGGCTAATATTATATTTGATGCAGTTTTAGATGGAATTTGTTAATTACGCACTCTATTAGCATTCCAGATGATTTGCAACATTGTATATGTATCCCCGACCCCACAGAGACATACACACTGGGTATTGGTATTGTTGTGCCATAAAAGGAGTTCTCTTTACCTGCAGCAGCATGCGGATCGCTACTATGAGCAGTCATGTGAACATTTCCAGTCGCGCCCACGGCAGCATGTCCTGTATGCAAATAATTTAAAATCATATTGTAAAAAGTTTATCGCAAAACGTTGTTAATTATTGCAGAGAAATTGTACTGGAGAAAACATCACAATCAACATTGTTAATATTATCGTCGTCATCAACCAAATGATCTTTGTCATATTTTTCTTCATTATAATTATTATCGTCATTATCATCAATTATCGTATTAGCTTCAATGTAGTGGCCGTGAAGATCATCTAATTTGATAACCTAATCATATATTAGCATTTTGAACCACAAAGATAATGTTAGGTAGTGCAATGGTTTGAAGAAATTCGGCCACATATGAGAAATATATTATATCTTAGATGACCCACAATGAACAAAACCGTAGCAGGTATACGAAACTATCAGCAAAGACAGAATTAGCATCACCTATTACATGAGAGATTATGCCATCCATGATTCGTCAGAATCTAGGTTACAATGCATAAATGTTCTAGTATATCTATTACTAAAATCATATATGATGCAATATTAATTGCAATTTTATAGGTGCAATCTGGTAGCATTGGAGACGAATAAATATTCAAAATTGAATATTTATCAACGACCCCACAGTCATGCACACAGGGAAATGAGATTGTTGTGTCATCAAAAGTGCTCTCTTTACCTGTTGCATCATGAGGCTCGCTACTATGGGCAGTCATGTGAGAATTTCCAGTCGCGCCAACACCAGCATGTCCTGTATGCAAATGATTTAAAATACAATTAAAAAAAGCTTTTGGCGAAACGTTGTTAATTATTGCAGAGAAATTGTACTGGAGATATCGGTAGTTTTAGTTGAGAGTAGAGAAACAAAGACTATGCAAAAGATAAGAAGCAAACTCTGGTTTTGAGAATTCGTTCTTGTCATCATTTTCATCATCATTTCATCATAAAATGCGATAAGGAAAACATTACCATGTCTGCAATTTTATCAAATAATACTCAAATCATATCTATTATCAGTAACAAAAGCCATCATCACAATCAACATTGTTAATACTATCGTCATTATCAACGACATGATCTTTGTCGTCTTTTCTTCATTACAATTGGTATAGTCGTTATCATCAATGATCGTATTAGCTTCAATGTACTGCCCATCAAGATCATCCAATTTGATAATCAAATCATATATTAGTATCTTGAACATAAAAATAATGTTAGGTAGTGCTTTGGTTCGAAGAAACTCTGCCACTTATGAGAAATATATTATATCTTAGATGACCTTCAACAATAAAAAAAAGTAACAGATGTACAAAAAGTATCAGCAAGGACAAAATGAGCATCACCTATTATATGAAAGATTATGCCATTCATGATTCGTCAGAATTTAGGTTACAATGGGTAAATGTTCTGGTATATCTGTGGCTAAAATAATATATGATGCAGTATTAAACGAATTTTAACGGTGCACTTTGGTAACATTGCAGACGAATACATTTTCAAAATTGTATATTTATCGCCGACCCCACAGGGACAGACACACTGGGTATTGGGATTATTGTGACATAAAATGAGTTCTTTTTACCTGCTGCAGCATGGGGATCGCTACTATGAGCAGTCATTTGAGAATTTCCAGTCGCGCTCACACCAGCATGACCTGTATGCAAATGATTTAAAATACAATTAAAAAAAGCATTTGAGGAACGTTGTTGATTATTGCAGAGAAATTTCACTGGAGAGAAAGAACGTTATCTTTATTATATAGGACCGAAACATAGAATATGCAAAAGATAAGAAGCAAACTCTGGTTTTGAGCATTCGTTCTTGTCATCAAAAAATCATGCTTTGGTTTTGAAGAAACTCTGCCACTTATGAGAAATATATTATATCTGAAATGACCTACAACGAACAAGAAAGTAGCAGATATACGAAACGCATCAGCTAAGACAGAATTAACATCCCCATTACACGAAAGATTATGCCATCCATGATTCGCTAGAATTTAGGTTACAATGCGTTAGGTTTCTTGTATCTCTATAGCTAAAATCATATATGATGTAGTCTTAGATTTTAAAGGTGCACTCAGGTAGCATTGCAGGAGAATAAATTTACAATGCGTTACGTTGGCGGTATATATATGGCTAATATTATATTTGATGCAGTTTTAGATGGAATTTGTTAATTACGCACTCTATTAGCATTCCAGATGATTTGCAACATTGTATATTTATCCCCGACCCCACAGAGACATACACACTGGGTATTGGTATTGTTGTGCCATAAAAGGAGTTCTCTTTACCTGCAGCAGCATGCGGATCGCTACTATGAGCAGTCATGTGAACATTTCCAGTCGCGCCCACGGCAGCATGTCCTGTATGCAAATAATTTAAAATCATATTGTAAAAAGTTTATCGCAAAACGTTGTTAATTATTGCAGAGAAATTGTACTGGAGAAAACATCACAATCAACATTGTTAATATTATCGTCGTCATCAACCAAATGATCTTTGTCATATTTTCTTCATTATAATTATTATCGTCATTATCATCAATTATCGTATTAGCTTCAATGTAGTGGCCGTGAAGATCATCTAATTTGATAACCTAATCATATATTAGCATTTTGAACCACAAAGATAATGTTAGGTAGTGCAATGGTTTGAAGAAATTAGGCCACATATGAGAAATATATTATATCTTAGATGACCCACAATGAACAAAACCGTAGCAGGTATACGAAACTATCAGCAAAGACAGAATTAGCATCACCTATTACATGAGAGATTATGCCATCCATGATTCGTCAGAATCTAGGTTACAATGCATAAATGTTCTAGTATATCTATTACTAAAATCATATATGATGCAATATTAATTGCAATTTTATAGGTGCAATCTGGTAGCATTGGAGACGAATAAATATTCAAAATTGAATATTTATCAACGACCCCACAGTCATGCACACTGGGAATTGAGATTGTTGTGTCATCAAAAGTGCTCTCTTTACCTGTTGCATCATGAGGCTCGCTACTATGGGCAGTCATGTGAGAATTTCCAGTCGCGCCAACACCAGCATGTCCTGTATGCAAATGATTTAAAATACAATTAAAAAAAGCTTTTGGCGAAACGTTGTTAATTATTGCAGAGAAATTGTACTGGAGATATCGGTAGTTTTAGTTGAGAGTAGAGAAACAAAGACTATGCAAAAGATAAGAAGCAAACTCTGGTTTTGAGAATTCGTTCTTGTCATCATTTTCATCATCATTTCATCATAAAATGCGATAAGGAAAACATTACCATGTCTGCAATTTTATCAAATAATACTCAAATCATATCTATTATCAGTAACAAAAGCCATCATCACAATCAACATTGTTAATACTATCGTCATCATCAACGACATGATCTTTGTCGTCTTTTCTTCATTACAATTGGTATAGTCGTTATCATCAATGAACGTATTAGCTTCAATGTACTGCCCATCAAGATCATCCAATTTGATAATCAAATCATATATTAGTATTTTGAACATAAAAATAATGTTAGGTAGTGCTTTGGTTCGAAGAAACTCTGCCACTTATGAGAAATATATTATATCTTAGATGACCTTCAACAATAAAAAAAAGTAACAGATGTACAAAAAGTATCAGCAAGGACAAAATGAGCATCACCTATTATATGAAAGATTATGTCATTCATGATTCGTCAGAATTTAGGTTACAATGGGTAAATGTTCTGGTATATCTGTGGCTAAAATAATATATGATGCAGTATTAAACGAATTTTAACGGTGCACTTTGGTAACATTGCAGACGAATACATTTTCAAAATTGTATATTTATCGCCGACCCCACAGGGACAGACACACTGGGTATTGGGATTATTGTGACATAAAATGAGTTCTTTTTACCTGCTGCAGCATGGGGATCGCTACTATGAGCAGTCATTTGAGAATTTCCAGTCGCGCTCACACCAGCATGACCTGTATGCAAATGATTTAAAATACAATTAAAAAAAGCATTTGAGGAACGTTGTTGATTATTGCAGAGAAATTTCACTGGAGAGAAAGAACGTTATCTTTATTATATAGGACCGAAACATAGAATATGCAAAAGATAAGAAGCAAACTCTGGTTTTGAGCATTCGTTCTTGTCATCAAAAAATCATGCTTTGGTTTTGAAGAAACTCTGCCACTTATGAGAAATATATTATATCTGAGATGACCTACAACGAACAAGAAAGTAGCAGATATACGAAACGCATCAGCTAAGACAGAATTAACATCCCCATTACACGAAAGATTATGCCATCCATGATTCGCTAGAATTTAGGTTACAATGCGTTAGGTTTCTTGTATCTCTATAGCTAAAATCATATATGATGTAGTCTTAGATTTTAAAGGTGCACTCAGGTAGCATTGCAGGAGAATAAATTTACAATGCGTTACGTTGGCGGTATATATATGGCTAATATTATATTTGATGCAGTTTTAGATGGAATTTGTTAATTACGCACTCTATTAGCATTCCAGATGATTTGCAACATTGTATATTTATCCCCGACCCCACAGAGACATACACACTGGGTATTGGTATTGTTGTGCCATAAAAGGAGTTCTCTTTACCTGCAGCAGCATGCGGATCGCTACTATGAGCAGTCATGTGAACATTTCCAGTCGCGCCCACGGCAGCATGTCCTGTATGCAAATAATTTAAAATCATATTGTAAAAAGTTTATCGCAAAACGTTGTTAATTATTGCAGAGAAATTGTACTGGAGAAAACATCACAATCAACATTGTTAATATTATCGTCGTCATCAACCAAATGATCTTTGTCATATTTTTCTTCATTATAATTATTATCGTCATTATCATCAATTATCGTATTAGCTTCAATGTAGTGGCCGTGAAGATCATCTAATTTGATAACCTAATCATATATTAGCATTTTGAACCACAAAGATAATGTTAGGTAGTGCAATGGTTTGAAGAAATTCGGCCACATATGAGAAATATATTATATCTTAGATGACCCACAATGAACAAAACCGTAGCGGGTATACGAAACTATCAACAAAGACAGAATTAGCATCACCTATTACATGAGAGATTATGCCATCCATGATTCGTCAGAATCTAGGTTACAATGCATAAATGTTCTAGTATATCTATTACTAAAATCATATATGATGCAATATTAATTGCAATTTTATAGGTGAGTTCTTTTTACCTGCTGCAGCATGGGGATCGCTACTATGAGCAGTCATTTGAGAATTTCCAGTCGCGCTCACACCAGCATGACCTGTATGCAAATGATTTAAAATACAATTTAAAAAAGCATTTGAGGAACGTTGTTGATTATTGCAGAGAAATTTCACTGGAGAGAAAGAACGTTATCTTTATTATATAGGACCGAAACATAGAATATGCAAAAGATAAGAAGCAAACTCTGGTTTTGAGCATTCGTTCTTGTCATCAAAAAATCATGCTTTGGTTTTGAAGAAACTCTGCCACTTATGAGAAATATATTATATCTGAAATGACCTACAACGAACAAGAAAGTAGCAGATATACGAAATGCATCAGCTAAGACAGAATTAACATCCCCATTACACGAAAGATTATGCCATCCATGATTCGCTAGAATTTAGGTTACAATGTGTTAGGTTTCTTGTATCTCTATAGCTAAAATCATATATACGAAACGCATCAGCTAAGACAGAATTAACATCCCCATTACACGAAAGATTATGCCATCCATGATTCGTTAGAATTTAGGTTACAATGCTTTACGTTTCTTGTACATCCATGGCTAAAATCATATATGACGCAGTCTTAGATGCAATTTTAAATGTGTACTCTGATAGCGTTGCAGAAAAATAAATTTCAATGCGTTACGTTGACGGTATATGTATGGCTAATATTATATTTCATTCATTTGTAGCATTCCGGATGATTTTCAAAATTGTATATTTATCCCCTACCCCACAGAGATATACACACTGAGTATTGGTATTGTTGTGTCATAAAATGAGTTCTCTTTACCTGCTGCAGCATGCGGATCGCTACTAATAGCAGTCATGTGAGAATTTCCAGTCGCGCTCATACCAGCATGTCCTATAAGCAAATAATTTAAAACCAAATAGATAAAAGCTTATGGCGAAACGTTGTTAATTATTGCAGAGAAATTGTACTGGAGAAAACATCACAACCAACATTGTTAATATTATAGTCGTCATCAATGCCATGATCTTTGTCATCTTTTTCTTCATTATAATTATTATCGTCATTATCATCAATTATCGTGTTAGCTTCAATGTAGTAGCCGTCAAGATCATCTAATTTGATAACCTAATCATATATAAGTATTTTGAACCACAAAGATAATGTTAGGTAGAGCAATGGTTTGAAGAAACTCGGCCACATATGAGAAATATATTGTATCTTAGATGACCTACAATGAACAAAACCGTAGCAGAATTAGCATCACCTATTACATGAAAGATTATGCCATCCATGATTCGTCAGAATTTAGGTTACAATATGGGTAAATGTTCTGATATATATATATATATATATATATATATATATATATATATATATATATATATATATATATATATATATATATATATATATATATATTACAAAAATCATATATCATGCAGTCTTGGATGCAATTTTATTGGTGCAATCCAGTAGCATTGCAGACGAATAAATTTGCAAAATTGTATATTTATCTCCTTCTCCATAGAGACATATACACTGGGTATTTTGATTTTTGTGTCATCATAAAGAGTTATCTTTACCTGCTGCAGCATGGGGATCGCTACTATGAGCAGTCATATGAGAATTTCCAGTAGCGCCAACATCAGCATGTCCTGTATTTAAGTGATCTAAAATACAATAGAAAAGAGTTTTTGGCGAAACGTTCTTAAATATATCAGATACATTGTATTGCGCAGAAATTGTATTGTACAGAACGTAATGTTTTAGTACAGAGGAATGAACCATGATCTTTCTCATCTTTAACTGCATTATTATTCGGGAAGTAACGGGTTCGAATCCCGGTCGAGTCATAATAAAAACTTCAAAATGGTGCTAACAGCTACCTCAGCATTAAGAGGTTATTGCTAGGCCATGGCGTTAAGATAATGTGACAGGGTGGGACATCATGCCATATATATACGCCATGATGTTCAAGTGCTATACATCATTATAAACTGCCAGACTCCAGACATATTAGCTATATGACTGAACAAATGTTAAAGCTACGTTAAAATTCCAAATCACAAACACACACAACCTTTATTTGCATTATTATCGTCTTAGAATTAGCATCAGCTAGCATATGAAAGATTATGCCATTCATTATTCGTCAGAGTTTAGGTTGCAATGCATTAGGTTGTATATATACAAAATGTATGCTCTCTTTACCTGCTGCAGCCTGATGATCGTTGTTAGAAGCAGTCGTATGTGGATTTCCAGTCCCGCCCACACCTGCAAATTTTGTATGCAAATGATATTACAGTAAAATAGAAATAAGCTTCTGGCGAAACACTGTTGCAGAGACATTATACTGGAGAGAAGGGTATTTCAAATCATACATTAAGGTTTTGTCCGATATAAGAGACATCATTTCACTTGTTAGCTAGTGATTTTGTTTGAAAAAGTGTGTCAATTTGAAATACTATATGACTTAGTATGAACAGGGAACGTGGCAGCTGTACGAAACGAATCTGGCAAGACAGAAATTAGCATAATCAATTTTATGAAAGACTATGCCATCCATTAATCCTTAAAATGTAGGTTACATTGAAGTATATTTCTTCAGATTGATCTTTAGCTTATATCGTCTAAGATGAAATCTAAGAAGCATTTGTAAGACTCTTGCATTCTTTACCTGCCGTAGCCTGGGAATCGCCATGAGCAGTCGAGATTGGATTTACTGTCCCGTCCACAACAATAACATTTGTATGAGAACGATCTAAAATAACAAACAAGTTTTCGTTTCGGCGTATGGCTAAATACTGGTAATTTTGGCATAGAAATTCAACTATTAGTTTATTTATTACGCTTTTTGTAATTTGCAGATAAGAGGCATGGAAGGTTCTGGTTCTCCTCTCTCCATGTGGTATAGAAAAAACATATTCAGAAATGGCAGACAACAGAAGGATTAGAAATTTTCAAATTCGTTAAACAAGTTGCAATAGTGTGCAACATTTCGATGTTGAGTAATGTGACTACTTGTGTATATTTAATGACTTCTGGCAAAGAAAGGTTTATGGAAAACATGTCAGCTGTCAGCCGTCGATGGAGCCGATATTTATAAAAAAAACTGATAATTACAAATTTATGAAGTGTGCCTTGGCAAAGATTTCGTATTGGGAATATTAAAGTATGTGTTCATTTGCCACGAAATATTACCCAAACTTTCTCTCGAATTACGCTAATGTTGCCTCCTATAGCACTAAGAAATAAATGAACGGGACCGACATGGAGCAACTTTGAAAATAATTGATGTACCGAAATATAAGCCATTTTAAATAAAATGTCATATATCAGAATTCAAACAAATATGTACATGAACATTTGTGATATGAAGACACACAGCCATTGAAATTAGTGCAAAAGGAGACAAAAGAATGTATCTCTAAACTTTTAATTCATTTCAACTAAATGGGTAATACACTTTCTCCATTAACAAGTATTAGCGAAAACATGTGAAAAGTTAAAGTTTGTTCTGATTGAGAAGAAGTAAATTAGTCTTTAATTCACTTCCAAAGTATAAGAAAATGGTGAGGGAAAATGGAACTTAAAGCTTTGCTGGCGTCTGTAACTTTTAAAGAAAGGATATTTCTCACCAATGCTACAGGGGAATCTGACTGTTTTGCTAACCTGACTTTTCACATCTCAGTCTGTTTATCTCAGACCAGTCGTCCTAGTCATGATGTCCACGAGCTAGAAACTACTTTTGAAAAGAAACCGTTAAGGTCTTCCGTTGTGCCATAAAATCCACAAACAACAAGAACAAAAACATACATATAACGAAACGAAATTCACTATAAAGCAGCTTAAAGTCTCTCCAAATTTGATAAAACCATACAAAAGATTTTGAGACACACACAAACATACACACACACACACACACACACACACACACACAGAGCCGAGCTATTTGATAGAACTCCAGACACATAAGCAGAACACATCACTGGTCACACAAAACCAAAAGCACTTAAGTAATATTGCAAAGCCGGCAAAAGCCACAAATGTGTTATGTTAAACTTGTTTCTTCTAACTGTCGAACACCCAGAGTCCTTGATTGCAAATGATGACTCATGTATCTACCAACCAGAGTGGTTCCTTTATCAGTCCATATGCTATTCCACTAAAGATATTCATGTAGTATATCATTGCAACACTTACATATTTCCAGAACAGAAAATTTAAATTTTCAAGTAAGTAATGAGTTAGACATTTCCCGATGTCGCTATACACTTCGTTAGAACTGTACCTAGCAGGCATATTCTTTTGCACAGTATCATACCTCTGCCTATCATGGAACGTTTTCCAAATTATAACTGATGAAAGGTAAAACTAAACCGTACACAATATATTAATTATTTATTGTCAATTTCACATGACATCCATCGATTAAATGTAATAATAAAGTAATAATATCAAATGGTATTTATTTCTTTTTCAAGTGCGTGCAACTTGCGTACTTAAGGTCGACAGGTTACCCATTGCTGTCATTAACACATTCGCCTTCATACTCGTTATAAACAAAAGCATGTGGCTTGAGACTCTCATTGCGCAGTAATTCTAACATATAACAATTCAAACTTTTTCTTTATTTTTTATTTGTATAAGAGCGATATATGAAGCTAGTTTCCACTTAGATAATTATTGAGAGTTTCATAAACGAGTACAAATCCTGATGACATTTATACAGAGTGAGAAGCGGTAATATTACATGAAGAATACTGTGTTTTGAGTCTGCTAACTAAATTGCAATGGTGAAAGTTGTTGCTTTTTTACATTTATTTGGAAAAAGAATGTGTGATAAAAATAATCTACGTCGGTATTTGTATCAAGACAATGAAATCGAGACAATGAAATCGAGGGGTTACTTTTTTGTCTCCCCACGAGGCTAATCTAAGCTCTAGACTGGAATTTCCTTGTCTCGGGCCGAACCCCAAATCGATTAATATAAATCGGCGAAACAACTTCAAGAGTAATATTCACTTTGGCATGGTTGATAAAAACCGCTGATGTGTTAGATGAGAATCTTTCTTGAAATGCTAGTTTTAGTATTGCAAACTACACTTTTTGTACAAAGAAGAAGTGGTTGATGATATTATGAATTACGTCCCTCCTACCCATATACAATCACACTGATTATTGGGATTATCACACCATTATATTTGCAATAGTTACCTGCCGCGGAGGACGCATCCCGATTATGAGCAACCGTGTGCGAACCTCTATTTAACCAGTTGATTATGTTTGATCCTTCCTCTGGAAATCTTCCAACTAGAAAAACTGATATAAAATAGAAAAAAACTTGTTTAGAATTGATTATTTGGTTCATCTATTCTTCTTGACCACATAATCATCGTTATAACTAACATCATTACAAAACAACACGAGGAAAAACTGAAAGATATAACATAAGATGTTTACCACGATTTGTGTTCAAGGCCTTGCATGCTTTACAAAATTAGAATGTTCTAGAAGCGAACTTGTTTACTAGTTGATAGACTTGTCCATTTAAACTTATCCACATCCTAGACATTTTATTGTTTTAGGTGAAGTTTAATTGGCATATATAGGATAAGGTAAGCAATTATACATTTCCCCTTTTATGTTCAGTCTGTGGAATCATGTACTCTTCTTTTCAGATATAATTTGAGAGGACATATTAAGTTATTTATTGGAATTAAAAAGTGTTAACTGATTTTTCTAGTATAAATGAATATTCCTGACATATATATCCTGCTTGTGCAATTTTCAAAGCTATGGCAAAATGAGCTCTTGCGAATATGGATGATCAGGTAAGTATTAATTTAGCTGACACATTTATTGGTCAATCATTTGGTAAGGAAGCTTTTGGTTTTAGTATTGATCAATTAACATATAAAAATGACTGATCTCCTATTCTACTATTCTTTCGCCTTATCCTTATTAGGGTGACAAAAATAATCATTTGCTCTCAAACATATATAAGACCATGAGAACTCCTGCTAGTTTGAGAATGCTATTATCGATCTTGAAGTCACATAAGTCATATTTTGCTATTTGTAAGAAAAAACCAATGGGTTACTTACGAGAAAAAAAAGAAACAATGTGATGTACCCGGTGGGAATGAATGGTCAGTGCGATATCACATTGTTTGTCATGAAGTCATGTAGACAGGAAAATCTTAGTCTAACCCATGAAACTCACTTGGCTTGTCATTTAGGAGACAATAAGGCTTATCACAAGATGTTGAATAATTTTATTGTCGGACATTTAAAAGTGATGTTTCTAGATACGGTAGATCTTGTCACCCTGGTTATGAGCATTTTATTGCAATTTGGGTCACGTAAAATGATTACGTACATGATGAGATAAACAATGATTCATTCCTGTTTTAATGTCAGTTTTGTACTTGCGTACTGCTCTTTTCAAATATAATTTGAGAGAAATAATTTATTTAAATTATTCAATGGAATTGCATCTACTGTGGAATTATTGTGAAATCAATTTAAAAACGTTTTGTATTATGTCATGGATCAAAACAAGTGGTACATGACCAAAGGGATGGATCAAAACAAGTGGTACATGACCAAATCCAATACTGGAATTCATTTGAAATATTCTAAGCTTTTTTGATCATGTTAGAACATTTAGGATTAGTTGGGATTTAATTCACAGTTATGTCAGTTTCTCTTATGTTTTCACTTTGTAACTTCGATAAAATAAATGTTTTCTTCAGTTTAATAAACATTCTGGTTCCTTCTATTACTTATCTGAATACCATATTTTGGTAACATCACAATCCATCATCTGCTCTTTATAAGTATTATCATCTTCATCGCATATATTATCACCAAAGGTGTTATTACATGTATTTTCATCGTTTTCAAGACCATCTGTTTAAAACATAAATTTCGAATCAAATCATGAACAACAAAAATACTGCCCAAATTTCTGAAGCAATATGCAAGTTTTAGGCCTTCCCGATTATAATGAAGTAAGATTTTTGTATCTTTTCAACGTCATTCAATCGATTCATTTATATTATGGTAAGAAGTCTTTCCGAATGTGGTGACTTCTACAAATACTAGTAAGGATAATTTGTAGTATAGGCATAACTAGACGATAACACAGTATTCATTTAGAATAGATAAAAAAAGCTCGATAACATCATTAACAGTATGAAAGAAAGAAAACATGGCTGTTTCATCGTTTATCATGGCTCAAATCAACGCTTTCACATAAATATATTAATTAATTTATTAACTGTAGCATTGGTAACAAATAAATGTTTACACCGCGCCTTGAAAATTGCACTAAAACCTGCCACAACTGTAGAATCGTATTATGGGCGGCCGAGTGTGCATGTTCCGATAACCCGCCATTGTCTCGGAATCTCCACCACCAACTCTTTTAAGAAAATCAACTAACGTAAAATGGAACCAAGATTATTATTTTTGCTTTAAATTTTGTTTGGAACGAACGGTGTAGTTCGTACAGATGACATAAACATGGAATAATACAATGAAATACGTGTTCTTTGTCTGTAACCCAGGAGCAGAGATATACTAAACTGTGTGAAGCACGAACATGAAGTTTTAAGATTACACTTAGTAATTTTATGTCTCTATTTATACATATCGTAAGAAGTATTGGTTATGTTATCATTACAATGTAGCACGTTATTATAGATTATAATCAAATTAAATCTGTAAATATCGTTGGTCTATCATCACAGTGTTTCTGTATTTGATACCCATGGTAAAAACAAAAGAATCATAAAATGAACTGAACAAATTACTTTTCATTTGTATATTTATAGTCTTGTCAAAAGTATTCCGAGAATAGCTATCAAGGGAGGGAAGCAAGCTTGCCGAAATATATTACACTGATCGGCATAAGTTATTAGATTGCAAATTAGTTTTGCTACTAACGGAGCCAAATAAACATTGCGTTATATATACTCCACTTGTATTTTGGTCTGTTCATCTCGTGCCTTCTCTACTTGCAAGAAGGGCAGAAAGCAATGCATACTAAAATAGTATATTTACTGTCATAGAGGAGAATTTCAAAATGTGTTATTTATTGACCAAATGGCGTCGGGGAGAAAGGTAGGAAACATATTGTCACATCTGTATTTTTAGCAAATTTTCAAATATCATCCTAGATGTGAGATGATTTGAGGCAATATAAATGTGACTGGATGTGACCGAATCAGTTCTGAGGTGTTGAAGTTTGAATTTCCTACCTTGTTACTCAAATATAAGTTTAAAGGTTCCTACAAGAAATACGTAATGAAATTGCAGGTTTAACCCTATCCATTTCCCACTCGTTCCCATCCCTCGTCTCTTCTCCTGAATACGACAATAAAGAATTCGGGTCAATGATTCACTAGTTACCTGACACAGCTGGAGCATCCGAAAGATGAACAGCAGGGGGTGGAGTCACAGCTGGGACTTGCGATATGTTGTTGACGTCCAGATCAATTTTTCCAACAAGTGGAACTAAGAGTGAAAAAAAGAAACAAAATGTTATATAGTTTTAGGTGAATTATTGGCAACTAAGAAACTGTGATTGTAGATGATATATTATCAAAGAGGAACGCTTGCATTTAAAAAGACTGAAAATATTATCTTACTTTTAACTTCCTCTTTATCATTATCATCATCTTTGTCGTCGTTGTCGAGATTATCATCTTCATCATCGGTGGCCAAGTGCTTAGAGCGTCCAACTCGGAAGCGGGAGGTCGTGGGTTCTAACCCCGGCCGAGTCATAACAAAGAAAATGGTTTTAACAGCTGCCTCGATAGGCGATCAGCATTAAGATGTTAGTGTTAGGGCTGGTTGGCCCGTTGTCAGGATAATGTCACTGGGTGGGACATCATGCTACATGTCTGCGGCATGATGCCCCAGTCCTAGACATCACTATAAACTGCCACATTGCAGACATTGTAGCAATATGACTGAAAAATTGTTAAAGGTACGTTAACAGTCCTAATCACAAACGCACACTCATCATCATTATCTTATTCTTCTTCTTCTTTTCTGTATTTATTCTACAACATATTTTCAGTTAGATCAAGATGGCGTGAACTCCCGATTGCTGATGTATGGCTGACAATAAGTTCGATTTGACTGCGAACTGCCGATTACGGGAGCACTAAGATGTTTGTGCTATGGAAGGGCCGTTGTGAATAAAAATATTGAATCCATACATTGTATGGTATTAAACCAACCTCTAAGCCATCATTCAGTTGAGACGCATGTGCTATCTATCTAAATTAGCATAGAAGCAGCTGCCTTGTCAATGTTAAATTTACCAATCCAACAGATTCACGCCTTATACCTGTAGATATAACGCGTGTTAAATAAAGCGAGACTGACGAACACGTAAAGCGTACGGGCTGCTACTTCTAGATTTTGGACTGAAATGAGCAGGAACAGTACAAAGGCGGTCCCTGCATTGTCGGGATATTTAATGGTCCGGAGAAAGATTATAGCTTATAATCGTCCTGTCGCTGCAATAGTAATGTATAATTTTACCCCGGCGTGACAGGCAATCCAAATGGATAGTAACATTAATCTAAACCATGTTTGTTTGTAAGCAACGAATGTTACCTAAAAAAAGACTTCGAATATGTCTATATTCTAATCATCTCTTCCGTGTTATATTTTTACAACCAGAAACTTTCTTCTGTATATCGTTTTAAAGAACGATAAGAATCTGGAATGGTTTCGATAGTAAAAATAGAAATTAAAACGATAACGAAGCTCACAAAGACAACCAATAGTTCTTGAATAATTAATCTGTATTCCTTCTACGTGCCAGTTTACTAGATCGAAGTCAAGGAAACAAAAAGATATAAAATCAGGTACGTTTGTCAATGCGTTATGAAAATACCCTTTCATGGAGGACTTAAGAGGTTTAAAAGTGATGAAACTATTGAATTGTTTTGTCACTAAATAGTTAGATTTACTGGGTGACCAGTTACAGGCTAGTTTCTTCGTTAATTCGTTCTTTAAAAAGCAATTAAGGAGTTATTTAATTAGTTTGAATATCTCCTATTTTTGCATATGTATGTACATGCAATATGTTCAGCACACAAATATACGTAAATGCAATATATACGTGCAGAAGAAAAAATCCAACCTGAAACTCTGATATAGGAAAAATCAAGTTTTATTTCTTGTTATGTTCCGTGATAAGTTTCTTCCGGAAATAGAAAGAATGTATATAAGTACAATATTGCAAGACAATCTACTTATCATTTTCACGTGGATTTCATAACAATATTCAAGATTTTTCCATTGAACCTATTTGCCCATAATTAGTTTTTCTTTCACAGTTCAGATTTTAATGACCAGCAAAAGTGAATTACGATCGATCTTTCTTAGATGCTTAAAAGAGCTCAAGCTATATCTTCTTTATTTTATCTATAACCAGACCGAATAGATGATGGAATTTTCCCATCTCCCTAATTACAAATTTTTATCCTAGCCTTTGAAACAAGTAATTTTATTCGTAAGATCTTAACTTGTGGAAAATCGTAAGTTGCTATTTTGTTGCTTTTTCATCATAAAACCAGAAAGGAACAATTTACGTAATCATGCGACCATCATGCATACTTTGCCAATATTTATAAATAATTGTTGAGATATTGTTACGTTATTTAATTGTTGACATTAGTCATGATTTCTTCAAAGACATGTTATTATTAGAACCGGACTTCATATTTCAAATGATCGATAAACAAATGAAGCTTAAACATCTATGAACAACATGCATGGCCGGCCGTTGCGTTCGCTACGCCCCATTTTTTGAGAATGCAATCGATTTTCAATCTATCTAAAATCCTGAAAAATATGGGATTCGTTTATTAAAAAAAAGCCTCACAGGAACCTTTAATTAAGACCAACTTGAAATGTTGTCCCCAAATTGCATAATGTGTCATTGACTTTATGAAAGGAACTATCTAGAATCCGTCAGCAAAAGAGAGAAATTAAAAATTAGCAGATAACATCCCGGTATAATCGTTGCTTACCGATAAATCGATCGATGGGTAGGAAAATATACATATATATAGAATACTTGCCCCATCTGGCATAAGTCACAACCAGTATACTAGCTGCAGCTAGAACAGCACACGTCTTCATTTATAGTTATATCTGTGATCCTCTGTTTTCGAAATAATGATAGGGTTTGTCAGTTCTTGGGCCTTTTAAAGCCGACGAGACATCCCTTCAATTTATAATGACTGTATACCGTCACTTGAAAGGCCACCATATTACATTGACTCTTTCTGTATGTTACTAATACCAGCAATGCGGTCTATAGCCATTGAATATATAAAAGGGACCAATTTTAATAGTGCCCTTTTTACTTATTTCCTCAATCCCCTCATATGTCAATATGTATAATACAGATCATTGAATTTATGGTCTGCATACGGCATATTTGACCTTGTTCTTAAAAATAAATCACTGTCCTAGCTTTTGTATTTGTCTACGTGACTTCAGCTTCAAATGGTCATCACTGATGGTCAAGCGACTTGACTCGTCCATTTATATGTAAAATTGTTTTTTCACTGTATTCGATATATGCAAAGAAATAATTTTCTCCTAAGACATTAGCAATATCCTTTATGAATATACATATTAATTCATAATTCAAATATTGAACTAAACAAAGAAATTTATTTCAGCATAGAAAATTGTGCATTAATCATAATGGTCTGGTTATTAAAGTCATTATTCACCTGCATTGCTGTTGTGTTTGGGTTTAACGCCATGTTTAGCACATTATATGTTTACATGACTGCTAATATAAGAGGTGAGATAGCGATCGGGTAAGGCGTGTGATGTAGACCACTCGTCAACCAGGGGTCAGTGTGGTTTTAATAAATGGAAGAACAGTAAATTCCTGAGAGTATTTGTTGAAGGTTCGGCGGGATTGTTGTATTATGTTAAGTGTAAATGAAATGTTTGACCATCGGTACAAATAGCCTTAGTAAAATAACACTTGAACATGCCCAAACTTGATTTTTGTGTAATGCTGATCATTTTCAAAACACAGAAATGCCAGAATTTTTAGACTAGTTTCCGCCAAACATACCTAATTTCCTTTCAAATGAAGACTCTTCAATCCAATTTCTAAGACTGCAATATATGCATATTGAGCATGCAAATAACAAAAACATTGGATAAAATTTATATTATATAGTGGTAGACATCACTATCAACTGCCACAATGCAGATATCGTAGCGATATGAGTGGAAAATTGTTAAAGCTAGGTTAAAAATCCAACTCACACACACACAAAATCATAAAATCATATGCACATACACACATAATTATATATATATATATATATATATATATATATATATATATATATATATATATATATATATATATATATATATATATATATATATATATATATATATATATATATATATATATATATATATATATATATATATATATATATATATATTTATATATATATATATATATATATATATATATATATATATATATATATATATATATATATATATATATATATATATATATATATATATATATATATATATATATATATATATATATATATATATATATATGTGTGTGTGTGTGTGTGTGTGTGTGTGTGTGTGTGTGTGTGTGTGTAAGACAAGATAGCTCACTAATTCCACATAATTGCCGATTTCTGTAATCGTTGAATAATTCAAGATATTTTAAGATTTTAAATTAACGTAAACTTACTGAATAACCTAACGAATTAAATATTGATTAACTTATCCAACTGTGTTAATAGTATGTCAAACTATTAAAATATATCGTAAACAGTATATTATATCAACAAGGGTATCGTTGAATCCAAGATGAATGTATATGTGAAGAATTGTAGCCTATTACTATTAGTGATCTTTCGGTATGTAGAGAAAGACCAAAGTAATAACTATCAAAAACTGACCGAACATACAGTATAAGTGGTGCTGAACTTGTTTAGCCTTTTAAAAATATTGTTTCTGTGATTTAATTATTTTACTCCAGTAAAACTGGGTTATTTAAACACGGTGTGCTTTTTTTCCTAAAACGTTTCAATAAGATCCTTCTTCAGATTGTTTTTCTGAAGAAAAAGAAGCATAAATTCACTTTGGCAACGTTTAGATTCAGATATTTCACACTCCTTCAGTTTCATTTATTAGACAGGCTGTTTTTGCTGTACGAAGGTAAACTTGTGTTCGTGTTTCAACCTTAAGCTCTAAATATTGCTTACAGGGGATTATAAAGTAACCGCACCTTGACGTTTCGTGGTGAAATCTGGAGTTACTTATATGTCAAGGTCAGTTAGAATTGCTTTATCCAGCGAAACAAATGAGCGTTGTCATCAGCAGGCATGTTGTGCGAGGCGAGTGAGCTGTAAGAGCAGAGCACACTGAAACTACATGGAGTTTTATTCAACTCGGGCGGCAACATCTGTCTTGACATGGACGGTCTCATGATCCTGGTCAGAATTCAGAACACACCCTCTCTATTTTCAGGATACTGACTGGTATTAGGTTCATAAGCGTAAAATCATACGTTGGAACAGAGCGCACACAGAGAGTCAGTATTATTAATTGTATTTATGTATTAGTTAATTGTTCTCTTCATAAACCTCTTCGTCTTGGGAAGTCATAGGAACGACGATAGCTAGCCTGGTGAATGCATTAGGATTAACACTGGAGATTAGATTAGCACAGTTTATGAAGTAAATATCATTGCGATGTTTTATGTAAATTACTTTTCTCTCAATATTCTCTTTCATAATCTAAAGAAATGAACCGACCGGGCATAATGTGTTGTCTTTCTTATCCGCGTGTCCACCACCTGTCGTATTCGTTATTCATGCGTATAGTCGGGCAGATGACAATGATAAATTCAAAAAGGCCCTTAAATGTCGATTAGGGTCAACACGCATTTTCTCCGGACTCCTAAAGTCATGGCGCAGAGCGGCTGTACGTTATCAACGTTCCCATTGCCTGAAGCAAGTCCCACTGCAATACTACCCTCAACATATGTTGTTTTCGTAATATCGTGGCCTTCGATTCTTGTTGATTTCTATACTTTATGCATGGCGATGGCTTCTATATCTGACACGTCTTGAGCGGGTGGGTCAAAGAAACCTATTTCATGCTTTATTGGCTAGTTTTGTTTTTCACTTGTCGGTATGCTAGCTCTGCTAGTATTGTCGGCCTACTCTGCGTCTTTTTGATGAACACCGACATTATCAAGTCGGTTAAATGCATTGCCTCAATAATTGAGTCAGGTTATTTTCTCAGGAATTCGAAGTAAAACGTTGGTGGTACATGGCATCTGCTTTTACTATACAATTATTAATATGAATGATGGGAATCTGATTTTGGCAAGGCTTTAATTTATGTAAACGGAGTCGTGCATATAAATAACAACGTCAACGGTTCCATCTATTATTTCACGCTAAACTTTACAACTACAACTAGCCTTGTGTATATGTTTGCCGCTAGAAACACCATCCCGTTTGAGGGTCTCAAGGTCAACATACAAGCATCGAAACCTTGAGCCTCTCTAGCCGTCTTCGGGTTTCGCAACTAACACTAAGCTTAACTTAAAGGCTAAAAGACAAAGCCTAGGCTAGCAAACAGACATAAGGAACAAAAACACAAATCATTTCCCTGTCAAACCTGAAATCAATCTCACTCGCACAATACTATTGGTCCTAGAGTATATGCATCTACTTGAGGCTGATAATTACCGATTCACGCTGGGGTACAACAGTGATGCAGAGCAAATAGACATCAAGCACTGCGGTTATCCACAGTATCTGAAACCAACCAATAAGCAGCTAGATTAATATGTGAGTCCTTTGCCGAAACAACCAACAACGTTTAATGGTACCGCCCCATAGACCCTTAAGATCCATTGTTACTAAAACGACAAAATGGTATTTAGCGAAAAGTCATTGGCCATAGCATTAGAGTTTTTATGGATCTTAATAGCTCGTCTCACCAGAATAGAAAAATAGATTTATATCCGAAAACGACGAGCTCTGCAGCATCATAGTAATCGGCGAGAAATACATTTGGACAAATTCATGCTCAGCCCTTGGTAATGTTCCATATTGTGAATAAAATTATGTTGGGCCATAATGGTTCCATCAGAAAGCATAATGGTTCCACCAAAACGCATTACATGAAGAGCCAATCCTGTAGAAGTGTACAGTAATTACCAAGAATAATACTATCAACCCTGCACGAAGTGATCAATACGCACATCACTCTGAGCTGCGGAAAGACACATAGGAAAGCGAGATGATTCGGTCAACCAGAAATCGCGCATTTGGTTTTAATTGAAATAAATGCTATGGGAAATAAATATATACATTATATGAGTGGGTTTGCAGATTCCTCTCACATGCCATCCTAGCATCCAGCCTTATAAGGTTAAATAAATGAATCCGTTAAAAGTTACCGCCCAACCAATTGGAATAAAAATCATGAGAGCACATCACAAACGAGTTGCACAAAACAGCCTGATCCGGCTTTCGCTTTGACAAAAATTCAACATCAAAATAACTTTTCGTTGAGATCGATTGAAACTCTAATGTTTTCACCAAAATGCATTGCATGAAGGGTCAATCTTGTAGAAGTGTACAGTAATTAGCAAGAGTAACGCAATCAACCCTGCACAAAGTGATCAATACGCATATTACTTTAAGCTTTGGAAAGACGAACAAGAAAGATGGAGGCTTCGGTCAACCAAAATATATATATATATATATATATATATATATATATATATATATATATATATATATATATATATATATATATATATATATATATATATATATATATATATATATATATATATATATCTATATATATATATATATCTTCTTAAGTGTTTAAGCTCTTACCGAAGTAATAAGACAAAAGTGAAGACAACAAGCTTTCTAATATTTAACAAATAATTTATTTCTCTAGAAAAATAAGGTAAAAATAAGCAATAGTACTTACAGTTTTACGAATCAAATCCAAAAATAATCCAAGAATTAAGAATTAGAAGTCCTAGTAATAAAAAGTCCCGATGAAATTGAGTTAGACTCCAGATGAAATCCATTATAAAAGGCGATGACGTATGATGTGGTCAACCTCGTACTGATGATTCAACAGGTCTTTGTTTAATAACATAAAAAAATATTCCAGTTTTTGAATTCTATGTAAATTTCGATATCTGTCGTTGTCCAAGGTTTAATTTAGAGCACTATTATTTCCAGAGAAAACAATCTTGAAAATAAAATAGTTTGCCAAAACTGTTCACAACATAAAACACTTTAACTTCTCAAGTGTTAAGGCAAGAATAATTATTCTTTCTCAAAACATCAGTAATAAATCTAATTACAACGCAAAGCAGATTCCCGGATGGATGGAGGTCAAGATTTCATCTTTCTGGGAAAACCAAACGTTTGTAATAATTTGTCACTTACTCCAAGTATGGCCTTGATTCCACTTTGTGAATCGACCTGATAAAGAATAAGAAACTCGTTTACCCAAAACTATCACTGGTTCTAAATCAGGATCAGCAACCAGGTCAGCGTTAGATACAATGTCTCTATTAAGTTGTTTACGTCAAAAATAAAACAAAATGTCAGACAGAACTGAACTCTATTCAGGAATATCAAATCCAGTAAAACGTTAAATTGCAATAGCATGTAATTGAAGAAAAAAAATTAAAACAAACAAACAAACAATTAAATTAAATCAAATTTAAATTAAATCAAATATTCATTACAAGATAGATAGACAGATATATAAGATAGATATATAGATATTGCATGTATCTATGTTAAGTGGGTTTTTTTTCTTCTGACGGACGGACGGATTAAACTAAATTCAACTAGTTTTAACATATGCACCCTCGAATGTGTGTGAATGCGCTGCGAAAACAATTTAGATCATTGTTTGATAAACCACTTATATAGTGAGAGTATTAAACCAAATTGACATCTTTTGTACAACGTTTTCGGACTTTGTCGTCAGTACCTTTACCAAAGACAATCTTTATGCTGTTTGCAAAGAAGATTCAGTCAATCACACATGAAATAAGACTGAGAAAAAAACAGTTAGAATGGAATAAATACATCGGAAATCTGAATTACCCTTTTAAGACAATTTTAAAAGATCCCAATGAAAGATTGCTTGCCGACTATTTTCATCTAGGGGAGACAATGGATGTAGGTCATAAGTTGTTGAAAGTTGTTTCCTCTTGTTTTTGTGGTAGTCATACTGGATCCATTGTCTTTATGTATACCAATTTTGAAGGTTTTGAGATATGACTATTCTTTTATCATTTGACCACACATCACATAGACATTAAATAAGATTATAAACGTGGCAGGTTTGATGTACACGGTAAGGAACTCTTCAGGCAGTATCCGACAATGAATACAATGATATACTTAAGGTCATGTGCCGTTAAGTCATTGCTGGTAAAATTTTGTTCATTTACCATTACTTCAATCAAAATCCATCCTTAATTTCTTGTTTGGAAACATCCTTTGGAAAGTTGAGATTTTAAATTGATTTGAAAAGAGCACCAACGGTAGAATTATCAGAATTGTTGCCACATGTTGTGCAATCGTGTTTTAGAAACATTGGCGTATAATATAGATCTTGGGATATCCTGCAACGACTCTCTTTTACGGTATGTGTGTATGTGCATCAAAATCAAGATAGTAGAAAGTTTCTTGCCTTTCTAAATCAGCGTGCGATATATCTCATATAAAAATCTTACAAAACAAATACTTTAGTGAAACTTAGTACTTATTTTACATATGGAAGATATGGAAATAAACAGCTGGAATTTGTAATGATATAGTTTCAGAGTTGATTGGGTTACCTGGAGCATCTGGAGCGGACGTCTATTCAGAACCGGCTCTATGTACCGGAGTCTGGGTAGCAGTAGACCACATCTGTTGACTCCTCCTTACCAATCCATGCAGTAGTTGAACTCAGGAAACAGGAAACAAGCTTGTGTAATGTACAACCATATAACATTTTTCGTCAGTTAACTGCGATATTAAATGTTCCACCAATACCATATTTGTATGATACAAAACATCTTTGTATCCATTTTCGACTGAATTACGTGGCCGGTTCATGTATCCTTTTCTCACTCACTACAGAGGAAAAAAATAATACATGCATAATAGCTGTTCTTTCTCGGTCGTCTACGTGTTTTTGAATTATGCATTCTCCACCATCATACACTCCAGATTTAGGAGTAAATCTAATCTCATTAAGAAAAGGTAGGAAAAGTGTGTCAACATCTCGGTTCAGAGAGAAGGTATGGTAAAAAGCCAAACTATATTGTTGCACTAGTAACACAAATTCACATATGCAAACTTAAACAGAAATAAAATACCATTATTTTAATTAGCTAACTAGATATAGTGCCTGTTCATGTCTGTTCATGTCTCCTAAGGCGGTTGGATTTATCACTGAGGTTTTGGTTATCATTGTTCTTAAGGCATTCATATTTGGTCTCAAAGTGTTACCAAATGTCTACAGATTTTTCAGGAAATTGGACACTAATTTACTACCAACTAGGCAAATTTGCCAGTTAAGCGCGATTCGTCACGAGGTTTATCAAATTTGATTTAATTCTATGCCGCAGATGCAGTGACTATGCTTCGAGGAGTGGCATTTAGTGTTTTCGTTGGAAAGGCGGGTGAGGAGAGCCTTCTGCCATCATCTTCTTCGTTAACCCATTTTGCATTGAACTGTGGAAAAACTTGATGAAAACTCAAAAGTGCTGGATGTGCGTATAACTGCTACCATGAAAAGTATTTATCGCACCTACAGACAGTGTTCATCATGAAGTGTAACCTGAGTTAAATGAAGCAGTTATTTCCATCGAACTGGGAGATAGGACTGGTAAATAATATTTGAGTAGCTAGTATTTATTAAAAGGAAACGATACATTGCAGAGTTCCTTATCAGGATATTGACACGGCAAGAGAATGTTATTTTAGACCTATGCCTCAGCAGAACAATTATCCTTTACATTTCGTTCCTAATCGACAAATAGTGTTAGGTAACAAACTAGTTCATAATTGTCACGAATAGAACTTTAACGAATCTTACAGAAAATTCAAAATGTGTTTACTTTTGTCTTTGGAGAATATTCAAAAAGGAAAATATTTACCAATATTATTCATATATCTCTTACGCTTCTCTAAGTTACGCCCACGTCCAATGTATCCCAAATTTAACTTTGGAAGTGTTCATATTGGCATGTTTAGGTAAAAAAAGGGAAACAATAACCTAATAGGATAAGTGTTGTGTCAAAGTTGCAGCTCATTGTTGACGTAAAAAATAGATACAATAATAGTACTTATCACTTTTGTCAGATGACATTACGAGTATAGCAGCAAATACAGAAATAATTGTTAAATTCTTCTGTTGTTACTATAATTGTCATACTCTGCCAGTTAATGAGAGAGAGAGAATCAGTTCTTAGCCCTTTCAAAGGCGTGGAAATATTTTATGTGTGTGCTGTAATCCATCTCTTACACTTGTTCTCATTGCCAACTACCACCATCACTTATCGTACAATCCGTGTCCCAATAAGCTAAAATAACAGAATAACGACTCTTAACCTAACAATGACTCTCATGTCACCAGTGCCAGTTTTTTTTGTTTTGTTTTGTAAACTTATATTTACAGGTCATCAAGAAATAAATTGAATGTCCAACTTATATTTAATAAGGCAATATACTTGTGTTTCAGTATGTTTACGTTCCTCCAGCTTCAAAGTGATAAATAATGTAGAAGTTACTTGAAGTAGTGGCATCTGACACCAGATGACGCTAAACAAATCAACCGTGAAAGGCGTGCGAACGTTTGATATAGGTATAACATGTAAATGTAACCAATTCACTATACATTAAATGCATAAATAAATCGATGGTCATATTCTGAATCAGTTACAAAGCGACCTTAAAGTGAGTATATTATCCAAACGTTAACGTATGCATCTTGAAGTTTGTTTTAGTAGCAACACAATATATATATATCCTTAATAGTTTATAAATATCTGTAATGCATATACTTTTCAAATATGTATGCATGCACAACTTTAAAAGGTTCAATGCAAGAAGGCTCTTGTCCGCTTTGATTCAGCTAAGATATATGATTCTGATAAGAATTTGTTGAACGAGTTCATATATTCCTGTAGTGATAACGGTCGTATTGGATATATTGGCATTGCTTGTAAACGTTTAAATGGTTTAAAAATTGGAGTATTCAAACACGATTACAAACAAAATACCTGTGTTTAAGTACATAAGAAGCACAATCAAGCGGCAATAACTTTTCTACCATACGTCGCACCGCGTTAGTTCCAGTGGAAAATGCAACTCGTGCCAATAATAATAATAATAATAATAATAATAATAATAATAATAATAATAATAATAATGATAATAATAATGAGGACTTTGTATAGCGCCTAATCTTTAGAAGCTCTAAGTGCTTTACAACATTAGACAACATCTATAAGATAAAAAACATATAATGATATGATTACAAAAACAAACACCATGAAATGTGAAAACATTATTTAAAAAAAAAACATGCTTAGAATATTTCAGGTAGGAAACATTATTAGGTCTTTAAGCTTGTTCTTGCAGTCTAAATAAGTGAGTTTTGAGAGCCCTCTTGAATGTGATCAGTGTCTCTTTGTGTCTAAGTTCAGTGGGCAATTCATTCCACGTTGCTGGGCCCTGGTATGCAAAAGAACGTTGTCCATATGACTTTGTTTTCATAGTGGGAATAATGAGTATACGATTGTCAGAAGAGGAGCGTAAGTATCTTGCTGGTGTGTACACATGGGTGAGGTTGGATATGTATGTTGGACTAGAGTCCGACATTAAAACGTAGCACAGAGAACAAATTTTATGTTTGATCCTGGATCGAATGGATAGCCAGAGTAGGGTACAGAGCAGCGGGCATGTGTGCTCTGATCGTTGTACTCTAAGTATGATCCGAGCAGCTGTGTTTTGAACTTTTTGAAATTTCTGGAGCATATATTGAGATGAACCAGACAGAATTGAGTTACAATAGTCCAGTCTTGAAAGTACTAATGATCACACAAGTGTTTTAGTGGCATCAACTGAAAGATATTTGCGAATGGAGCTGATGCGTCTCAGCTCAAGATATGCAGCCTTGCATATGTTCATGACATGCTGGTGCAATGTGAGAGTACTGTCCAGAGTAACACCTAGGTTTCGTACTGATTGTGTGAATTTAATGTTGGTGTTGCTGATATTTATTGTTTGAGGTAAGGATGTGAATGAGAAAGTCCTTGTGTTGTGATCAGAATGGCCTCAATTTCATCATCATTCATCTGCAGCTTGTTACATGTCATCTATGATTTCACATCAGAAATGCACCTCTCTACACCTTGGATGGTAGCATCAACTTCAGTTGTGTGGCTAGATTTGTATATTTGGGTGTCATCAGCGTACAATTGGTGAGACGCTGGATGATGATCTATGCACTTGAGAGCGACTGAGTGTACAGAATGAAGAGAACAGGTCCAAGAACAGACCCCAGTGGAACACCACAATATAGATCAACTGGGCTGGAGTGTATTCCATTTGCAGATACAATTTGTGTCCTGTTGACCAAGTAGGACTTGAACCACAGTAAGGCTGTATCATGAATGCCAAATACATGCTGGAGACGGTGAAGTAATGTATCATGGTCTATTGTGTCAAATGCTGCAGACAAATCAAGGAGGGTGAGGACTGTAATCTTTCCGCTATCCAACGCAGAGAGAATGTCATTAACTACATTTAGAAGAGTAGTTTCAGTACTGTGGCAAAGGCGATATGCAGATTGTACATTGCTAAAAAGACTGTTTGAATTTAGATGAGATACAAGCTTGGTTAGAACAAACTTTTCTAAGATTTTTTAATTGAATGGGAGATTAGAAACTGGGCGGTAGTTCCTTAAATCGTTATGGTCTAGTGTTGGTTTCTTCAGCAAAGGCTCTACATTGGCAGTTTTGAAAAATGATCAATATTTATTAGACGAATATATACATGTAGCCTAAAAGAAGAGCTAAAACAGAATTTATAATAACAAATTTACTACTGTAGATTCGGTCTACACTCATCACATGTATTGGAAGAAGTTTGTAATGGAGGGCCTTCAACCTGTAAACACTGTAGAGATCGTCGTAGTTGCAGTTATCCTTCGAACATTTTCCTTGTTGACTCTATTGCCTCGTCTTCAAAAGAAAGAAATAATATATTTTTAAAAATTATACCATCGTCTCCAAGCATTCGTTGTGACTTACTACAAATAACTCATTTTGTAAGCTAAGTCTGTCTATTACGCTAATTAAAGTACAAGTACAACAGCACTAATGACTGTAAAATCATATATATTCGCAAAACACTAAATGTCTATTCTCTCCAGTTAATGAATATGAACGAAATTAAATCCATCACGAAACGTTATTGTTGTGATAACGGTTAGCGGAAAGGAGCGTGACATAAAATTTATATCCGGCGAAATTGTTTGTCCGCTTTAGATTTATACTTTCTGTTCCGTCTCGCTAGAAGCGACGTAATGCAATCTACCTGGTTCAGTAACTCTCTAAAATACGCGAAGGTTTCTAATTTGTGTCATTCCCGGAGTAGAAAGAAAGGCAAGATTGGTAAGAATTAAAATCCTCATGGTAGAATGGCTCTAAATCTTGTTCACAAATTTTACGTTCTTGGTTTGGAGCTGTAGTCGACCATTGCCTTCTTTCATCTCCTGTTCCGTCATACCTTTTGATGGAACGAACTTTACAAAGAATGAAAAATGTTTATGATATGTTTACATTACTACAATTAAAACATTGTGACCTAAACGTGCATTTGGAATTGCAGTTAGCATCGCTATGACAACTATAATGCATTTGCAGCTTTCTGCGACATTGCAGTTTCTACCACTACCAACTTTTTATTGGGCAATCGTACTTTTGTACTTTCGATTTTATCTCTATTCTTTTGACCAAGCTTTGAGATTCAATATCTGCTTAGTCCATACTGCATCGGCTGCCTCACTATATTACTGTAAAGACACTTTACACAAATTTCCAAAGCATAGTATAGACAATACCGTGTTCAAATACCGCCGTTAACAATCAAAATACGAATCAATCTTACATTTCATCTGGTGGAGTGGTCCACAATAATTGATCCCTACTTGCTCTTAGCTAATACTACCATGGGATCTATATTACTACAGTGTAAAGTGTACATGATACAAACACTGTAAAAATCAAGAAAAAAAGTAAACCACCGACAAATGTAATATAATCAAGGAGACCAACTTTCATACATGAACAGCTAGTGCGAACGTGTCGACCGGTTGTATTGGTAATTGGAAGTAGTATCGTGTAGCGTAATCAACTTGAAGTATGGTTTCTTTAGAACACATCATCATCGTCATCGTCTGCAACAAGAATACCAACTTCATCACCGTCTTAATTTTTATCCACATCGTCAAAATCACTATCAGCATTCGTTCTGAGCACTCATGTTTCAAAACTATACACAGCTCGCCTTTCTTTAAAGCTCATACTGAATGATAAAATATCAAATTTGGTATAAAAAATAAGACCATATGAAGTTGCAAAAACATATATTAACAGTATTGCTTCAAAGCAAATGCTAGCATGTGAAAAAAAATGTTTTAAATATAGTGTATATCTTGAATATCTTGAAAATATAATCAATTGGTCATGCTATGTCTGTTATATCTTGTGGAATTTTTAAAACAAATTTAAATACCACGACGTTTTGTCGCTGAGCTAATAGAAAAGATAATTGGAAGTGCCGTTAAAGCCAAGAGAACAGACACAAATAAAAAATCTTAATATTCCCATGACGGATCGGCTTGTGTGTAGGTAAAGGATAGAGGTACTCGGTCACTATTATCATTAAACTTATTACTTATTGCCACGAATGTAGATTAAAATGCAGACAATTCAAATGTTTTTCATTAGATAGGGTTCTCTAAAGGGAAGAATTTTAAATATTGCATCCATGTCAGTAAACTCTTAATTTCATTTCGGCCTACCTTCAGAAAGTTACCTAAATGTTAAATTTGTTAATCTTCCTATTGATTCGCTGGTACAGAATGAATGGGGAAACCTAACCTGAGACGACAATGATGCTGCCTCTCTTTATGGAGGAATATACGTAAGAGACCGCCAGATAGATAGACAGATAGATAGATAGATAAATAGATAGATAGATAGATAGTTAAAGAGATATACATATATAAATAGATAGATAGGTAAATAGATAAATAGATAGATAGATACATAGATTAATATTACTTACGCCTTCTGGCGGAATCTGTTGCCACTTTAACAAATACAGCAAAAACTGTACAGGTCTTCATATGTGACTATAATTATTGTTATTGCTTTCAAAAACAATCGAATGAGTGTGTCAATTTATATCCTTTATAAAGGCAGGAAAACATTTGTTTGTTTGGACTGTATACCACCTCACAAAATGCGATCAGTTGATCCCTTACCTTTCCTCCCACGGCAAATGACTAGTTGTATCTAATTGGCAGAATTAATATTCTTCCCAAAACCAGGGCTCTATTCATGCTTTCACTTTTGGTTAACCCTAGTAGACTAATGTAAATTATTACAAACAAAATGCATACAAGATGTGGATTTGATGATTTAGGGTAAAATCACCTATTCATGTCTTAAACACATTTATATTATATTGTTATAAACATTCCTGTAGTACAATGGGTTGAGATAGTTGGATGCTGCTTGCTGTTATGGGAGGATAAATGTCCAAATATACTGTCCATGTGTACAAAATCCATCCACTTCAAAAAGAATGGATTGCAATTATGACAATGTCTCCTTATCCCACAACCGTTCCAATAGTATACCTTAAACAGGCCTCTTTCAATGTTCAGAACTGGTCTATCCAACAATTTGCAACGCTAATATATTTGTTCTTGTTTGGCATAACGTAAAGCATACAAATACCAAAGAGACGGAGGGGATGCATGACGGGCCGACCTATCTAGTTCATGGACTACACGGACAGCTAAAGCTACGGCATAAACATTTAACAAAAAGAATCTTCAAACAGATACTTAACAGTTCTTTTTTCCCTCAATCGTACTTTGCTTTTATTAGGGCGAACAAAATGATATCGTTGATATAATCATTCTGTGTAGTAGCAACAAGACTCTCTCACTCTCAAACAGTACAGACTAAAATTTATACTATTTTTAATATTTTCTGATTACTCATCAATTTTAACGAATCGTTAACATATTTAAGTAAGCGAGGACGCGCAAGTACTTGTACAAAATTGCTTTGGTAGCTGAAATTCTGAACGTTTTTCTTTCTACACAACATATTATTTCAGCACCCGCCTATTACTAATGTACCCAAAATGTGTACAATGTTTTGTGAAAAGAATTATTAAGAAATACATAAATTCTCATTTTTTATTCAATTAGGTATATAGGTATATATAAGGTTACCTTTCAATCATATTTTAAATGAACATAGACTCACCAATTAAACGAGAATCAATATTCTGTATTTGATTGTTAGATATATGAACAATTTAAGTATAATCTCTTTTGGACATCATATAGATAGCGTATTTTTAAAGATCGTGTTTATAACCCACGAAGTTCAACATTTGAAGGGGGTGGGATGGAACCGTTTCCTTTTCTATGATTGCTTTTCTTTACTAAAAGTGGACGTCGATGACATTTTATTTTACAAAATACATATTTAGAGAAGTGAATGAAACCCCTTTTAATTGAAGGGTTTAATCTATTTCTGATTGGGGGCCAAAATTGGCCCTTATCCTACATTATCATTTGACTAACATATTTATACATACGTCCCACGCTGAACTTCGGTCGATTTCAATGAGTTTGAATAGGAGCAGTTCTACAAAGGGTGTGACTAAAAATACCGATGAGGCGATGAGAAGTTAACTTTTTTAAATCCAATCGGCAGCATTGTAAAGAAGTACGTTTTCTACTAAGGTGTAAATTGGACGAAACTTCACATACTTAGTCACTCCTCATCGGTTATATAATGATTTAGTATTAGGTCTTCCACGCAATGAAAGTCGCAGCACCACTATATGGAGTATCTAAGTGAATCGGCAGCTACACCGTACAATATTATCGCCACCGTCTTCAAACATCTTTTTAACGTAATGAACCAGAACTAATCAGAAAATATGTTATTGTAATTCATTTTCGGTCAAATATTGTTATTACTTTGGAAAGTTGTTTTTATTTTGAAGACTTAATTGTTGGTAGAATGAACTTTAACATATAATACAGAATAAAAGAAATGATTATTTGTATTTTACGTATTTTGTACTATCATTCAATTTGAATCATTATATTTAACAACAACAAACGGCCCGCAACGAAGTCAGTATCATCCTCATAATATTTGTCATCATAATCATCGTCATTATTATAATTAATATTATAATTCTTCTCCTCATTCTCCTCATGATTGTTATTTTTATTATCGTGATTACAATTAAACGCCTTATCATGTTGGCAAATACATTCAGTATAAGATATGTTGTTGTTGTAGGGTTTAACGCCATTTTTCAGCACAAGATAGGCCATATATGGCGGCCAGTATAACTGGTGGAGGAAGAACCCTGGAAAACCCAGGAAAGAACCACCGACCCACGAGAAGCTACTGGCAGGCTTTCCCACGTACCCACGCTAGCCGAGCCTTGGACTCGAACATACGCAGACAGAGGTGAGATGGCAGTGATCCGGAACGGTGAGCGCTTTAGACCACTCGGCCACTCGGGGCCCCTATAAGATATGACTTTAGTTATCATTTGAAGTAGATCATTAACGAAGCCAATTCAAGTATATTGTACAATAAAGATATTTGGTAGTGTTAAATATGAGAAAAGGTTGCAGTCGTAGATGGTGCACTAGTACCCTGACACATGCCTGCTGCGAGTCAGGTTAGGACCCAAGGAAACGCTTCATAAATTTGTAAAACATTATGGCACCCATGGTCCTTCAGTTACTCTGCAATAAGACCTTTATAACTTTGCATCTACCCATTAGAGCCTTTGGTTAATATCGTTCCAAAGTGTATTCCTTTCGAGGCCATTAAATAACGTACAATTACCATTCACCGCAATATAATACGATTGATCATGATGTTTTTCTTTCATCATCAAACGTTTGGGCCAATGTCTGTCCGTGGTATAAATAAGATCAGATTTTCTTTATAAACGGTAAAAAATTCAGAGAACTGAAGACTGGAACCACATTTTTCCCACGATTTATACACGGTAGTTCTCCAAGCATTTAAGTCTTTTAGTTGTGTGATCTTTATACAACAAATCTCTCCAAAACTCAAATATATGAATGAGAGGTATCGCATACAAAAATCGCAATGTGGCCCCACGAAGCGTCATTAGCACCTGCAAATACGGTTTGTACATCTGCGACTGTACCAAGGTTTGTGTGCAGCCTTGGTCGCCTATTTGAACACGTTAGAGAATTTGCATTATGAGATGTATCTTTGATAACATCATAGACGGCCCAGCGGGTCTTGCGTTCTCGCGCGTTAATAATCGTCGTGTCAATGTCAACATTGTCATGAATTGCTTCGATTTTCTTTTCTGTCCGTCTATGGAATAACGTTAGCTGATGAACAACGCCATAACGCGATTGTTAACAAATCCAAATGTAGTATTGACGATATACTCGTGGTTGTTGTCGTCGCAAACAAAGTTTCCTTTCATTTCCAAGAAAGACTCATATGGAAGGAAAAACCTCTACTTATCATTGCACTTGTAATTATATTTTTATTGAGTAATGACACAGCCGGGCACGAATAATGCCTAAAATCTACTTTTATCAAAGAGGCTTCATTAATAATTTTGCCAACTGAAGCTGGAATAGCTTCTCGATAGAACCACTTCAAAACTCATAAACTGTTTAGCCGACCCGCAACAATATCGTACACGCCTGTGAGACGTTCTTCTATAACCGAAATCGATCCACTGTCTGGTGAAAATATCAACAAGTTATTCTCGTCACCCACAACAGACAGCTGTGATAGGATATTAGGTAAGCTGTAATAAACTTGCGATGTTGCTAATGCGATCTCAAGGGTGAGCTATTCCCCAGAGTAATTGGTATAGAAACATTCACATTAAACTCTGGTTTAGTTTATGAGATTGTGATCATCGAGATAACGTTTTATGCCGCATTTACAACGATATAGATTTCAAGTAAAACAGGAAAGTAGTCAGAATACTTCATTGGTGTCATAATCATCGATGTCTTTATGGAGTTCGTTTATCATGTGTATTTTTCCTCAATAGTGTCGAGTGTTACTACAATCCTACGTTCAGCAGATCTTCTTCGACGACCCCGACAATACTCGCGAATAGATCCGTGAGGCCGACACAGCAGATTATGTGAATTAATTCCGATACCACATTTTTATGACATGAACGAGTACTTAGACCAACAGGTAACGTGAGCAAATGCATTTTAAAGTATTAATTAGGGCATGTTGCACCGCATAGTTCATACTTGTGAGCGATTAGGTCCTAATGCTATTGATCATTTTCCGTACACACATAATTATGTAATTGTATAATTGTTTCAAGTCACTTACGCCGATAATTTTCAATTAACCGATGTTGTATCTCTTATGTTGCATAGTGTGGTACATGGATATTGGGATTGATATCCAATTTATAACATAGAATTCCACAGACTTAAAATCTTATCTTTAAAGTAATTTGATATTGCAAATTGCAAATTGGACTATTGCATATAAAGATGCTCATTCGTTTTGGTATCATAAAATATATTTTAATATTCTGTCAGCCCAAATAAAGTAAAATGATCCATTACTGAATATTACACCAACGTTTATACGACCAAACTTTATACGTTTGTTTCTAATAAAATCAAATGTATTGGAACTTTTGTAAATGTTCTGTATAGTTTTTGCTTCATTGCTTTCAGAGGTAGCTTCTGAGAATTTATTCCAGTGAAAGCGCTTTATCTGCTTCTGTAACGTTGAACTATATTTCATATATCGTCTGAAAATTTGTGAGTGCAGATGCCATCGTTAAATTATTACTAAAACATCTCTCTAATTGCCTTATCTTTGATGATCTTCGCTATCTTCATTTGATGTTTTAATGTCGTTGACGTCACCATCCCTACTGTAGCGTCAATTTCATTATTATTCGCTAAACTCAACGCCAATGCGTTGATAATAGAACTTTTCTTGAATGTGCTCCTATACAATTTCAAACAATAGGTTAGCAGAATATGGAATAACAGTGTATGTTTCGAGAGGCCTCTGAAGAGGTATACAAATTAGGTAGTGGTATTTTAACGCTATAAATGTTGTACTCATTAGTTCTCGTAGCCGGAGGTTACCTACTCTCATCATCAGTTGGGATCTGGAGACTACCCACGCATTGTCTCGTCGTCTCCAAGACTAAGACTTTTGCTAGAATCAACTGAAATAAAATAGAAATAAGTTTAATGTAGTTAAGGGCAAATATTAGTAATTTATTCTAATTACAGATAAATGGTTGCTTGTTTCTTTATATATCGCTGACTTCACATTTCCAAGACATTGGGAAATAATATGTTATTTTTAATTGCAGCTAAGCCTTAGAAATATGATATATTGCACTTTAAATAAAAGTCTCTTATGAACAATAAAACCATAATTATATCAGAAGTATATAAATATTAGTCACTTTAAATCTAGTTTAATGTGTCAAAATTCAGCAAAATACTCAGTCCAATTAAGCAATTAAGAGCCCTCGTCTGTTTAAAGTAAAGCGCAGACTGAGAAAATAAAGAAAACTGAGATATGCTTTGATTTTCTGCAGGGTTAATAATAGGTCTCGCATATGGTAACTAGGACCGTTAATAAGCAGAATATTTAAAATAACTTCCTTATCTTGTATAACATTTGTAATGCCTATTTTGTGATATGAATAAAGAAAAATAATTGAATATATTCCTCGCAAAAAAGCGTTAATGTAACATGTGCAAGGCGAAGGGGACGATAAATGATTGTTCATCTGTTGTTTCTTCATTCCAACTAAATTTTGCTTTCTCTCTCTGCACTAAAAATAATCAACAACAAAAAAAATGAAACATTATCTTTCACTCCCTGGAAGACATCAAAACGGTATCTTATTCACCCGTAGGGTTAATAGAAAATGAAACATAATTCTAAGAGAAAACGTTGCTTGTACTCGTAGGTTTTATGAACACGTTTATAAATTCTAGGTGAAACGTGAGAAGAGGCGGAATAAAGTTATACACCATTGAACGGGGTAACATCTAGAGTAATATCTCTTCCCGTATGTTTAAAAAAAAACGATGATGTTTTAAAATTTGTTTGTTATTTCAAATGTTTGATCTTAATAAATATGTTTGATCTTAAAATTAATTCATGTATAATTGAATCACAGATTCTTCACATATATAGACAAATTGGGTATTGGGATCTAATATGTACTAGTCACTTGACGCAGAGGAGGAATTATCCGTCTCGTAAACATAGAGGTGTGGAGCACCAGTTAACCTATAATCATTATGATTAGTATCTGTCTTAACACGAATACCTATCAAAATAGAAGCAGATTTATTATATTTCGCTTTATTGTCATCTTCTTGCAGTTGTTATTGAGAAATGGTGTTCTGGCATGATCATAATGGTGATAGAAGGTAACGTACATATCTTAGGGGAAAATAAGGAAATGTCATGTTTCATCATTGTTCAAAACATCATTACAATCATCAGTATGGTCTTCGTCAGCAATATGATCATAAAAAGCTACAAGCACAACATAAAAACCAATATCATAATCCGGTAATGTTAGTTGAGAGTACTTAAATTCAGATTAAAACGCTAACAAGAAATCTTTATTCTTTCATTTCGTCTTTCTTGTCATGATTGCGGCCAATATTATCATCATCATCTTCATGATCAACAAGAAAGAGCAAACACAAAATGTCAACAAATTGTTATCATAATCCTTATCATTAAAATTATCCATATCCACATTCTCATATTCATAAATTATATCATTTTTATATTTCAATCAAACATAACATTGCATATACTATCATTATTAAAATACCATCTATTTCAGTATAAATGTTCAATCGAATCTGAAAGAACTGGAATAAGTATTTAATGGGTAATGAAAAAATCCTTAAACGTTCAATATTACAGTTTCTGTTCAGTAAGGTTTTCTTATAGTTTTAGTAGCTCATTTTATCCTTTGAGTAATATGATTATAAAATATATTTACGAGGCTGTAATGAAATAAATTAAAACCATTTTTCATTTTTATCTAATATACTCCGTCACAATATTGTTTTCCCGTGTTTATACACAAGTAAGACGCTTCAATGCAAGGCTTGTGTGTTGAATAAATGTAGCTTAAACATAGTTGCTACATTCATAAATAAAGCTTGTTCAATGCGTTCCTATAAATTCAGAAGGTGATAAATTTTGAAAGAAAACATAACATATGTGTATCCATCTAAAACGAGGACTGGATTGCTTCAATAATATGGTTGCTCTGGTTACCTGCTACAGTCGGAAAATCCATTTGATTAGCAGCTGTGTGTGAATCTGCAGAAAAATCGAACATTTTAGCGTCATCTTCGTCATCTTTTTTTATGATAAATAACTTTAAAAAATATTGAACATATTATTTAAAGCCAAATAATGATAATTGTGTTTGATAAAGTATGTAAATAGAGTATATTTCCCTTTAACTCAAGAATAATGGTTATATTTCATCAAGTGGGTGAAAAACCCAATATTGTCAAGAGTGGAGAAGCAACGAATGAAAATACTTGAATCTTTCACCCACGAGATGAAATATGTCGGTATTCACTGAGAACAGGACAATTTTTATCTTTTCTATTGTATTGCTTAAAGCTGGTACTCTTGCGTATGACGTAACTATATTTAACACTAGACCAGACAAGTGACAAAATGATGGCAGCTTGTTTTCTTCATATAGTTATAGATGAGCGCAGTGAAAAATTTCTTATTTCACTCCAGTGAATTATCAAATAATCTCGTTTTTGAAATCCATTAATATTAGGGCTAGCATTCAACACAATTGTTTAATGTGACACTGATTGCATGTAAATAGCTACGTCCTTGGGTTCAGCTGAACAACAACATTGAAAAAATAGGGTGAGAATTAGATTAAGTATTTTTCATCCTCAAAGCATTAGTGCCCTTCTCTTTTACAATTTAAACTTTCGTTTTTCTTAGAAAGTCCATAACGTTACTGGCTCAAATAAGGATCATGGAAGGCTGGAATCTTTTTGTGGTATATAAACACAATAGTATATTCTTGATGTACTGTTGAAAAGAGAGACAAGAGAAGACTTATATCAGCTCCCGATAGGCTTTATACAGCTTTCAAAAGTTGGCAATTCATCAACAGCAATTATTTGGAGTGTTAGCGTATATTAAAAGGAGTTTTAACGTCAGTGTTGATGCTTGCTGATTGTCCTAAGGGAACTAGGAACAACATCAACAGGACCGGTGAGGTGCATGCGCAGCTTTACAAACAAATTGTGTAGTCATTGTATATGCAGTTTCATTATGTCAAAAATCAGACCGTATTTGTACACATTCCATTTAAACCTTGATGATCCGTTTATAATACTAATTTATTTGTGATGTTGAACACTGGAGATGAACATTTACTTCAATGCAGACCTGATGATGATGCGTCTTTTAAGGTACTGATTCTAGTTTTGCATCAAGGACAGATATAATGCATAAATTAAAAGAGTATTATTTCAACTTGTATAAACATACCTAAAGAATAATTATGATATACACAAACTAATTCACATGGCACATATATTTTATTTTACAAGTAATTAGAGAAAGAAGCACGTACACGACAAAAGAAACAGACTAAATATATCGTTTGTCTCTTTCATCATTCCAAATAAATAAGTATTATCATTTTCGTTTACAGCAATAAATGGAAACATATGAAAGATATTTATATTCTCATCGAGAAGAGGTCAACATTGTCTTTAATTCACTCGCAAGGTCTAAGAGAATGTTATGGAACAATGGAACGGAAAGCATTGCTGGTAATTGTACATTTAATAAAAGAATTTTCACATTCCTGCTGGAAGCGAACACGATTTAAGATGTAACAGTTATACAACAACAAACATTATAACGTAAAGGGTATGCGCTAAAAGAGGATTTTATTTCAAGTGCTCTTGTGTACAAATGCAAAACAAAATTATTTGTAAAACGACGGAATGCGTGTTGTCTTTGGAGCTGAAATGCGTCCTTCACAGGTACAAGCATCTGGGACTGTCACGGCATTTACGTTGCGTTAGTTACCTCCCACTGAAGAATGAACCGCCCCTCCAGTTAACCCGCGCCTTCTGCGGTCCAATTCCTCGCCACCAGCAGAATCTGATATAATAAAATAAGATTTTTATTGTATTTTGCTTTAGGAAAATACTTCACAATAGGAAAGGACAGTAATGTAATTAGAGCGGACCAAAAATATCATAAATAAAAGACTTCTGTTCTGTTCGTCATTATTCTTTTTTGTCATCCTTGCAATCAGAATTGTCGTCGTCGCCATCGTCATCATCATCATCATCAACAACAACAACAACAACAACAACGACGATGATAGCAACAAAACACAACATCATCATCTTATCATCTTAGTTCTCATTATCATGTTAATCTTGATTTTTCTTCATCATCTTTAATCTCGCTCTTCTCGTCGTCAGCAACATCATTGATATTATCACCAAGCATTTTGATACATTATTACCATTATCAGTGTCTTCATGGTCGTATGTTTCAAAATTTAATTTCGAATCGTAGACATTTGCAACGCCAATGAATGAACAATATCCATAAAACATCAGTACTAAAGCTAAACTGCAGCATGATTATTCTACCTTTTGAAAGTATTGTAAACTATATATTTAGCCTCTACTACACAGAGAAATGCACACATGGTACTGTAATTGATGTGCCATCAAAGGCGCACTCTTTACCTGGCGCAGAAGTGGAACGGCTATTATGAGCTATCGAATGTGGAGTTGCAGTACCGTCGACACCAGCAACTCTTGCATGAGAACGACCTAAAATAAAATAGAAACAAAGATTCTTCTCGCTTCTGACCAAACATTGCTAATTATTGCAGAGAAATTGTTTTTGGAGAGAACTGTAGTTTTAGATGAGTGGCCTGAAGATCGAATATGCGAATGAAAATTTTGCCTTTGATTCTTCGTCCTACTCGTCATAATATTATATTCATCATCGTAACTTTTATCCGCGGCAATGTCGTCACATCTTTCTTATCTGTGTCTTCATTGTCATTATCATAACCATTATCATCAATCATTGCATCGGTATCATTATAATGGCTTTCAGATAATGTCATTTGAAACACATCATATATTAAGATTTTGTCTCTTACAAGGGGCATTGTTTCACAAGAATAGCGAAGTATTTAAAACCATAAATAAGACGCCATGCAGTACTTTTGCTTGACGCACTCTGCCACCTTTGAAAACTATACTGATTCACAGATGACCTTATACGAACAAGTGAATCCCATAAGATAGAAGGAGCATAATTTATTATATGAAACACAATACTATCCATTATTCTTCCGAATTTAAGTTCTACATCTGTTTGGATTTTGTATCTCCGTGACATAATTCATATATGATATGGTCTTAGATGAATTTGTACAGATGACCACCGGTAGAAATCTAAAAAAATAAATTTATAAAAATAAAATAAAAACATGTAATGAGATTGAAAAAATATGTGTATTTAAACCCTCTTCCGTGACTGTAACACTGGATATTGTTATTTTTTCGCCATTAAAGGTGCACTTTACCTGCCGCAGCCTGAGCATCGCTTTTAGCAGCTGTCGTGTTTGGATTAGCAGCTCCGTTCACACTATAAACTCTTTCATGAGGATAATCTAAAATGAAATAGTAACCAGATTGCTTTTCTCTTCTGGCCAAACACTGGTAATTATTGAAATGAAATTGTTTCTTTAGAGAAAGGTATTTTTAGTAGACATGCAATAAACAAAGAATATGAGAAACACTAGAAGTATATCTTGGCTTTAGCTCTTCGATATCAGTCAACGAAGTACGTCACGGGTAATATTCACTCTGATATGGTTCCCAATAACTGCATCTTTCCCAGATAGAAACACTATGAGTATTGGGACTGAGGCGCCACTGAATTTGTAAAAGTTACCTGCCGCAGCGGATTCCACATTATGAGTAGCCGTGTGTTTATCTCCATTTAACCAGCGCATTATATTGGTTCCTTCCTCAGGAATTCTTCTAACATGATAATCTAATAGAAAATAGAAATAAAGTTATTTGGTTTTCTATTTTTTAATCTATTCTTCTAAACATCATCATAAACATCATCATCGTCATCATAATTATCATCAGTGATACAAATCATTAGCAGCAAAAACAAAAGATACAAAAAAATCAGTAAACGAAACAATATAATTTTCATTGTTATATTAATCTTTATCCTCATCAACATCGCTATGCTTCTCCTCGTCATCATTGTCGTCATCATCGCTTATATTATCACCAAAGATATTATTTCACGTAGTATCATTATCATCATCTTCAAGATCATATGTTTTAAAAATAAATTGGAATCGAATCCTGAACGACGAGAAAGCTCCGATAATGTGTGAAGTAATATAAAATTTATAACACTTCAGGTTCTAATGCAGCGAGATTTTCACCATCTTAGCCATTCATTTATATGAAGTCTTTCTAAATGTGTCTATTAGAAAAAGTAGAATCATCTTTGATCATACACATTTGTAAAACTAGTGTTTATTTCTTATTGTAGGATTTATCGTATAGATACCAGCCATAAAAGGCTTGTGTGTGTTTAGTTTCTGTTACATAAAAAAGAAATCGTACTACCTTGATAAGCAATCAAATCTATGGACAACGAAAGAATTAAAATGCAAGGCTTCATACAGCTTAACGCTATAGAACACTCCATAAAAGAAAGCAAACATTGTAGTGATATCATCTGTATGTATGAATAAATGAATTGAGACAATTAACACTGGTGTTAGCCTTGTATCTCACTGATGACCCGTTGGTATTTGGGATTTCGGATGGTCTATTAGAACTAATTGTAATTATTGTGTATACAATAACACTTACGCCTTCTCAACCAATGATCGGGAACACGCCATCGATTTAGAAGAAGTAATAAAGATTTGTTTTCTACTCCATGCTCTGTATGAAAGGTAGAAAAAATATCAAGTTTAGAAATATACATACCTGCAACAGATACGATTGACATACAATGACGGGAAGTAGCCAATGGCAATGTTTTTTGCACGTGTGACCAAACTTAAAGCTTCTATATTCATATATCAACTTTTATCAATGCGCTCCTGTAACAATGGTAACAAATATATTTGTAGAAATGGAACAATTAGTTTGCACATTAAGTCCGTCCTCTACAGATAAACTTGCCGCAACTGTATGTTCTTGTATGGGCGGCTGAGCATCGATATGCACAAAACGTGCGCATTGGTTATACCATTGGAAACAAGTGATACTATTTTGCTTCAGGTCAAAAAATAATTAATATTGTTTCCCAGATATATTTGTTTGGAAAGAACGACGCTGTAGAGAGGAACTAAACGTGGAAAATTACAATAAAAAGAAGTGCTCTATTCCTTTAACTCAGGAGCTAGTGCGTAAAGCATTACGCATTAAGATTAAGCTTGAGAAAGTTTCCTCTCTTATAGTATTTAATGATTATAACTATGGTAAGCAACATTTGTTGTGTTGAGATCCAAAATGCTACATGCTATTACAGATTATAATCGAATTAAATATGTTTAACTTTTGTTAATTTATCATCACCGTGTTTGCTGTTATCACATAACAACATGAAAACATTCATGCAAGGCTTGGGAGTATTCATCATTACGGTAAAGAAAAACAATCATATATCCTAGATGAATTGTCGAAGTAAATGAGCACGTAAGGATTGTACAATGCTTTGCACCGTTTCTTAAAAGTGTTATATAGTAGTCAATTCATGAAAAGGTCATTTAATTTGAGCGACAATGCCGTGCATATCTAAGACGACTGCAAGCAGAAAAACCAGAATTGAAAAATAGTTACAAAAATGGTTATCCGCCATATTGTATCCTGATCTCTACCTATATAATGGCAACACACATTCATTTACTGTGTAGAGTTCCAAATATTCTTTTTCTTTCGCCAGCTGCCTTCAGGGAGAAATGGCAAATACTGCAGGAACATAAAGATAATTTGAAACCCTTAAATATTCTCAGCATATAAGTGCTATCTCTCGATTCCTATAAAAGAATGCGTGATAATAGTAGGCAGAATTAATATATTCATACAAATAATACTATCATACAGGTTAGATAATTTTTAACTCGTACTCTACGGAGACTCGAACTCAGGTCAGCGGGTAAACATCACCGATCGTCTTGCTGCACACACGAGCCCATATTCCCTCACGAATAAGCACTGAAGTATTTTTATAATTCTCTATCAATAATTATATATACCTTGATTTCTTTTTATAGGAATCACGAATGACTGTGTAGATACATGAGAATGAAATACTAGGTCGTCATGCGAGTGTGTCTGCTAAATACGCGTACATATACCACCGAGTGCATATATAATTTTGATGTAAATAATAATAATACTTTACGGTGATTCGAACCTGGATCCGATCGAGCCCGTATTCCCTCACGACAAAAAGAACATCACCAAAAAATGATGTTAATCAATCGGTCTTATATGCATTCGTGTGGACACACTCTTATTACGACCTAGTAATTAATTCTCATGTATCTACACAGTCATTCTGGATTCATATGAAAGAAATCAAGGTATATATAATTAATTATAGAGAATTCTAAATATAAACCAGACGGAACGGAAAAAACTATCCCTGGATTCCTATAGAAGAATGTTTGATAATCGTAGGCAGAATTAATATTTAATACAAATACTAGTATTAGTAATATTAGTCGTCGGTGAATATGGGCTCGTGTATGCAGGTAAGGCGATGGGTGCCGTTTACCCGCGGACCTGGCTTCGAATCTCAGTAGAGTACGAATTAACAATTTTCTAACATGATATTATTATTTGCATCAAAATTATATATGATCATATATATATATATATATATATATATATATATATATATATATATATATATATATATATATATATATATATATATATATATATATATATATATATATATCGACCTGGAAGTGAGATGTTTTATGACAATAAACATGTTTCTAGGGTAACGGGGTATAACCCAGAGTTATGATCTCTCAATTCGATTGTGGCAGAGTCAATGCTGAAATGCTGACAACATCACTTCCTTTGCAAATGTAAATTACACGGTTTGTGCAGGAAATACAAAATGAAATTGTAGGTTTGGTTAGGAGATATACAGAAATACCCTTTTGCTATGATAGTTATCATTGTCATCATTAGTGTTGTGATCGGTGTTATCTCACCATCATCTTTTCTGTATTTATTCTACAACACTGAATCATTTTCAGTTCGATTTTGCATCAGGTGAGAGTGATGTATACAGAATTTGCGACGACTGATTGATGACTGTCCTAACATTCTATTTATCTGTTAACTCAATCGATTACGGGAACATATAGATTACCGCTAGTGTTATTTTGTGTTATGCAAGAACCGCTGAGAATGAAAATATTGAATCCACATTTTTAAGGCATTAAACCGACCTCTAAACTTTATTAAGGCTGGTTTCATATCACTATTAAAGAGTTCTTCATTTATCACATTTGCCTATAATTAATTTTTCTCTCACAGATCAAACAGTACGACAAGTGTAAACTTCGTCACGATCTACCATTGTCATATGTTTAAAAGAACTCAAACATTCAAACTATATCTTTTCTCAGCTACAATCAGGCTAGAGAGGCAGTGGTGAAATTTTCCTGTCTTTCCTAATTACAAATTTTAACCATATCTTTGTAACAAGCATCGTACTGTAAGAAATATGAACTAAAAGCAATCATTTTACTTTTTCGTAAAACTACAAAGGAATTACGCATGCATAGTATTACGACACTTGTCCTTACTTTGAAAATAATTGCAATAAGTTGTTGAGATACTGCAATGTTATTTATTTCTTGACATTAGTGAAGACTTGCAATTATAAGACTTGAGCTTTCTATTTCGCAGGATTCACGAATTCATGAAGATTTATTTTTGTTACACATTATGCATGACCGGCCGACGCGTTCGCTACGCTCTTTTATTCGGTGTGCAATCACTTTTCAATCATTCTGGCTTCTGTCATCCTGTTAAAAGATGGGGATAAAATCTAAATAGAAAGAATAATTAATACTAACTTAAAATGTTGCCCCCAATTTCCATAATGCGTAAATGGCTTTATGAAAGGAACTATTGAGACTCTGTCAGCAAGAGAGGGAAACGAGCAGATAACATTGTCTGTAGAGCTGCTACTTACCGATAGATCGGCCATGGATAGATATATAGATTGACAAAAAGAGAGATAGATAGATAGATAGATAGTTAGACAGACAGACAGACAGACAGACAGACAGATAGATAGATAGATAGATAGATAGATAGATAGATAGATAGATAGATAGATATATAGATAGATAGATAGATAGATAGATAGACAGATAGATAGTTACTTACCCAGTCTGGCGTAGCTCACGACGAGAATAGCAGCTGCAGCAAAAAGAGCCAACGTCTTCATTTATGGCTACAGTTGTGATCCTGTTATTTCGAAACAATGTTAGGGATTGTAAGTCTTTGGCTCTTATAAATCCGAGGAAGAATCACTTCAATTTCTACTGTATATCATCTGTTGAGAGACCCCAATATTGCATATCTTCGACAGATAATAACCAATTCTGTTCGTACGGATTATAACCTTTGAATATATAACACTAGCCAAAGTTAATACTTCCACTTTCACAGATTTACTCAATCCTCGTATACGCCAATGTTTCAAATAGATGGTTGAATGTATGGTATGAATACGGTGTGTTTGACTTTGTTCTTAACATACATCACTGTCTTAGTGTTTGTATTTGTCTACGTGACTTCAGCCTCAAAAAGTTATAACTGATAGTCAAGTGACCCTAACTTAACTCGCCATTTATATATAACTATGTTTTTTCGTTGTATTTGATATATTCCATGACATGAAAAATTGTAACCATAGGAGTTATAAAAGACCTTTACTGATTAGCTATGAAATATGTGCTAAACTCGTGTAGTCAACTTATTTTTTCATCATTCAAATAAATAGTGCACTAATCATAATAGTTCGCAATATCGACAAGAATTGAAGCAATAAGAAACAAGATCAGTCACATAGGGGAAATTTGAGATAAAAACATCCAGCAAGTGTATATATGTTGCAAAATTTACTTTTTAAAACTCTAACAGACTGATTATATATATATATAATGCAATAAAGTGACAACGAACAGTGCGAAACTAGTATCTAGCTGACCTCAGCGGTTTCGACTCTATAATGAGTCTTTTTCAAAGGCAAATACAAAACATAGACAGAACAAACAAATAAAACAGAAAAAGGGTTATGTTTGCGAAATAATAATTATAATAATAATAAACCTTTTAGAACTTTTGGATATACAGTATTAAGACGGTGAATCCAATAAGTTTCCTTTAGCAGACGTTCCATTTCAGAATATAGGTTGAAAGAAGAAATTTTGCAAAGTATGGGAACTGTTGTTAAAATGTGCGGCAAAACAAGATACAAATGATTGATCAATATGATTGTTTATGTCTGATCGATTTTCGTTCCTACCTTTAGATATTTTGGACTGGTCTGTCCAATAAATTTGATGCCACATTTTTCGCATGTTATCAAATAAATGACATTTGATGTTGCACAATTAGTATCACAATGCATGTTAAATGTTTCTTTCGTATTACAACTATTGAAAGAAGTATTTTCATTCATAAAAGAACAGCGCGAACGTTTAGGTATGTTACATTTAGCTGATGATCCCTTTTTTGTTTTTAGTCTAGAATTAATTAGGAAATCTTTAACATCTGTAGTCCTTTTGTATGTAAGTTTGGGTTTGCTTTTGTGTAGCGATTTAACACTTGCTTCACATTTTGCCAAGCATGGTGATCATTCGGTATATAGACCAAAGCAAAGTAAGAACTGCCAAATCTGACCGAAATAGACGGTAAAATGTTTGTTGAATTGCTTGTTCTATTTAAAACCATTTTTTCTCCAGTTGCATTAATTTGGGAATTTCAAAATCCATTATTAATTTAGATAATACAGCAAAATTTGTATATTTTGATCAGGTATAACCAGGGTGATTTGTATATGGCTTTTTGTCCTCAAAACTTATAATAGAATCCTTATTCTGGATTGTTATTTGAAAACACACCTTTATTTTTAAATTCGACAATTTGACGATGCCTTGAATTATTTATTAAGCAATCCGTGATTGCTGTAGAAAGATAAATTAGTGCCCATATTTCAACCTTTCGTTCTATATATTGCTTGCACGGATTATAAAGTAACCGCACTTTGACTTTTCGTGCCTAATTCCGGAGTTACTTGTTGTGTCAAGGTCAGTTAAACATTCCACTGCCCAGAAACAAAACAATTCAGCTTTGTCATCAGCAGGCACGTTTTGTGAGGCGAGTGAGTTGACAGCTTAGAGCACGCTGAAACGGCATGAAGATGTAAACGACTCAGACGTAAAGCGCATTATGTGTAAGGTGTAGTCACAGCCAGAAAATTCAAAACGATCTCTGTCTTAGTCTCTTTCTGTCTCTGTCTCTATCTGTCTGTCTGTCTGTCTCGTGTAACAATGTATGCGTTTTTACAAACAGCAACATAAAAAGATGGTAAGGATTTCAAGACACCGGCCCATAATACATGTAAAAAACAGCACGACCTAAGGTTGGAACAAATAGCAAATAGACAACCAATAATTTTAACTGCATGTATATATTAGATAATTGTATACATCGTAAAGTTCCTCATCTTGGGAAGACATAAGAAAGAATATATCTTGACTGGTAATTTCATTATGATTAACATTAGATATAATATTAGTACAATTTATGAATTATTTATTAGTAAGATATTTCTTATGCCAATACTTTCCTCCACCATTTTCTTTCATAACATAAACAAAGACATAACCAGATATCTTGCGTCTTTTTTCTATATCCGCGTGTTCACTACCTGTTGTTAGCTGTTTTCATGCGTATAGCTAGTAGGCCGATAATAATAACAACCAAAGTGACCATTAACTGCCGATTGGAGCAAACACGTTCATGTTCTAGCCTCCGACGATCATGGATTACTGTGGCTGTAAGGTATCGAAGATCGTATTGTCTGGCGGCAAGACACAGAATAATAGTACCCATGACTAATTCTGTTTTGTTGGGTTATGGGCTTCGTCTTCCTTTGATAAATGCAAATTGTGTATACCAGTGGGTTACGTAACAGACACGCCTTGCCTACTTGTCATGTTTGCCTACTTCCTTGTTTTATTAACATTGACATTATCACGTCGGTTAGCCGAATTTCCGCATTTAATGGGTCATATTATTGGCTCTGGAATGCAACCCAACACTTTCAGAACATATCTGGTTTTGACTCAGCAACAACAACAGCATTATCGCCATCCAGGGCGCCGGGCTTTTCTCTCTATTCAAAAGTCGCAGACCCAAAAGATCTCTGCTTAAAATGACGTGTGGGGAGGCAGAAAACTCATTAAAACAGAGACTGAACACCGGTGCGCTCTCTGCGAAAGAGCACTGAAGTGCAGTAAACGTGATAGATGGTGTTTGACACCACATTGACGGATATGTGTCTGCGTACTGATGGGACGGCGAATTGAATATTGTCAACAATCATTGCTACCTGCATTATGACTGCCTTTGGGATCTGGTCTTTAAGCTGCATTTTGTCAACTTGCAACTATCCATGGAAGCTAAGCATTTTCATGAAATCCTCGTCTTGGCCGAAATGAAACAAAACACATTACCAACACCGTGAAAGCGAATAGCAGAAGTTCTCAAGGAGTAGATGAAAATATACCGGTTGGAAATTCATTAAAAGCTGTGTATTGGTTGAGTAAATGAGGAACCGTCGGAACGACAATTTGCTGAATATATAACGTCTGTTCGAGGAAGAGGCCGACCAAAATATGTTGCTAACGTGTTCTATGTTTGCTTTTACTCCTGCTGTTTTCATACATCTCGTCGTCATCCAATATGGCTTGCAGATCAACAGTAGAAATGCGTGAAATACCAATGTCACTGTCAACATTTATCTGAAGAACTGCCTGCCTTAATGCATAAATTCAAACCAAACTAAACACAAGGCTACGAGCGTAACCAAAAGATTAAAATCATTATCAAAGTGTCAGCCGTTGCACAGTTAACCAGAACACTACGAAATTTGTATATTTTTTGTAAACACAAACCAAAGACAAAACAAACTTTAAACATGGTATGTTGCACCAATATACTCGGTACAGTAATCTACATGATGAAGCTCACGGTCTGTGTTAGATAATTACAACGAGCAGTTTAAAATATCTGTATTTAGAGCTGAGTTAGCGACTGTTTACAATGGAACCATCATCAAGAGAGACAAGTATTACACGGAATAGTACAATATTTCCTTCCTGAAGGGGAATCGATACTCAGCTATTAATTTTCCTGAATTTAGTACAAGCCCAGAAGTGTTGATCACCCGCAAGATCTGTATTAATTACGTCCAAATATTGTGTAATGTCGTAAGAGTTATTCACCGTCATTGGAACTATTTTTATTTAAAAATATTGAAGACGTTTAATTCACTGAATTCAAACAAGTGTGTGTCAGACGAGGCGAGGGACATTTTCATCCTATAAATTCCAGCCAAAGTCAGTTTGCAGAAGCTCTGACCAGCACGGTAAACATCATCGTCTATGCAGAATTTAACAATACTCTAGAAATTAGCAGTCTGAGAGAAGTAATTCTAGACAATACGACGCTATGGAATAGGAACAATCGCTGGAAATGGGCAAGGATGATGTCTTTGAGCCAGAAACAAAAACTACAGAAGAAAAAGATACAGAGACCCTGTAGTGATATCAAGATGGCCAGAACAAGAACAACATTTATTCTCTTGTTCTGTTAATGACCAGGATGAAATAAATATAGATCTGACCCACGATGAATGTGTTGGATGTCAAAACGATCATCAAAGTCAGACTCAACACGATAGATGTTTGATGATAAGCCAAGAAGAAAAATTGGAAGAGTATCTGGAAGACTCTTGGAGTCTCATCTCCGAAGAGAAAATATTGAACAAGTGGTATAAAGACTTGAAAAGACATTTCTTTCTATAAATGACGTCTATGCAGATCCAACACACTAAAGCTATGTTGCAACAGAGTACGGAGACGAGCCGTAAAGCAACTTAACTGACATTTTCAAGGGAAAAGTAAGGTATAAATTGATGAGTCATGATTACCTGCAAACAATATTGATATCTGGGAACTCTACTACCTTGGGACACCCAGTTCGTATATCACATCTTGGATCCCTGTGGTGTGTGATAAAGATGAACTTCCCCATCGCAAACTAAAGATATTCAAGCCAATATACTTAACGCAGCCGACAGTCTTCAACCAGGAACCCTATGGGTAACCATCTACTTTCCCAATATCACAGTGTGGACTATTCCCATTATTATGGATCATCACCTCTAGAAGGCTGCTTCGATTCAATAACGTGAGATTACAAAGAACAGATTCCAGTGCGTGTGGATAACATTGTGTGTATTTTCTTCCTCAACGTAGTATAACATTTAGTGACGTTTTGATCGTGACTAATCTCGAAACGATGATAAAATAGAAAAATTGTTTCGGGAACATTTTGGTTATCATTTGTCTTTAGCTAGGAAACTTAGTGTACATCGATGGCAAATGAATCATTGGAAGTGGAATTTGACACCACAACGTTATCAACCTATAAGATACGTTCCTCCTTACAAATGTTAATGGTTCATTTGTGGTTTTCTTTTGATAATAGTCTTCTTGTCATTAAAAATGTTGATTCTTGAAAACGAATGTTGTATATTGTTATTTATTGAATATGCTTTTCGCCTTTCTTTCTGTCACACTGGGTCACTTTTTCATTCACGTTGCCAAATCGGAGGGATGTTTCCATCGCGCCTGTGTTTTTGGGATATAAAGCTGTGCATTTGTCAGTATGGCCACCAATATGGAAAACAGGAGACATCCCATAAAAGGCGATATTTATTCCCATAATAAATTTCGCAAAGATCTATTCGACATCAATTCATATAGATAAATATCACTTACAAATAACTTAAACAAAGGCATTGAAATCATGGTTGCTGATTCAATGAAATACTCTCTTGAAATACAAACAATAACGACACAAAACTAAAGCTGCTTTCGAAACAAAAGATCCACTCTTGACGAACTAATAAGACTTGGAGCGAATATCATATTTCACATAAAATCGGAAGTATTATCAAAATCAGACATCACATATTCCGTATATAAGTAAACATTCGTAGACGGTTCCAAATTGAAAGACACAAACATAACAGCAGGCACACGATTCATACAAGAAAAAAGCTTTGTACTACGAAAAATACTTCCAGATCACTGCTCCATATATTCCTCAGAATTTGGGGTCATCATTGAAGCCCTTAAATGAATACGTGATAATAAAATAGAAAAACCTACTCATGCTCAGAGATTTACATGATTCTAAAATCCGTAGAAAGCAGTAGGTTATACTATACAGCAGAAACAAATCTAATACTTAAAGGATTCGAACAATATCAGCAGGTGGTTGAATTCATGTGGACAACATCTCACATAATGATTCGAGGGACTGAAAGAGCATTAAAGAGGCAAGATTGAAACTACAGTAACCAACACACAAAAACATCCAGTACAGCGTAAAGGGAATATACAGTATTATAAGACAACACATTTACAACAAAAAATGATTAACAATCTGTAAATACAACATCAAAGGACGAACATTGTATTGAATCCAACCAACGATCAATCGAAATACCCCAAACCTAAGAAACAACAAAGACCTAACACTCATCAACCGAATCAGAACATTAAAGACGTTTTTGACATTGCCCAGAAGTTGAAGATCTGAGTCACATTTTCAACGACTGTCCACTTTATACCTCGCAAAAGGAAAGGATTTCAGTGTAACCAAACGAAGATCCAAGAACCTTTTATATACCTGTAATTCTTGAAGAAAACTTACAGAAATAAAGAGCTCACCCATCCCAACATGTTGAGGTTATAAAATGGTAAAAGAAGAAAAGCATAGATAAACACCCCTTATCTTGATGTTCGCATTCTATTTCATTCAAAGTAAGTAAACTAGCATGGACCCTCCAAGCATGAGAGCCTTTATCTCACAGACGTCAGTATGTCAAATGAACACTAAACTTTCGGACCATGTGAGTGAATTGTGGAGAACAATCGGCTGACACCGTGTCATTCGGGCCTGGTCACGATTGTGCGCGTACTTGAACCCGAAATTTGTCGAGACGGACCTTCCTGTCGTTCGTATTTCTCGCAATCTGTAATAAAAATAACCATTTATACCAATGGCGTTAGAAAAAGGTTGTAGGACATCGATATGGATAGCCAGGGAATGCCTGTCAAATATCAAAATCAAATACTCAGTTTAAAATTAGTTGAGAGGAGAACTCATATTAAGTTAATAATAACAAAGTCAATTCAAATAACGTAATCTAGAGAACAATTAAAAATCCAAACATCTTTTCTACATAATGTCGACAGGCTCAACCTGGAAATGGTGTAAGAATAAATGGAAGTAATAGCAACTGACCCAACCCGATCAGACCCAGCCACTCAAAGTGGCAACAATTATGATCATATAACCATAAGGTAAAAATAGAATTCCCCAAATAATTACCATTCGTCGGTCCGAGCTAACAACCGTCTTGTAAATTAGGACTAGACGATCACTTAGATCCCGTAATTAAATCTATAAGGTGGTTTAAGTCCCAGTCATCAGCCCGTCACCACGAACAAGAAGGTATACGTATAACAGTGAATTTTTTCTGACATAATACAAGGCAAGACTGGTTCAAATGTACTAAAATACTGGTCCATATAATCAGTCGTCATATGTTGGCTACAAACCCAAAACCATCAGACCCAGCCACAACAGATGGCGCAATTTGGAAAAAGCAAATTAAAAATTAAATCCCCAAGCCTTGTCATAAGTAAAGACCGATAGCTTACCCTTTCCAGAACTCCTCATACAAAGTATTTCTTATCAAAGATCAAACTAACTGCATGGAGAATCTATATTGTAAACTTCGGGAAGACGACACATTTACAGTCTTTGGAAAGGGGAATAAAAAATATCAGCCCAAGATTATCCGCTACGGAATGTGGCGACTTGGCGGCTCCGGATCTCCTCCCCCAATTCCCCTTGCTAGGTTGGACATAACAACTAAATAGCGAGCAATGATCGCATTAAAGTGCACGGGGGTTAAGCTCCTTCCCTCGGTGTATAAATTAAAGATACCACGTTGTGGGAATTAACCCGTCGCACATGGGTGTAAGGGACGGAAATCAAAATTCGTTCAGTCAGTAAATATGACCACCCATAGTTGACTCGTCAAGAGCACACAAAATGATTTTCGTTGTTTCATCAGAACGAGATCCAGTAGCCTGCCGAATGGAAGAATACGATGTTCTTTAAAAAAAATCCAGATATGGTAAAGGACTTATTGCATAAAAAAATCATGAAAGAAGAAAGAAGAGTGGACAGAGAGGCTCAAACAGCAATAAAGGAGGGAGCGGCAATAGAAAAAGGAGAGGCAACAGCAACATCAGGTAGGATATAGTCAATATATAAGGGACACAGAGAAACGTTCTCATTCCCCTTTCGAAGAAGCAGACCTTAATTGGTGGTACAGCCGGAAGCTAAAGACAGCTAGAATGGTTCACCAAAAACAAAGCAGCATTTTTAAGGGCCAGACAAATTGTGTCTGCTTCTGTCTTTTTCTTTCCTCCACCAAAAAGGTTTCCTTTTCAAATTTGTTTTGTATGTGAGAGTATATGAGTGTGTATATTAACATTCCTACACTTGTTTTATGTGATTATGTGTGTTTTTGTTGGTCAAGTGTGTTTCTCTTTGTCTTTCTCCACCAAACAATTGTCTAGCTATTTAATGTGTGTTTTATATATAAAGCAGAAAGCAAGCGTATTTTAGGTCCTCGTAATATTTCTTTTCCATGTTTTGTCTTGAATGTGGTGTGCGTTGTAGTTTGTGTACGGGATGTTTTCCTTCACGTCCGTACTTCAGACACATATAGTGGTGGTACCCATTTAAGTAACTGACTCTCTCATTCTACGACTAACACAAGCAATGAGATTAATCTTTTCAAAGTTAGTTTCAAATTATATTGGGACTAAATCATAACTCTTATGGAAGCTAAATCTTCTTATCTTATCCTGATTGATGAAATGTTAATATTTGTTCTGTGCCTTATCTTATCATTTAATCTCATTTTGTAAACAAACTCAAGACATCATTAAAGTCAGTTGTAAGTGATTTCGAATCTCATAAGTAATTTTCCTTTTACATTGACTGATGTATATGCATATGTACGGTCAAATTCAGTCGTCATCTATTATTGGATTTATTTGATATGTCACTTCGTAAGTTTATCCGAGTCGAACACAACAAAATAGTATATCAATGATATAACATGGATTACTATTCATTGATTAAAATGTATTCTCTCATTATTAGCTACACTGTTGCAACTTCCCCAACACACGCACGCACGCACACACACACACACACACACACACACACACACACACACACACACGCACGCACACAACATTGCCATCATTAGCACATCTAGTACAAAAAGGAAAGTTCAGGAACAATTTCTTCATCAGACTACAGTTACTTCTAAGTACTTTATTTTCTTTTCTATGTGTTGCTTTTCTGTTCAAATCTCCAACACGGTTTAAACACCTTTGACAGTTCTGTCACTGACAAATAGAATATCATTTCTGTTATTCACTCCTAAAATCTGTAACTCCAGAATCTTTTATATGCTTTCAAGGAACATTGTAACGAAGCTTTGGTTCTGTCCTGATGGCATAGTGGCAACCAGGACGAGAAGCATCTGAGGTTGCAAAACAATTTAAAAGCTCTGAAAAAATGTAGTTAGTCACAACTTGCAATATACTCATTTATAATGCCTTTCCCGCAATGGTGTCACTTTTCTGAAAGAGTAATAACTTTAATTTTACATACTATCAGGTTTCCTTGAAATCATTTTACTAGATATTGTCGAAATATGTGATACGTACTCAGCTTTTGAGATAAGCTATTTGAACAATGTATTTAAGGTAGCGAGAGATAGTTCGATAAAATGTCAAATTTCTTAATTTAAAGTTAAGTTTAAAATACTGTTTAATAATTAACGATATGGATATAATTGTGATTTCAGTGTTTTGGGCATGTGCTCTAAAAATTGAAGTGAGGTATACACACATCTTATGGTTACTTTGCAACATGTAGGCAGTGGAATACCAATAGTTGGTTTGGACGAAAAGCAAGCAACCAATGGCAGTATAGATGTGGCTTCATGGCAAGTAGATTATTTTTCAAAATGGCTTAGATGGCAACTATTGTGAATAGCATAAAGCTGTTTAGTATGCAAACTCTTTTACAATAATCATATAGGAAAAGGGCTTGTGTTTGCATTGTAAGCATCACTTGGTGCCCAATAAGGGCTTCGGAGGAAACAAATAGAGGCAAAATCTTGAGGTTGGGTGCATAACCTTCTTTGGCTATGACCTACCATCGACATCTCAGCTCAGGTGGATATTATCATGCTTTTCAATAATTCTATCCAAGGGTATGGGCCATTTCGACCCCACTTATGCATTTTATTTGTTATGGTGTTTTATAGTAGGAAGGTGGGTGAGACATTACAATCTATACATACAACTTTCTCTAGCACCCTTAGACAAGACATCCATATTATATGTTAGTTTGTTGAAATGCAATATGACCCGATGGAAAAAGAATGTTTATAATAACTGACCTTTACAAGAATATGTAAGAATGAAAGAGGATTCATCTATCTATTATTTCTGGTCGGTTAGCTTATGCAAAATTGTACGGGTCTATCCACAAGTTTGTATAACATTCTCCTTTGAATGCTTTCCCCGATCATATGAACATTAGGAATATAAGCCCAAGTAACGCACGAATCCAGTCCATCCAAAGACGAAAATGCGCGCTTTCTGTCTATAATGTATAGATAAATGGCAATAACACTTCCCTATCGACATCCTTGCCGCGAACAGATTGCATCATTTTTAAGTTTGGTGAGTTATCTCAAAACATCGTCCATTGAGCCTTTTGTTATTTTCGGATATCAGGGCATCACATTTGGACCTTACGTTCTGGCACATGAGGAATATAAATGTCTTGAATGTGCCGTGCAATGTAGTCGCACACTAGGTTTGACATGTCGGCTGCCGACAGTACCCTCCAGCCGCCCGGCGCTCGATAAATACTATTAGTGAACATATGGCTTCCGTTAAATACATTTTGTCCTATGCCTAGTGAAGATGTGCCATGGAACGTTAACATTTCCTTAGGGTATCGGTAGATTCGTCCGTTCACAGACAGTGATATTCCTCTGGCAGTACAGCCATCTACACTGCCGTCCGTCGCCGGACAATCATACTAGCTGATTTCTACCATTCGACGACTATATCCTGCGGTTACTCGCGTCTGACCCTTGTGTAAGACAACTATCCGGTAGGTCCCCGATTCTTGTTATTTCAACCAGCGTTGGTTCAGTTTCATTCCATGTAGCGAATGTCAGATCCAAATAAAAACTGAGGGTCTTCGGTTCACATTTTTCGAACCCTTCGTTGTCTTCCATTCCTGAGGGAGGTACTGTCTATCTTTTACTACAAGAGATCCGTATATTCCTACAGAAGCGAATGTTGGAGATTTTTTCGAATCCACATTTTGCAAAGTGTTCCTCGAAGCTTTCTCTGATAGGTCTGTCAATGTAATTCAAGCTGAAGACTGCGAGATCAGTCTGTCTCTCCATCTGGCCAAACGAATGTGCCATCTGTCTCCAACCAACGCGTATTCTTCCGTTTCCGTCCTTATGGAAATTCATGCTATTTGCATATGGAAAACATTGTTATCAGTTTCGCTATCTCTTTCAGCATGAACATAAGTCCACAGGCCTTTTATCGTATATCTTCATCTAGTTCCATACTCATGCGATCGGTTGTTCCATTATAGTCAAAGGAAAAAAGTATCATATTCTCCTTTTGCATCATCTTGGTTCTCTAAACAATTGAAAATTACGATCTTTGTCTATCACATCAGTTGGTCTAAATGGGTCCAGGTATTCACAGTTTACTCATTCCGGTATGTCTTCCCCACCTCTGGTTAGTCCGAATCGTGATTCTCGTGGAATCTATTTCCCATACGAACTGGATCCTAACTAGGCAGTTTCGGCAACTCCTCGGATAAACCTATTCATCAACGGCTTTTATCGCGCTTGGTCGACTCTACGTGTGCTCTTTACGTATGACCTTTCTGTCTCAAGGGCACAACTATTCCATGCAGCTCAATTACATAGCTTCGTAACGAGAAATACAGTAACAATTTTGGACCAGAGATTCAACCAAATTTGGTTAACGTCAGAAAAGCCTCTCGAACTTCCGCAGCCAGATGTGATTGTGTGTCCGGTCGCAAGTACCTGTGATTTCGGATCTCATCTGGTAGCAATTTTTCGACACTGTCAGCAAGGGGTGGGGTCCGGAGACTCCATAACAATTTCTTAAGAATGAAAGCTATTATACAAGACTTCAGATTTCCTGACGATCGTCTTCAGAAGATCTTCCTCACCATGATGGACAACTATTCAAACAGGGTGGTCAGGGTGCAACCAAATCACTAACTTTATAATTTGGTCTAGGCATTCCGCCGTTGGTCAGGAGATGTCAACATCGATATCCAGATAAGACATATTCCCGGAAGACTCAGTATCGCGGTCATTTCTCTGTCAAGTAAGGGATATATTTTCTATACAGAGTCGTTTCTACATATATTTGTGTTTCATCACTTTTGCACACAACGAGGGCGTACGATGATCGATCTTTATGCAACCAGATGAATTCACACACTGCCCACCTTCCTTTCACCATTACCGAATTCCGTGAAGACGATGTATTTAAATTGGAAGATCCTAAGGGATTTTTCCTACCCACAACGATATTGGTTCCAAACATTATGCACATATTAAAAGGCCAGAAATGCTCAATTATTCTGATTGCCCCTTTCATCTGAGACAAATCACGGATCAACGATTTTTTCAAATCTAGCGATAGATCCTCCCAGTAAGGTCACGACCTGGCCAAATGATCTCAAACAGCTTCTGACCAATATGTTCCATCTTTGCTTGGACAGTCTTCCCGTTCACAGGTCGATGTCTGGCAATCACAGTCCACCTTCACGATTTTTTTATCTCCGAGACTTGGCTCCATAGCGACATACTCATGATTTAGTAGGTACATTCTCAGTTGCACAAGCTGTTACCACACCCAATTTAAATCAGCACAACCGCAGAACGAGCACCCTGCGCAGCTTTTGCTAGATCGTCCCAGAAATGTTACGTGGTAAGAAGGTCTCATTTTGTCTTTTTCAAATGTCACATCGTCGCAATTAGTAGAGTGGGTTAACACTTACATATCTGAAATCCAATATTGTCCCCTCAGACGTTACCCGAGGTATAGGTTATATGACCATATCCACTCCACATGTCACCTAATGTTAATGTGATATAGATAAAATTCTAAGGAGAAAGCACATTTTTTATGTAAATTTTGTTGGTTCATCTTTCTTTCGTTAAACAAGCGTTACATGTAGGCTACAAGGGGAGGTAGTAAGCTAGAGTTAATTTCCTTTGACTATATATTAATGACAGAACAGACGATTTTTCGGACTTAGGAGGAGTCGATTCTGGAGATACTAGGGATTATATTCCTAATATTAATGTGGTGATATGTATTCTAGAAGAAGCATAATTTACTGAACACTTTGCTTCATTAGGTAGGTCATTGATCTATAGTAGAAACTGGCTGTGATCAAGAACATAATCTTTCGATATTCCTCATGTGACTGGTCTCATGGTGTATATGCCTGTGTTTAGTTTTAATAAATTTATCAATCCATCGATTATTTGTCATGCATCTTGTAAGACGCTCGTACTTATGCAAATCACGTACAAATATAAACTCCATTTTGGAGCTGGGTTTAGTGACAAGTCTACCCGAATTTATATAATAATCTACCAACCTTGAACACAAAGAAACAATGATTAATGCTTATATAGTAGCCAGATGATAGAGGACATGTCAAACTTAATTAAGATATAATCAAACTATACTGATTACGATGCAGACTTTGTTACTTACGATTATCAGATAGCTTAATGTGCTTTAGTACTAACCAATCAGTAATGATTACCCACACCAACTATATTCATTACGTACCATTGAGGATTAGTCTTGTAAATAATTCATCATCAGCATTTTTTGGCCCAAAACTTTGTATAAAGTTCGCATCTTTGAAAAGAACACACTAAAGAGCGGCGTGTTATCAGCTGCAAATTTCCATTCAAAACGGAGATACTAGTGACATGACATAACAGTTTTGATAAAAAATTTATCTGGAAATCGTATATTGTATTTTATTATTTTCAATACAGAGTCATCTAGAAAGTATTAAGAAAAGTATTGATACCATAATAACAGAGAAATTGATTGTCCATGATTTATTTCAATGAAAATTGTCGACTTCTTCAAAGTAAAAAACCGAGATAAAGCAATGATTAATAATATCAAACTGTATGGTAATTTAGGTTTTCAGCTTAAAATTGAACCAAAGTAGTTTAGATCAGCCTTTGCTAAAAACTTGTATTTTTGTAGACAAACCCTTAAAACTTTAAATAATGAACATGATATAGGTCATAAGTACGAAGTAGCACTATAGCACCAATTTCATCGACACTTATGTGTTCTAGTATTTAAAAGTGAAAATGTTGGTGACCTGTTGAGCGTATAGGGAAAACCCTTCTTTGACGAATTATAATGTCCATTTGGAGTTTGCATATAACAGCATTTAAATATTGTAAAACATGTAATGTATTCAGACGGATGATGTGATTCTAAATGTGAATAAGATTTTTTTAAAACAATAAAGGAATCGCAGCCTTGTGTATGTTGCACAGTTTTCTTTCTGACTATATTGGCTACTCCAGAAATGTTTGTTTAGATTAAACTCCAACTTTGAAGAACTTATATATCCTGACTAAGCCGTCATACGAAATATATACAAAATGTTAAAGCCATACTCAACGAGACAGGTTCTGTTGGTTCATATGCAATTGAAATAAGTTCTTTCAGGAGAATCAACATATAAGTAACTAACGATGACTAACTATTCTTCTTACATCTCATTTAAGCAATTGGTCTTTAAAACTCATGTAAATAAAGTTGTATATAAAAATCCACTCAGTCAGTTAGAACATAATTCGCAGACCAAATCGCACAATATTTACTCAACAGAACCTGATCGGGTTTTATATTTGGTAACAATTGTTGTTGTTGTTGAGTTTAATTATAGTGGCGTGCGCACAATTGTGCATGTGCCACTTTTTTCTGACTGCACCGCAGCATGCTAGTTGTTCCTGGGAAAGGGAATTGTGCCACCTCCCCCAGGCTTTTATGGATTCAAGGAACCCTAGTTTGGCCTCAATCTGTGGGTCCATAAAGGTCCCTTACAGTTGAATGGTTGGCTGTCATTAGTGGGAAGGAGAGCTGGGGAACGGTCCTGCTTGCTTTACATCGCTGGCTTTTTGTTGCATTTGCCTGGTGTTTCTTGCGATTTTTTTTTCTCGATTTTTTTTTTCTTCTTCTTCAAAATGTTCTAAAAAAAGGGGGGGGGGATGTTCTATGCTGTTTATAGAGATTCTTAGTAGAAATCATGTATGAAGAGAGATTTTCAAGGTTATTATGGTATTACTAGTCGAGGTGTTTAGGGTGTGCTTCCTACGTTATGTTATTTATAAGTTTTTAGATATTGCCTATTTAAGTTATTTATTTATTAATTTTTTTAGAGATTGAATGTTATTTATACTTTATTTAGCAAGAGACCGGAGTCCTAGCCGATTACACGGTTCGTTAAGGACATCTAGGACCGGAGTCCTAGCTAATTCCTCGTTCGTTAAGAACATCTAGGACATGCGATTTTGCGGTTTCCTTAGTTTTTTATAGGTGCTTCGTAAGTGTATTATTTATTAATACTTTTATAAATTGAATGATATGTTATGGGTTTTTATGTGGTGGCTTCTAAATTTATTTAGCTAGTTACTGGGTCTTTTGGTTTTGTGGGGATAGTAATTATATTTTGTTCCTATGTCCTGCTGAGTCTATGAATTTATTTATCTTTTTATATGCTGATTGTTTATTTTTATTAGAGTCCATAAGTAACTCTGGGTATGTGTGTGGTGATCCAATCTCTTTTTGGATTTTGATAAATATTTTCCGAGCGGGTTGATATTTTGGGCATATATTGAATACGTGGTGTAGATCGTCGGTGGTGTGGCAGTTAAAGCAGTTAATGGTTGCTGGTTTGGGTCCTATAAACCTTCCAAAATTGTTTATTGGTAACAATTGCTATATCATTTAACTCGTAGCTGAACTCCTAACAAAGCTTTTCCTGCTAATGCAATTTTTGGAATAATAATTCACCCTTAAACACATTTCTAGCTTCGACATGGTTAGGCTCTCAATGGAATACAAATAGGCCAAAATATAAATAAATGACAATTAAATTGGACCTAAAGGACCATTCATTTAGTAAGTAAAATAGTTTCGAATCAAATATGACTTCTTGGTTCATCTGTGAATGGCAATACATATTTCGCTGGCACTTTGAAAGGAAACAATTAGAAGACAACGAATAACATTTAAAAAAAATTTCATCTGAAGAATACAGAATACATTAATTCTGCTCATCAGACAAACGAAAGCCCATGTCTTACGTCCATGTATATTTTACTGTGTTCATTTCAAACATTTCATTCAAAGTGAAAATACTCACATAAGGCAACGTTTAATGTTTTTATATAATCGCCTAATCATGTTAATTTATGATTACTTAATACCAGATACGTAGTACTGGTGAATTATTCAAAGAGTAATTAAAATATGTACATATAATTTTATTTTTAATTTACTACAGATAGAAATTTAGCCGTCCAAAATGGAAATCTAAGTTGAAACTCTAATCAGGTCGTTCACATAAGTCTGCTAACGTGCAAACCTCATTTCATTTGTCTACTTCGAGTTCTTTTGTTTCATCGTTAAAACAAGATTTTGGTTTATAAATAAATTAAATGCAACACTTTTGAAAAGTTGTATTACGTGCAAGTGAATATTGTGATCATGATCTGAAATTATGACCACATTATGCACATGTGAATGTAAATAGTCGTACCAAATTTCATTTGCCAGCCTCAATTTTTTGCTAAAGCACTCTAACATGTTTTTTGGTGAAAACAGTCCCAGTAAAGACATGTTCAAAAATGAATAAGAAAATTGAAGAACTGCCGGAACCGCCTGACATCTTGCCAGTTTATCTAAATTTAAAAACATATATGACTAGTAAAGATTATTTATCTTCCTCAAGATAAATATGCCCACCAAATCTCATTTGCCAACTTTAAGTATTTTTGCACATTCCTAATGGTCGAAATGGTGATCTATGTGTACATATAAATAGGTCTACCAAAGTTTAGTTGCCAACATTAAGTGATTTATCGTAATCTTGGTTTTAAAAAAAAAGCTTCTTTGGAATAGAATGAAGAATTGGACCAAATGGAGAAGCTTTGATGCAAGCAGTGGAATGGAGTCATATCAGCACCAGAAAATTCAAGACTTATATCACTGTTCTGCAAACTATGTACTAGTTATATGTACTCAGCCGAATGAATCTAATTTATGTTCATCGACAATAAACAAGCTTGATACAGTTCGTGAAAGGTATTTCTATCAGATCACAAATAAAACACGACTTTTGAAATAAACAGATTTTACGTTAATTTGGACTGAATGTAATACTGACATTGAAAGGTCTACTATCCCATTAGGCACAACTTTAAATAATTCAGCTCTAGAAAGCTTGCTTTCTAGTTTGATACAGCTAAGATATGATTCTGAAAGATGTTTAAAGATTTTTTATCTTCCTTTAACGTTAGTGGTCACATTGTATATACTGGAATTACTTGTACACGTTTTAAAGGTTTCAAAACCAGTCTATTCACCGTAAAATTATCCCACAGTTTACACTGATTTTGAATACGATTCCAGACATTGCAGGTTTGATGTTGGTATAAAGCAAATCTAGGGAGTAGATATATGACGTCATAAAGTCTATCTGTGTTAGGTCAAGTCAAACAAAAACTTGCATTCATCAATATTTATTACAAAAATCTAAAAACTACAGATATAAATAGATAAAACAGAATTTATAATAAGGCGATAAAGCAATTTAATATTTTAGATTTGATCTTCACTCGGCAAATGCTGGAAAGGATATCCAATGGTGAGCTATCAAACTCAAGAAGTTGTAGAGACTGTCCTTGTAGGAGTGGCAGTTGATGACCGCCTACGACCCCTGTCACCTTCCTCGTTATCCTTTTGCGTTGAATTTACTATATAAATAACGAAAAATGGGGCTTTTAACATTATACAATCGTCTTCAAACATTCTTTGTCAACTACTAAAGATAACTAATTTTGTAAGTAAAGTCTGATTGCAACACTAGTTCAATGTATTTGAAGAGATTTCATAGCTATTAATACAAGAACGATAGAATAACGACTGAAAAATCAGATATATGTGCAAATTACTAAATTTCCTTTTCCGTGTTGGTACCTAATATCAGAGAGGTTAAATCCATCACTAAGATATTTTTATGATAAAACTTAACAAAATATAATGCAACAGACAACATTTATTTCCGGCGGAATCGTTTGTCTGTATTAAAATTACAATGTATCTGGTTCATCGTATCTCGCAAACATCTGAAGGCTTTCATGTTTTACTATTCGCGGACTAGGTAAGACCTAAAATCCCCATGGTATTCGTTTATTTTCGTTACACCAATTAATACATAGCAACCTGTGATGAGATACCAAAGACATAAATCGGTTGATTAAATGTCCAGCCTGAGCCATATCTACTCGAGTGTGACGAAAGGGGACTGTGAGTCAGTAGAATGGTCGTCTTTATAAATCAGTTTATATTGTATTAAAACAACCAAGTTATCCAAAGATGCCTTTCATATTAGTAAGTGTCGCGCAACTCAAAGATTCAATTTACTCGCATCCACGTGAGAATTTATACAAACATATGAACTACATGATATGCATCAGAAATATTTCTTTATATTTGTACATGATACATACAAAGAGAACTACGTGCAACCTAAATATGTTGACTAGATACGTTGCAGATTCCGCATCTTCAATTATTTTATGACCAATAGTAATTTTGTGATTTTATTTTCATCTCTGTTCTTTTGACCAAGCTTTGCGGGTACGTTTATCTGCTCAGGCCAGTCTGTTTTGGTACTTGGCTCCCATTTCCCGATACGATTAGCTAATATTACGTTCAGAGTGCCACCATTAACAATAAGTCAAGAATCAACCTTTCTTTTGAATTTTTGGAGCTGTCCTCTATAAATGATCCCTACCTACCTTTAGTTACTACTAGCGTGGGATCTATAGTATTAAAGTGCAAAAGTGCATATGAATTTAATATCAATAAATTGCTCTAATCAGAAGCCTCTGAGTGACACAAGCACGGTAATATGCAACAACATCGACAAGAGTAATAAAAATAAAGGAAACCAGCTTTACATAATTTGGACAGCAAGAGCTAACATGTCGAGCTGACGCATTGGTAAATGGGAGTAGAATCGAATAACGTAACACGCAAAGCTGGTTCGTTAATCAGCTAAAAGTATATGTCGGTCTAAAACTCGCCATCGTCATCATCTGCAACAACCATACCAACATCATCACCTTCTCAAGTTTTATCATCATTATTAAAATCACTATTATCATTCTTTCGAAAACAATGATTTCTAATTATAACACGTCTACCCTTGCTTCGAAGCTCATATTGATTGAGAAAATATTAAATTTAGCAAAATCAGACAATATGAAATTGCGATGACATAAACGAATATTATTACCTCAAATATGCTATAATCTAAAACCAATGTTTTAAGTAAGGTGTTTATTTTGAATATCCAGAAACTGTCATTCATTGGTCATGCTATCTATATTATCACTTGCAGACATTTTAAAACAAAACTAAATATCACCAAATAAACAAACTTATAGACCTAATAATGTTTCCTACCTTAAATATTCTCAGCATGTTTTTTTATGTTTTCTAATTTCATGGTGTTTGTTTCTGTAATTATATCATTATGTATGGTTTTTTTTATCTTATAGGTGTTGTCTAATGTTGTAAATCGCTTAGAACTTCTAAAGATTAGGCGTTATACAAAGTCCTTATTATTATTATTATGTGTTCGCTAAAAGTGTGTGCGTGTGTGTTTCTTTGTGTTTCTCTGTGTGATTTGGAGTTTTAACGTAGCTTAACAATTGTTCAGTCATATCGCTACGATGTCTGCAGTGTGACAGCTTATAGTGATGACTAGCAATAGGGCTATATGCAGCAGACATGTGGCACCAGTCCTAGCGAGGCAGCTGCTAGTACCCATTTTATAAGTCTTTGGTATGACTCGGCCGGTGTTCGAACGTGGCGGACGCTCTAACCACTTCAAACACCGGAGCGGTGTTATCGCTAATGGAAAATGTTATTACATATTCACAAATTTACCTGTTTGGTTTGGAGCTGTAGTCGATGAGAGCGCACTTTTATCTTTTTCCTCGTCATGCTTTTTGGTGGGCCGATCTTTTAAAGAAATATAAAGGTTTATATGTTTACAATACCACAGATAAAATTGCTACATAGACATTCATTTGGAGTGGCAGTAATCATCCCAATTACATGTTTACAACTATATCGCATCTGCAACTTTCTGCGACATTGTAGATTCTCATCATTACCGACTGTTTTGTGGCCAATATTAATTGTGTGCTTTCATTTTAATCTCCTTTCATTTGACCAAGTGGTCTTTTTGAATTGATGGCTACTTGATCTTAGGAACTCCTAGCGAGGGATCTATAGTATAACACTGCAAATTATTAATTTACGTCAAACAATTGCCTTAATCAGAAGCCTCTGGGTGAAACGAGCACGGTAATATCACGATAAAACAGTCACAACACTGACAATGGTAATGTAACTTAAGGAAACCAACTTTATATAAACTACACAGCAAGTGTTATCATGTCGACCTGTTGTAATGGTTAATCGGGAGTAGAGTAGTGTAACGTAACAAAGAGAGCTGTTGATTAATCAACTGGAAATAGTGTTGGTCTAAAACTCATCATCGTCATCATCTGCAGCCACGACATCGTTTTCTTTATTTGCATACGCATCATTAAAATCAAGATCATCATTCTTTCCGAATAAACAAATTTCCGAAATATAGCACATCCCGCATTGTTTCATACTGATTGATAAAATATTAAATTTCGCAAACTATGACAATATGAAATTGCCAGACATATATGAATATTATTAGCTCAGAGAAACTGCTAGCATTTGGGAAAATATGCTTTACTTACAGTGTGTAGTTGGAATATCCAGAAAATGTCATTCACTGGTAATGCTATCTCTATTATCACTTATAGAATTTTTAAAGGAAAATTAAATACCAATATTTGTTTTCGCTAATTGTGTGTGTGTATGTGTGAGCGTGTGAGTTTGGAGTTTTAACGTAGATTTAACAGTTTTCCAGTCATATCGCTATGATGTCTGCAGTGTGACAGTTTTTAGTGATGACTAGCAATGGGGCATCATGCTGCAAACATATAGCATTATATCCCACTCGGTCACATTATCATTATACCAGGCCGACCAGTCCTAGCAAGGCAGCTGCTAGTACCCATTTTATAAGTCTTTGGTATGACTCAGCCGGTGTTCGAACGAGGCGGACGCTCGAACCACTTCGATCACCGGAACGGTGTTATCGCTAATGGAAAATGTTATTGCATATTCACAAATTACCTGTTTGGTTTGGAGCTGTGGTCGACGAGTTCGTACTTTTATCTTTTTCCTCGTCATGCTTTTTGGTGGGCCGATCTTTAAAAGAAATGTAACTGTTTTATATGTTTACAATACCACAGTTAAAATTGCAACATAAAATTGCGTTTGGAGTGGCAGTTATCAGCGTTATTACATGTTCACAACTACAATGCATTTGCAACTTTCTGCGACATTTCACCATTACCGACTGTTTTGTGGCCAATAGTAATTGTATGCTTTAATTTTAAACTACTTTCCTTTGACCAAGTATTGCGGGTTCGATAACTTCACAGGCTATCAACCTGTTATAATGGTTAATTGCGAGTAGAGTCGTGTAACGTAACACGGGGAGCTGTTGATTAATCAATTGGAAATTGTTGTTGTAAGGTTTAACGCCATTTTTCAGCACACGATAGGCATACATGGCGGCCAGTATTAATGGTGGAGGAAGAACACGGGAAAACCCCAAAAAGGACCACCGACCCACGAGAAGATACTGGCAAGCTTTCTCACATACCGACATTGGCTGAATCCGAGACTCGAACCCACGCAGACAGAGGTGACATGGCAGTGATCCGTAACGGACAGCCCTTTAGACCACTCGGCCACTCCGGGCCCCAATCAATTGGAAATATTGTTGGTCTAAAACTCATCATCGTCATCATCTGCAGCAACGATATCGTTTTCTTTTTTTGTATACTCATCATTAAAATCAATATCATCATTCTTTCTGAATAACCAAGTTTTTGAAATATAACACATCTCGCATTGTTTCAAACTGATTGATAAAATATTAAATTTCGCAAACTATGACAATATGTTATTGCCAGACATATATTAATATTATTAGCTCAGAGAAACTGCTTGCATTTGCAAAAATATGCTTTAATTACAGTGTGTAGTTGGAATATCCAGAAAATGTCATTCACTGGTCATGCTATCTCTATTATCACTTATATAATTTTTAAAGGAAAATTAAACACCACCATTTGTTTTCTCTAATTGTGTGTGTATGTGTGAGTGCGTGATTTTGGAGTTTTAACGTAGCTTACCAGTTTTCCAGTCATATCGCTACGATGTCTGCAGTGTGACAGTTTTTATTGATGATTAGCAATGGGGCATCATGCTGCAGACATATAGCGTGATGTCCCACTCGGTCACATTATCCTTACACCTGACCGACCAGTCCTAGCGAGGTAGCTGTTAGTATCCTTTTTATAAGTCTTTGATAAGACCCAACCGGTGTTCGAACGAGGTGGACGCTCTAACCACTTCGATCACCGGAACGGTGTTATCGCTAATGGAAAATGTTATTACATATTCACAAATTTACCTGCTTGGTTTAGAGCTGCGGTTGACGAGTTCTTCCTTTTATCTTTTTCCTCATCATGCTTTTTGGTGGGCCGATCTTTAAAAGAAGTATAACGGTTTATATGTTTACAATACCATAATTAAAATTGCTACATAAACATGCATTTGGAGTGGCAGTAATCATCCCCATTACATGTTTACAACAATAATGCATTCAAAACTTTCTGCGACAGTGCAGATTCTCACCATTACCGACAGTTTTGTGGCCAATAGTAATAATGTGCTTTCATTTTAATCTCCTTTCTTTTGACCAAGTTTTGCGGGTTCGATATCTACACGTGCTAACCTCTTTCAGTACATCTGTATGTCACTGGAAAATGCAATTTACTCCCATATCCCCGTCTTAATACAGTCGATATTGATTAGAACAAAATAAACATAAAAAATAATTCGTTTGAAATGTTTGAGCGGTCCTCTTGAATTGATGGCTGATTGATTTTAGGAACTACTAGCGTGGGATCTATAGTATTACACTGCAAAAGCACATTATGAATCTACGTCAAACAATTGACATAATCAGAGGCCTCATGGGTGAAACGAGCACGGTAATATCAAGACAAAACAGTCATAACACTGACAATGGTAATGTAACTTAAGGAAACCAACTTTATATAAACTACACAGCAAGTGTTATCATGTCGACCTGTTGTAATGGTTAATCGGGAGTAGAGTAGTGTAACGTAACACGGAGAGCTGTTGATTAATCAACTGGAAATAGTGTTGGTCTAAAACTCATCATCGTCATCATCTGCAGCCACGACATCGTTTCCTTTATTTGTACACGCATCATTAAAATCAAGATCATCATTCTTTCCGAATAAACAAATTTCCGAAATATAGTACATCCCGCATTGTTTCATACTGATTGATAAAATATTAAATTTCGCAAACTATGACAGTATGAAATTGCCAGACATATATGAATATTATTAGCTCAGAGAAACTGCTAGCATTTGCAAAAATATTCTTTAATTACAGTGTGTAGTTGGAATATCCAGAAAATGTAATTCACTGGTCATGCTATCTCTATTATTACTTATAGAATTTTTAAAGGAAAATTAAATACCACCATTTGTTTTCGCTAATTGTGTGTGTATGTGTGTGTGTGTGTGTGAGCGTGTGAGTTTGGAGTTTTAACGTAGATTAACAGTTTTCCAGTCATATCGCTATGATGTCTGCAGTGTGACAGTTTTTAGTGATGACTAACAATGGGGGATCATGCTACAAACATATAGCATTATATCCCACTCGGTCACATTATCATTATACCAGGCCGACCAGTCCTAGCAAGGCAGCTGCTAGTACCCATTTTATAAGTCTTTGGTATGACTCGGCCGGTGTTCGAACGAGGCGGACGCTCGAACCACTTCGATCACCGGAACGGTGTTATCGCTAATGGAAAATGTTATTGCATATTCACAAATTACCTGTTTGGTTTGGAGCTGTGGTCGACGAGTTCGTACTTTTATCTTTTTCCTCGTCATGCTTTTTGGTGGGCCGATCTTTAAAAGAAATGTAATGGTTTATATGTTTACAATACCACAGTTAAAATTGCTACATAAAATTGCGTTTGGAGTGGCAGTTATCAGCGTTATTACATGTTCACAACTACAATGCATTTCAAGCTTTCTGCGACATTTCACCATTACCGACTGTTTTGTGGCCAATAGTAACTGTATACTTTAATTTTAAACTACTTTCCTTTGACCAAGTATTGCGGGTTCGATAACTTCACAGGCTATCAACCTGTTATAATGGTTAATTGCGAGTAGAGTCGTGTAACGTAACACGGGGAGCTGTTGATTAATCAATTGGAAATTGTTGTTGTAAGGTTTAACGCCATTTTTCAGCACACGATAGGCATACATGGCGGCCAGTATTAATGGTGGAGGAAGAACACGGGAAAACCCCAAAAAGGACCACCGACCCACGAGAAGATACTGGCAAGCTTTCTCATATACCGACATTGGCTGAATCCGAGACTCGAACCCACGCAGACAGAGGTGACATGGCAGTGATCCGTAACGGACAGCCCTTTAGACCACTCGGCCACTCCGGGCCCCAATCAATTGGAAATATTGTTGGTCTAAAACTCATCATCATCATCATCTGCAGCAACGATATCGTTTTCTTTTTTTGTATACTCATCATTAAAATCAATATCATCATTCTTTCTGAATAACCAAGTTTTTGAAATATAACACATCTCGCATTGTTTCAAACTGATTGATAAAATATTAAATTTCGCAAACTATGACAATATGTTATTGCCAGACATATATTAATATTATTAGCTCAGAGAAACTGCTTGCATTTGCAAAAATATGCTTTAATTACAGTGTGTAGTTGGAATATCCAGAAAATGTCATTCACTGGTCATGCTATCTCTATTATCACTTATATAATTTTTAAAGGAAAATTAAACACCACCATTTGTTTTCTCTAATTGTGTGTGTATGTGTGAGTGCGTGATTTTGGAGTTTTAACGTAGCTTACCAGTTTTCAAGTCATATCGCTACGATGTCTGCAGTGTGACAGTTTTTATTGATGATTAGCAATGGGGCATCATGCTGCAGACATATAGCGTGATGTCCCACTCGGTCACATTATCCTTACACCTGACCGACCAGTCCTAGCGAGGTAGCTGTTAGTATCCTTTTTATAAGTCTTTGATAAGACCCAACCGGTGTTCGAACGAGGTGGACGCTCTAACCACTTCGATCACCGGAACGGTGTTATCGCTAATGGAAAATGTTATTACATATTCACAAATTTACCTGCTTGGTTTAGAGCTGCGGTTGACGAGTTCTTCCTTTTATCTTTTTCCTCATCATGCTTTTTGGTGGGCCGATCTTTAAAAGAAGTATAACGGTTTATATGTTTACAATACCATAATTAAAATTGCTACATAAACATGCATGTGGAGTGGCAGTAATCATCCCCATTACATGTTTACAACAATAATGCATTCAAAACTTTCTGCGACAGTGCAGATTCTCACCATTACCGACAGTTTTGTGGCCAATAGTAATAATGTGCTTTCATTTTAATCTCCTTTCTTTTGACCAAGTTTTGCGGGTTCGATATCTACACGTGCTAACCTCTTTCAGTACATCTGTATGTCACTGGAAAATGCAATTTACTCCCATATCCCCGTCTTAATACAGTCGATATTGATTAGAACAAAATAAACATAAAAAATAATTCGTTTGAAATGTTTGAGCGGTCCTCTTGAATTGATGGCTGATTGATTTTAGGAACTACTAGCGTGGGATCTATAGTATTACACTGCAAAAGCACATTATGAATCTACGTCGAACAATTGCCATAATCAGAGGCCTCATGGGTGAAACGAGCACGGTAATATCAAGACAAAACAGTCATAACACTGACAATGGTAATGTAACTTAAGGAAACCAACTTTATATAAACTACACAGCAAGTGTTATCATGTCGACCTGTTGTAATGGTTAATCGGGAGTAGAGTAGTGTAACGTAACACGGAGAGCTGTTGATTAATCAACTGGAAATAGTGTTGGTCTAAAACTCATCATCGTCATCATCTGCAGCCACGACATCGTTTCCTTTATTTGTACACGCATCATTAAAATCAAGATCATCATTCTTTCCGAATAAACAAATTTCCGAAATATAGTACATCCCGCATTGTTTCATACTGATTGATAAAATATTAAATTTCGCAAACTATGACAGTATGAAATTGCCAGACATATATGAATATTATTAGCTCAGAGAAACTGCTAGCATTTGCAAAAATATTCTTTAATTACAGTGTGTAGTTGGAATATCCAGAAAATGTAATTCACTGGTCATGCTATCTCTATTATTACTTATAGAATTTTTAAAGGAAAATTAAATACCACCATTTGTTTTCGCTAATTGTGTGTGTATGTGTGTGTGTGTGTGTGAGCGTGTGAGTTTGGAGTTTTAACGTAGATTAACAGTTTTCCAGTCATATCGCTATGATGTCTGCAGTGTGACAGTTTTTAGTGATGACTAACAATGGGGGATCATGCTACAAACATATAGCATTATATCCCACTCGGTCACATTATCATTATACCAGGCCGACCAGTCCTAGCAAGGCAGCTGCTAGTACCCATTTTATAAGTCTTTGGTATGACTCGGCCGGTGTTCGAACGAGGCGGACGCTCGAACCACTTCGATTACCGGAACGGTGTTATCGCTAATGGAAAATGTTATTGCATATTCACAAATTACCTGTTTGGTTTGGAGCTGTGGTCGACGAGTTCGTACTTTTATCTTTTTCCTCGTCATGCTTTTTGGTGGGCCGATCTTTAAAAGAAATGTAATGGTTTATATGTTTACAATACCACAGTTAAAATTGCTACATAAAATTGCGTTTGGAGTGGCAGTTATCAGCGTTATTACATGTTCACAACTACAATGCATTTGCAACTTTCTGCGACATTTCACCATTACCGACTATTTTGTGGCCAATAGTAATTGTATGCTTTAATTTTAAACTTCTTTCCTTTGACCAAGTATTGCGGGTTCGATAACTTCACAGGCTATCAACCTGTTATAATGGTTAATTGCGAGTAGAGTCGTGTAACGTAACACGGGGAGCTGTTGATTAATCAATTGGAAATTGTTGTTGTAGGGTTTAACGCCATTTTTCAGCACACGATTATACATGGCGGCCAGTATTAATGGTGGAGGAAGAACCAGGAAAAACCCCGGAAAGAACCACCGACCCACGAGAAGATACTGGCAAGCTGTCTCACATATCGACATTGGCTGAATGCGAGACTCGAACCCACGCAGACAGAGGTGACATGGCAGTGATCCGTAACGGACAGCCCTTTAGACCACTCGGCCACTCCGGGCCCCAATCAATTGGAAATATTGTTGGTCTAAAACTCATCATCATCATCATCTGCAGCAACGATATCGTTTTCTTTTTTTTTGTATACTCATCATTAAAATCAATATCATCATTCTTTCTGAATAACCAAGTTTTTGAAATATAACACATCTCGCATTGTTTCAAACTGATTGATAAAATATTAAATTTCGCAAACTATAACAATATGTAATTGCCAGACATATACGAATATTACTGGCTCAGAGAAACTGCTAGCATTTGCAAAAAATATGCTTTAATTACAGTGTGTAGTTGGAATATGCAGATACTGTCATTCACTGGTCAAGCTATCTCTATTATCACTTATATAATTTTTAAAGGAAAATTAAATACCACCATTTGTTTTCTCTAATTGTGTGTGTATGTGTGAGTGCGTGATTTTGGAGTTTTAACGTAGCTTACCAGTTTTCCAGTCATATCGCTACGATGTCTGCAGTGTGACAGTTTTTATTGATGATTAGCAATGGGGCATCATGCTGCAGACATATAGCGTGATGTCCCACTCGGTCACATTATCCTTACACCTGACCGACCAGTCCTAGCGAGGTAGCTGTTAGTATCCTTTTTATAAGTCTTTGATAAGACCCAACCGGTGTTCGAACGAGGTGGACGCTCTAACCACTTCGATCACCGGAACGGTGTTATCGCTAATGGAAAATGTTATTACATATTCACAACTTTACCTGTTTGGTTTAGAGCTGCGGTTGACGAGTTCGTCCTTTTATCTTTTTCCTCGTCATGCTTTTTGGTGGGCCGATCTTTAAAAGAAGTATAACGGTTTATATGTTTACAATACCATAATTAAAATTGCTACATAAACATGCATGTGGAGTGGCAGTAATCATCCCCATTACATGTTTACAACAATAATGCATTCACAACTTTCTGCGACAGTGCAGATTCTCACCATTACCGACTGTTTTGTGGCCAATAGTAATAATGTGCTTTCATTTTAATCTCCTTTCTTTTGACCAAGTTTTGTGGGTTCGATATCTACACGGGCTAACCTCTTTCAGTACATCTGTATGTCACTGGAAAATGCAACTTACTCCCATATCCCCGTCTTCATAAGTCGATATTGATTAGAACAAAATAGACATAAAAAATAATTCATTTGAAATTTTTGAGCGGTCCTCTTGAATTGATTGCTGCTTGATTTTAGGAACTACTAGCGTGGGATCTATAGTATTACACTGCAAAAGCACATTATGAATCTACGTCAAACAATTGACATAATCAGAGGCCTCATGGGTGAAACGAGCACGGTAATATCAAGACAAAACAGTCATAACACTGACAATGGTAATGTAACTTAAGGAAACCACCTTTATATAAACTACACAGCAAGTGTTATCATGTCGACCTGTTGGTTAATCGGGAATGGAGTCGTGTAACGTAACACGGAGAGCTGTTGATTAATCAATTGGAAATAGTGTTGGTCTAAAACTCATCATCGTCATCATCTGCAGCCACGACATCGTTTCCTTTATTTGTACACGCATCATTAAAATCAAGATCATCATTCTTTCCGAATAAACAAATTTCCGAAATATAACACTTCTCGCATTGTTTCATAGTGATTGATAAAATATTAAATTTCGCAAACTATGACAATATGTAATTGCCAGACATATATAACACATCTCGCATTGTTTCAAACTGATTGATAAAATATTAAATTTCGCAAACTATGACAATATGTAATTGCCAGACATATATGAATATTATTGGCTCAGAGAAACTGCTAGCATTTGCAAAAATATGCTTTAATTACAATGTGTAGTTGGACTATCCAGAAACTGTCATTCACTGGTCATGCTATCTCTATTATCACTTATATAATTTTTAAAGGAAAATTAAATACCACCATTTGTTTTCGCTAATTGTATGTGTGTATGTGTGAGCGTGTGAGTTTGGAGTTTTAACGTAGATTAACAGTTTTCCAGTCATATCGTTACGATGTCTGCAGTGTGACAGTTTTTAGTGATGACCAGCAATGGGGCATCATGCTGCAGACATAGAGCGTGATGTCCCACTCGGTCACATTATCATTACACCAGGCCGACCAGTCCTAGCGAGGCAGCTGCTAGTACCCTTTTTATAAGTCTTTGATACGACTCGTCCAGTGTTCGAACAAGGCGGACGCTCGAACCACTTTGATCACCGGAACGGTGTTATCGCTAAGGAAAATGTTATTACGTATTCACAAATTTACCTGTTTGGTTTGGAGCTGTGGTCGAGGAACTCGTACTTTTGTCTTTTTCCTCGTCATGCTTTTTGTTGGGCCGATCTTTAAAAGAAATATAAAGGTGTATATGTTTACAATACCACAGTTAAAATTACTACATAGAATTGCGTTGTGAATGGCAGTTATCTTCCCTATTACTTGTGTACAGTTGTAATGCATTTACAAATTCCTTCGACATAGCAGAGTGCACCATTGCCGACTGTTTCGTGGACAATAGTAATTTTGAGCTTTTATTTCAATTCCTTTCTTTTGACCACGTTTTGCGGGTTCGATATCTACACAGGCTAGGTTCTTTCAGTACATTGGTATGGCACTGGAAAATGCACTTTACTCCCATATCCCCGTCTTAATACAGCCGATATTGATTGGAAAATAACAAACATATAACAAAGTTCATTTGAATTGTTTGAGCGGTCCTCTTGAATTGATGGCTGCTTGATCCTAAGTACTACTACTGTGGGATCTATATTATTACACTGCAAAAGTCCATTGTGGATTTACATCAAACAATTGCCTTAATTAGACGCCTCGGGGTGAAACGAGCACGGTAATATCACGATAAAACAGTCACAACACTGACAATGGTAATGTAACTTAACGAAACCAACTTTATATAAACTGGACAGCAAGTGTTATCATGTCGACCTGTTGTTATGGTTAATTGAGAGTAGAGTCGTGTAACGTAACACGAGGAGAGGTTGATTAATCAGCTGGAAGTAGTGTTGGTCTAAAAGTCATGATCTGCAACATCATTTTCTTTATTTGCATGCTCATCAATAAAATCAATATCATCGTTCTTTCTTAATAACCATGTTGCAGAAATATAACAAATCTAGCATTGTTTCTGATAAAATATTAAATTTCACAAACTGTGATAAAATAAAATTGCGAAGAATTATATGAATATTATTAGCTCAGAGCAAATGCTATCATTTGGAACAATTACTTTAAATACAATGTGAAGTTTGAATATCCTGAAAATGTCATTCATTGATCATGCTATGTCTGTTATCTGTTGAGGTATTTTTCAAAAGATTTTATAAACCACCATGTTTTATTGCTGATAGAAAAATGTATTACAAGTTTTCAAATTTACCTGTTCGGTTTGGAGATTTTGACGAATGTTTCCTTTCATCTCCTTCCTCGCCAGGCCTTTTGATAAGCTGAACTTTATAAAGAAGGAAAAATATTTACTATATGTGTACACAAGCACAAGTACAAATTGCAGTTTAAACCTGCTTTTGGAATAACAGTTGTCATCACCATTACAAGTTTACAATTTTAATGCATCTGCACCTTTCTGCGGCATTACAGATTCCACCACTCCCAACTCTTTTGTGGCCAATCGTAATTTTGTGCTTCAATTTTCATCTCCTTTCTTTTGACAACGCCTTGGGACTCGATATCTGCTCCGGCCAGCCTGTTTTAGCTGCATCAGTATGTTACTGAAAAAGGCCGTTTGCTCACGTTTCCCCCGCATAACAGCCAATATTGCGCTGCAAGCCACTGTTAACATCTACCAACGAATCAGCCTTTCATTTTAATTTTTACGAGCGGTCATCTAGAATTGATCCCTATGTGCTCGGTAAAACAAGCACGGTATTATCAAGATAAAATAGCAAAAGCACTGAAAAAAGTAATAAAAAATAAACCAACTTTACTTAAATTGGACAGCAAGTGCTAACTCTTGACCTGTTGTATTGGTACCAGGGATTAGAAATGAGTTTCGTAAGACGCGGATCTGTTAATTAGTCAACTGAAAGTATTATTTGTCTAAATCTCATTATTGTCATGATCTGCGACAACAATACAAACATCATCACTGTCTCATTCTATATTCGTCTTTAAGATCAATATCATCATTCTAATTAAAAAACAATATTCACAAATAGAACATCTCTCGTTTTGCTTCGAAGCTCAATTGAATGATAAAATATAAAATTTTGTACAATAATATAATATGACCTTACCAGGAAATATATGAACGTTATAGGCTTACAGCAAAATTCTAGGAGGTGAAACAACTGTTTTAAATACGGTGTATATTTTGAATATCCTGACAATGTAATTTATTGGTTATGCTATGCATGTTATCTCTTGTGCAACTTTTCAAACAAAATTAAATTCTACCATGTTTATTCCTGGTTTAAACGTTTTTTACAAGGAGACTTTTTATGGCATTTATATCAGAACTGAGAGAGTAATGCATCACTGTTATGGTGCATAATATAACCTACTATTGGTTTTAGATGTGCCGGTGGATGGAGCACTGGTTATGGAGTCCGTTGTTATGTTTGGGGAGGTGGTTGTTCCATTTCGTGCGTTATCACCAACGGTTGTGCCAGGTTCCCCTTTCAAAGAAAATATAAAACATAAGCTGAGAAACGGAGGTGAAAGATTGGTTTTGACTCGTAATTATTATTCTTATCCTCATCGTGTTATCAACGTTATCGTCATCTTTTCTGATATGATTTCTTTATTAAAGTAAATTGTAAAGTATAGTTCTCGTGGCGACGAAGAATGTGATCGGTTCATTAAAGAGTGAAAACTAATGACCGTGGTTATGGACCATGAATATTTGAAATACCTAACAGACACTGACGCATGTTTTGAATCAAGAAGTCATATTCATGATAACATATAATGTGCATAATACTGGATTAAGGGACCCCAATAGGATTTATGTTTTAATAGTTGTTTTGTAGCCCTCGTCTGCATTTTATCCAACACAAATCTAACAGCTGTCTGATGGCGGAAAGAGCGTTGAATATTTGCTTTAAAACGCAAATATATGTGAAAAATACGGCAAATTAGTTGGAATCACCAAATTACAGAAACAGACAGGAAGACAACAGTAGAGATGATATGTCTTGAAGATTAGTGTAATTGTCAGTGAAGCGGGGAACTTATGCCATCTTCAAAATCAATGCCGTGTTAGATACTAATATAATAATCTGTATTCGCAAATATAATGTTATAAAATTTACTTACATATTCCGGCAGAAGCCGCTCCCAGGATAACAAATGCAGTAAAAGCTGTAACAGTCTTCATATTTGACTATAACTGTGTTCTAGTTTACAAACAAAATCATGAGAGTGAATCAGTTATTCACCCTTATATAGGCAAGCAAACGTTTGTTGTTTATGTCTACGCTGTATACCGCCATTCGAAATGTGATCAATTGATCTCCCTCGTTTTCTCCAACTGTAAATATTAAGTGAATTTATCGTACGGTCCTTGTCCGTAAATATCTAAAATGGTCGAATCAAGATTCTTACCACAACCAGGGCTTTATTTAGGCTGCTTCTATTTTTGTTTGTGCAAAATTATAGGATACATTTACAGTCTTTCTACGGCCGATTTGACTTTTCTTGGGTTCTTAATATGCCTTATGTTAATTTGTATGTGTTTGTGAATGTTTACGTGGCTGAAACTTATGAGTGATGAATATTGTTGACGTGACTTGAACATATTTAATTGTTACATCTGATGACATGAATAAATAAATCATGTAGTTATGTGAATATTTGGCAAAGGTATCGTGTACAAACAACTTGCAAATGACAATCACTTTGGCATAGGTAGACGCCCAAGTGTAAATGGAGTGACAAGACCACTTTTTAGTACTTAGATTATATTAAAGTTGATTTAGAGATTTTAAAGTCATTACACGTAATACTATATTTTTTCATAAGTAACACATATTTATAATGTATTTTCTTTTCACACATATCAATAAAAATACTTGTTCTCCACATAATGGTTGAAAGTATGATATCTTCTTTATATCCGCAAGTCCACCCATATAATTTGGAAAACCTAAACGAACATATTGATACATATTTAAGAGGGCTCTCAAAACTCACTTATTTCGACAGCAAGAACAAACTTAAAGACCTAATAATGTTTCCTACCTGAAATATTCTCAGCATGTTTTTTATTTTTTTAATGTTTTTCTAATTTCATGTTGTTTGTTTTTGCAACAATATTATTATGTTTCTTATCTTATAGGTGTTGTCTAAAGTTGTAAAGCGCTTAGAGCTTCTATAGATTAGGCGCTATACAAAGTCCTCATTATTATTATTATTATTATTATTACTAAATATCAAACTTTGGCTTCTTTAAAGGTGCAGTTTCTCTGAATTTATAAAACTGAATTAAATACATTGTATGATTTTCACATAATTTGTATAAGAAATGTTTCTTCATTGGATGGATTATTGTGTTTGTATTGTTGAATATTATGGTGATATCGCATTAAGAATGGGCGAGCTTAATAAAGAAAGTGTCCATCTGTCCTGATGCCTACAGTATATGCTAGTCTTCAGATGAATCAGGATTTGATACACAATTTTGTTCTATACCCTTTTAACCATGACAGAGACCAAACATTTCGGCATGAAGTTCTTTTTCTTCTTTGGTGATGATGTTTGTATTGATCTAAGTTATCTTTTAATTTTACAAAGCAATCTTCGGAATTTTTTTGTCGACAGCTGATATATTGGTATATGTGTATATCTGTCTTTCAGTTTGCTCATTTAAATCGATTTCTCCGCCAGAAGCATCACTATCTGAGGTCTGACTGGTAAGTGTTCACACATCTGACTTGATTCTCGTGACCGTGATAAGTCTTATTCGGGGAATACAATTTTATTTTTTTGTTTCTTACAAGGCTTGGTCTAAAACCGTTTCAACTCTCATATATGTTAAATTTAAAAATCATTCAATCAAATGGTCTGCACTGTCAACGAGTAATTTCATGGTATCAGCCTTTAACGTCAGTCGGAACGACATCGGTTTTTAACTCTGCTATTGTAATTGCTTTTAAGCCCTTGTTTGTTATTACCTCATAATAAATTCATTGATCTTATAATTACAACATAATCTAGCTACTGCAGCAGCCGGAACATCCTTATTCTGAGCAGCCGTGCGTGGATTTGCAATTAAGCTGCACCTTGTATCACCACCATCCTCGCTATCCCATCGACTTGCCATCTTCTATAATAGCATGACACAAAATAAAATGGAAATACGTTTATTGTGTTCCGCTTCAGGTCAAATAACTTTAAATATTGTCTTCATCAATCTTATCAACATAACTTTTATCACCAACAGCTGGTTCAGCTCCGTCATTATCAACATCGTCAATCTCTTTCTCATTCTAAAAAGAAGTTTCATCAATCGTCTTATTAGTACGCTGGTAATCACCTTGAACATAATCTTTTTAAAAGCAAAGTGTTGATTCATTTGGATTCGTTTTACCATGAAGGGTCACGTAACTTGAATAACAAGAATAAAGACATGTAGTGTTTTTGTTTTAAAAACCTCTCTCACCTATGAGAAACAGATATTAACTTATATGACCTACCAATAGCATGGAACGTGCAAGTCTTTGGAACAACAGAAATGCTACGGAATTGGTTAGTATCTGATCTATAGTTTGAAACGCAACAGAGAAACGCTGAACTATGCCAATGTTAACAAATCTTCGTTGCCGTAGTAATCACATACATATTTTTCCTGTTTGCAAGAAATCCTCATATGCAAGAAATTTGTTGACGTATCATGGAATTTGAATTCTCCGTTTCTGTTGATTAGGGACAAACTCCTTGCACGAATAATAGTGAAAATATCTTATATCTTTTGTTCCGATCCTCAAGAAAAGCGCACCAATGTAAACTGCGGGATTGGATGCATCTTTGAAATGAGCCATGGTGAAACTATACATTATTGATCTTGTAAAGTAAATTTTGAGACACAACTGTAATCCGCTTCCCATGGCTAAAGTGTCAATTATAGAAACGGACAGACGTTGCTGAGCGGCTTCATTAATAATGTTATTAACTGAGGTTGGCATTGTTTCTGCCGATAGTATTGTAATCGGTTTTGGTCCAAAGTTTGGTGCTCTAGTCAGTTATCATTGTAATTTCACTGTGAAGATCCACATTGTGTCCAAAAGGAACATGTGTCAACCGACTATTATGAAATGGAAGATACACTAGCGACGCTGGAGTAATTGATATTAAATCACCTGGTATCACAGTACGGGAAAACATAAACAGCATATTACCTTGCAATTCTATGTCTGTCGTCCCAAATATACGTTCACACCTGCCACTGATGGCGTCACGTGTTAAATTAATTTGAATTGTTTGGTGCGATTATTTAAACCAAAACCTTGAGGTCCTGCATCTAAAATTTACTTATTTTCGGGAACGTACTGCGTTCCTATGGTGATTTAATAATTTAAGTAGCATCTGAAAAATGGTGTGTCTTGTACCAGTAAAAATTTGAGTCATCGAAACATAATTTTCTGGTTTGACCTTTGAGTAAGAATTTTGATAGAATTGTTATTTCACAACGCTTTACTGAAATTATTTCATCTAGATGACGATGCTTTTGGTCGTGCTTTCAGTAAACATGCTTACTGAAGAACGTTGGCCCAACCAAGCTGAATAAAATCATGTAACCTGCGTGTGTGTTCTTCAGAAATGTTGACGATTGGAGATTGCTTCTTATGATCTCACAATTAATGTGCTTAATTCAGATATTATGTCCTTTCTATGTTCGATGGAGTCGGGCACTTTTGGTACAATTGAAACTTTTTGAATATATTCGTAGTAAAATTCTTCATGGAATAACTGTGAATATATACATATGTATACAGGAAGGTATTAGGCATGCTCGGGTTTCTCCACTCCCATTTTGTTTAGTTTTCTGACCTTCACCCAAATATTGTCAGCCATAAAGTTACTGTTTTCTTTTGGGTCTTTTTGTGTTTTCTTTTATTATTGTCATGGGGAAGAACTTGATCTGGGAAGATGAAACTTTTACTTTCAAATCCGTTCGGGTCGAGTATTCTGAGTAGTGTCAGTCTGTGAGTATGAAAGATAAAAGTGTACAGTTCTTATTTGAGTTTTTGTGTCAAATGTTAAATCTACGACGCTTCACATGAGACGTATTAGGAGGAGTTTATTTATTGATTTGTAAAGGCTCTTAATATTTTGCTTGTGGAAATGTATTTATTTACTCTAGCTGATTTCCCTCATCAATGCATCCAAAAGAAATGCCCGTATGGGGGAAGATCGCATTTTTAGGCGAGAAAGTTGTGCTATTTTATGTTCAATTCATTCCTTTAAGCGGGCCCCGAGTGGCCGAGTGGTCTAAAGCGCTCTCCGGTACGGATCACTGCCATCTCACCTCTGTCTGCGTGGGTTCGAGTCTAGGATTCGGCCAATGTCGGTATGTGAGAAAGCTTGCCAGTAGCTTCTCGTGGCTCGGTGGTTCTTTCCGGGGTTTTCCCGGGTTCTTCTTCCACCATTAATACTGGCAACCATGCATAGCCTATCGTGTGCTGAAAAAATGGCGTTAAACCCCACAACAACAACAACATTCCTTTAAGCACAGTTACGTTTTCTGCTTGAACTATTTATACATTTCCATTTTCTATTAGTATCATATTCCATTTTACGTTGCCGCCGGAGTCCGTCACGTAACCCTACAGTGAATCATGATGTGTGAATATAAGAATAAAACTATTTGTTTGTTGTGTGAAACCCTTTGCCAGAGTCTAGAACAGCTTCAAAGTCTATACACACATACAGATGCAAAAGGTACTGTTATATTTGTATATGACGATTTGGAGCGCATGCCCATATAAATGCTACAAATAATTATTTTCAAATGGCCAATTATTACTCGTGCTGCTTTTAATAACCGTATTTCTTCCAGCGTCTGAAAACAGGGTAAAGAGAGTTCCTTTTACACTAAATGTATATCCCTTTCCCCGTTAACTCTGCACCTATATAATATCAAAAGACTACCAAGTTTTTTAACTCATTCCAACATGAACTTTCTGAATTTATATATAATTTGAATTATTCTTTATCCCGTGGTTTAAGAGGAAGCTGTGCAATGTATCATTGTTATATATCACAGGTCAGCCCAGTGTATTTTGTTTCAGTGAAAACACAACTATTGGTGGGGGTGGCGGTGTAAACAATGTGACCTCTCAGAAGGCAAACATAAATATTCTCTCTATAAATTTAGATTTAATGGTTCCATTCAAAATCTGACATATTACAAAATGAGTAGAAAATGGTTCAAAAGTGTGATAAGCATAAAACGGAAACTTAAATGTATGAATAGAAAAGGGAATTAATAGAATCATGGTCAGATCTCTTAAAGTTTTGCAAGCTGATCAAAGAAACACGTGCGCACAAAGCATGCAGTAAAGGCACTATGTTGTGGCATGAATATAAACAGTATTTAAGATTGTTACTATATCATAGTGACTCAGACATTAGTTAATGTTTTAATTTTATAACTGAAACTTCTGATGATATTTTTGAAACTCCTATCTCGGAAGTTAAATTTCTCAAACGTATGCGTATCCAAAAATCAGGAACGTCTGGTGGACCAGATGGAATAATAGGCGAAATGATAAAAAGCCACCTTTAATGCATGTTCTCCTTTAGTCACATAATTTAATGCAAATTTTGACATGCGACACTTTCCTAAACAAAACATTATCTTCCCATCAAACAAATATAGATCGTGTGGTGACCATAATAATTACAAGGGTATCCCGCACAATATATCTTGAATAAACCTTTAACAAGCATTTTAAAGCGACGTTTAATTCAGTGGTCTGAAGCTCATGACAAACTTGAAGACGCTCAGGCAGGATTCCGTTAAGACTACACATCAATAGATAAATTATTTTTCTCTTAAGGAAATGGTTCTGAAATACTTCAGTTAAATAGGACATGTTTTTTAATTGTATTTTGCAGACTTCTCCAAGGTGTTTGACTCTATTGATCATGTAAAGTTGCAGACATGCTTAGTCAACAAAGGTATCGGTGGAAAGCTATTTAATGTTCTAGACTCTATCAACATAAAACTATATTGGCAGATGAAACCACAGATACAGAATTCTTCACCTGTAATATTGGCACCAGAGAAGAATGCGTACTAAGCCATCTCCTATTCAATCTATTTATAAATTTGTTAGTATCAGGCCTCCGCCAAATTTTCCCAATAGTATCTGTATTACACTAGAACTATTTAACATTACTGCGCACTTTTATGCTGATTACGTTGCAAACTGCTGATACGGTCGAAAAGAGTGGAGTTCTTCGTGCTAATGTAAATGTAAATGAAATTATTGTATTCAGAAACGGTGGATTTCTGAGTTGTAACGAAAAGAGATTGTATACGGGTAAACACATCCAAACCGTTATTTGGGTATAAATATATGGAATTGTATTTCACCCCTAAACGTGCATGGCTAAAGCAAAGAATGAACTCGCTATTCAAGCAATCAAGTATTTTCTGGAACAGAAGTCTAAACCTTCCAAGGCATACATACACCATTTTTACCACGAGGGGAATGTGGAAAGACACACTGTCCATAGATAGAGGAAGGACGGCATAATGGCATCCCACCAGATCAACATATATGTATGTTATGTAATAAAAGCCATATAGAAGATGAAGATCGTTTTGTTTTACAATGCCCTTTTCATGTAGATCGTAGAAACAGATCCACGCTGGAAATATTTTAGCAAAATTTATACATTTATAAAGAAATTCTCAAAGAACCATATCATATACTCAACTTGCACAATACGTATTCTCCGCATTCCCCTAAGAAATTAAATTTACAAGTAACTAAATTCTTGTTGTTTTTTTCTGTAGCTCTACCTCTACTTCTATGGATTATCACAACGACATAGTTTTATAATGCTAATTCTATTTCATCTTTTGCGCATGTTACACTATATTTTGTCTTTCCTTCTTCACCACATGTGTTAAATCTATTTGTAATATGATGCTCTGCATCATTGATATATTGCTGTGTAACTGTAGTATTATGGGCCTAGTGTCTACATTACTAATAAGCTATTGTCATTGTATAAACTTAAAAAATTCGTAATTTTAAATTTGAGATTCCCACGACCTGTATACAAGACTGTTGATAACTCTACACAGATTACTTAGCTTGAAAACAAATTAGTCTCATATATTGCAATCACGTTTTTGTGTAATAATACATAAAACGTTCCCCAAAAGAAAAATCGAACTTTTTTCAAAGCAGTGCAAATAAAAGAAAATAAAGTAAACATTCAAAATTTACCACAGGTAATCACCTGCATGGTTCAAACTTGCGCAACCATTTCTAATGCCAAATAAAATCACGTTTAGCCCAAAGTAGATACATGCATACATACATACATACATACATACATACATACATACATACATACATACATACATACATACATACATACATGCATACATACATACATACATACATAATAGACAGATACGTCAACCCCATACCTGCAATGATATTGACTGAAGTTTTAGGGGCTGCTATCCGCCATTCATTAGAAAGTGCAAATATTTGTAGACAATATCGTCTGCACACATTGGTGTACACTTTATTTACTTACCGGTTTGTCAGCTTTCGTCCGGGTAGAATACATTTTCATTATTTGTATTCATTCAATTCATTTAGTTTGCGTATCATTTGCATTTATGTGTTAAGCTATCTGCAGCAACTTCTCTCATCTGTCGAGGTTTTGCAGTTATACATATATGAATCTTAGTAGAGAAAAGAGTGTAAAGGGGAAAGGATGTTAGCATAAGTATTCCAATATAAAAAGTTAGAATTAGTGAAGAATAGAGGAAAATGAAAGAAAATGCTTTCTTTAAGGGAAATAGCCGATAATTTATAACTTGAATATAAAATAGTTTTGTTTACAAACAGATATTAGAAGCATGGTTCTTTTTCGGTTACAGAGAAAACGTACCATTGACTGAGATGCATCCTCTCTTGAACAACGATACAATTAAACACAGAAAACAAATGTTAGTATATCGCGCTTGGATAGAATAAGATATTAAATACCTAGAAGATACAAATACCTTCACAGAAAATAATATTTTGTTTAATATCAGTGAAATTAGTTGTCATTCTCGATAAGTGCGTCATTTCTATAAAAAAAGTTATTTTTTTATTTGTAATAGCACATACTGGAACTTCTACTTAAAAACATTGGTTAGCCTCTAGATAAAACGAGCCTAAACTTAAAACAAGTGAGGAGAATGATTTATTAGACAAGCCTAGGAATGGAAAAATTAATATGTAATCTTCTTCACCAAAAGAATATAGATCAGAATGAATCGGCAATATCATCATAAAGCATTGGAAGACATTTGTGAAAACGATCATTTTAACTTGATGTTTCTACTATGATGTCATTTGAATGAACCATAGATACAACGCTAAGAACGTTTCAAATTTCTCTTGCATATTGTGTTTTTGGACATCGACCTGCGTTTTCCGTGTAATGGACGAAGAGGTTTCTTGCATGCACAAGACTTCGTGTATTTGGGGAATACATCCATGTAGAAGCCTTCGTGTGTTTGGGGAAAACATGCATGTACAAGACTTTGTGTATTTAGGGAATACATGCATGTACCAGACTTTGTGTATTTAGGGAATACATGCATGTACCAGACTTTGTGTATTTAGGGAATACATGCATGTACCAGACTTCGTGTATTTGGGGAATACATCCATGTAGAAGCCTTCGTGTGTTTGGGGAAAACATGCATGTACAAGACTTTGTGTATTTAGGGAATACATGCATGTACCAGACTTTGTGTATTTAGGGAATACATATACTACAAGACTCCGTGTATTTAGGGAAAACATGCATGTACAAGACTTTGTGTATTTAGGGAATACATGCATGTACCAGACTTTGTGTATTTAGGGAATACATGCATGTACCAGACATTGTGTATTTAGGGAATACATATACTACAAGACTCCGTGTATTTAGGGAATACATGCATGTACAAGACTTCGTGTATTTGGGGAATACATGTATTACAAGACTTCTTTGGAAAGCTGCAGGGTTTCTTCAACGAATATAATACAGATTTAAATATAAATTTATTCATAGTTATCAAAGAGTGCAGAGGAATGATAAAGAACTAGTTAATTTCATATCAGTGTTAGTAACACTGTATTCATGCGTATGTTGTTTGGTTTCCATGATATAAAAACTGGACATTTAGTAGTGATAAAGTCTCTTTCACGAATGATTACACATTTTTTCAAAAATAGCGAGTTTTTTTGCAGATATTCATTATCAACAGCGAGGTTCAAGGCTATATCATCTGCAAATAATCATACTTCTGAATTAATGTTCACAGGTAGGTCATGTGAACAGTCCGCCTGTCCAGGAGTACACGGAGAACACATAAAGAGAATCATTTTATTTTTTTTAATGTTTTTCTGTGATTAAATGCCAGCTAGTAAAATAAATAAGTAACTGCTAAGAAATGATATATGGCTCATACAACAAAACTACAAAAGCAAGATTTTAATATATAATTTGAGACGTTGGACTTGAAAACGTCTGGCAATTACAAAGACTGAAATTTTAGGTATAATTTGTATTTCTCTTTGACATTATCTGCGTGGTTGAATAGCATAAACGGGTACTTTGTCATATGCTCGAGGAAGAGAGGGATAAATGTAGCAGGCACTGTAATGTCCTTTGGGTGGAAATCGTATAGTTTTGCACAGTATTTTCATTGCATTAAAATCACTATAGGTTGAAGAATCAAGGTTTAAACATGTTCCCACAAGCTTCATGGTTTTTGTTATTGAATATAAAACAAGAACAAGTTCAAGGGAAACATTAAAACGGTTCAGGACAGATGTATATGTCGTTAGTATATCACTAAATATATGAACCTTTTAATTCGGAAGATGGATGTCAATCGTCTCAGAAATATTCGCCAAAAAAAGCTAAAATGTATACACCTTTAACATATTGAAAATTAGGATTGGATATTAAAACCAAGATATGTTGCGTGCAGAAGCCATTTGTAATGTACCAAAACTCATGTATTTAATAAGAAGCTTTCAGCCTACGTATGCAAAGTACATAGAAAGAACAATAAACGTTAATTTTAACTTTTATTAAGGATGTAAATCATTCAATCAATGATAAAAGTTCAATTTCAAGCTCAGTTTCTGGACAAGCCATCACGAATTCACATAATAATCTACCCACTCTATTTTGGGCCAAGCAAGAGTTGATGATCAACTATGTAGCCCCTTTCGGTAACAGTATTATCTACCTCTCTTTCCGAACTCTTTAATGTATGGAGGTTGCGCTCGAAGCATTTCCGGTAGGTAAAGTCGCTGGTCGACATTCACTGATAACAACACAGAATGAAGTGAATCATATTATATTTCTCGCCATGGGTAAACTTCCCAATTAAATGCCCTAAATAAATGCGCGGTAAAGTAATTAACATATAATTGTTATGCACGCCTGGTTTCTATATAAGGGTCAGTAAATTTTAGTGATCTTGGCGAAGGATCAATTAAATGTCCTGCGTTTGTCATCTGTGTATGCTGTATCGAGTTTGTGTTCGGAATGGCCTTTTTATATATTTTAATTTGTATTACGTTTTTCAATTTCTTTGTTTCATTCCGTACGAAAAGGAAAAATGCTGTAAATTATAATAGCTGTATAAAATTATGTGTTTTGCAGGTTCTCCGGTTTCAGCCTAGTAATTATTTTCTAAACAGTGACGAACCGGAGTTTTTATATATATAAAGACAGGCATACAGACATAATGTATTTGCCAGGTCCTTTCCTCCATAGTAACTTTATACTGTGAGAGTGGTTACAAATCACTCACCACTGAGTCATGGTTAAGATAACTAAATACAAAACACTTAACCAAAACGGACTCATTATTGACGACAACATTTTTTTCTTCTCCAGCGGCTTAATAACCTACCGGATGTAACAAATACCTAAAACGAGAAGGAGATAACTAGGTTACCAAAATGGTATATACTATGCAGATAATGGAGAATCTTTTGACGACAATATGTAATATGTCAGATTCATTTCAACAGTAATGACGCTATACTTATAGTCAAAAACCAGAATGCTTCTGAAAAACAAAACAAATTTAGTCAAACTTTACTAATTCTGGGATGCTTAAAATTGCTGATTGGCTCTAGTTTTAAAGATATGATACTGGGTCAGTGTATACGACCCTTGACTTGGAAATGGCTGAGTATAAGTGAATTATAAAGGGAAGGGACCTGAAATTAAACCAGAAATGACTAAAATACATCTTTGACTCGATCTATGAATAAATCTTTGACTGGGTTTGCTTTTTGGGCATAACAATGAATGATGCACTCTGAAGCTGGTATTGCGTCATAAACGATATTAATTGCATTATGTTATTCCTAGACGTCACGGATGATGCAATCATAACTAAGCTTACATCACTCTGCTGAACCAATTGCACTATATCAGATCTAGCAACCATATAGTGTCGTGCTCTTGTATTTGTCAGTGTTTGATTTTGCAAAGGGACACGGAGATGCCTCGTACTTGTGTGAACAATGCAGATAATTTCTGCTATGTTTACGGTAAAGTGACTTTTGTATCACAAATGCGCATTTTGACCCACTATAGTTAAGAAAGCTTATCACCTTTACTTTGGCTGCAAAATTCGAGATCAGGACAAGAGGTGGACCCAACACATATGTTGCAACAACTGTGCAACAGATTTTCGCCAGTGATTGAACAGGAAAAGGAATCTATGCCTTTTGCAGTGTCAATGATTTAGAGAGCCAACAGATCATATCAGAAATTGTTACTTCTGCATGGTGTCTCCAGTTGGGAAAGGTGTGCCAAAGAAGACAAAGTGGACTGTGCATTATCCAAACATTATATCAGCTATACACCCAGTACCCCACGGAGAAAGTCTGCGGAAAGGCTGCATTTTACTGATGCACCAGACTCATTCTCACTTGAGTCAGACTAGGAAGAGGAAAGTCTTGGACCATCAATGTCGCATGATTTATATTTTCTCCCATCCTCCTCCTCTGAACCACACCTCGTAAAGCAAAGTGAACTGAATGACCTTGTCATGGATTTTGGAACTATCCAAGAATAAGGTTGACCTGTTGGGGCATATACTACATCAGTGGAATCTCCAGGCAGGTGATATTAGGGTTTCCATGTTCCGTGATCATCAAAAGGATCTTGTCCCATTCTTCTTCATGGAAAGTGATCTTGTAGATTGCAAGAACATCGATGGTGTGATGGCAGCCCTCAGCCTTGTTCTTGATCTAGATGAGATGGAAACTGTTCATTTCTTCATCAAAGTCGAGTCTTAAATCTGTTTTGCCGCTTAATGGCAATGGTTTGCCATCAGTTCTATTTAGTCATGCAGTAGATATGAAGAAAACATATGAAAACATAGAACAATTTTTGAAGTGCATAAACTATGACCGGCATCACTGGCAGCTTTGTGGGGATTTCTATTGCTTGGTCTGCAGACTGGATAGACAAAGTACTGCTGTTTTCTCTGCCAATGCAATATTTGTGCGAGAGATTCCCACTACAGCAAAAGAGATTGGCCCCTCCGACAGTCATTGGATCCTGGTAGGAAAAGTGTTCAGCGTCCACCACTTGTTGAATCAATGAAGATTTTGTTTACCACCCTTGCACATCAAGCTGGATCTGATGACGAACTTTGTTCTTTGTAAAGGCCGTGGCCAAAACACAAGGACTTTCAAGTACCTCCATGGCAAATGTACGAGGTTAAATGAAGCTCAGATAAAGGAATGCGTCTTTGTGGGTCCTCATATTCTGGAACTTCTTCGAGATGATGCAGCTGACTGTACACTGTGTGGCAAGGAAAAGACAGCATGAAAAGGTTTTCAGTTAAAAGCAACACATTTTCCCGGAAACAACAAGGCAGACAACTAGAGTGAGTTTCTGGAAAACATCCTCAGGGCATACAAAAGCCTTGGCTGCAACATGTTATTTAAGATACATTGTTTGCACTCTCAGCTATAATTTTCCACCTAACCGCGGAGCAGTGAGCGGGAATCACTGCGAGCGATTTCACCAGGACATTGCAACAATGGACAAACTCTATCAGGGCAAATGGAGCCCATCAGTGCTTGTAAACAATTGCTAGACAGTGACAAGGGATGTTCCATTTAATGAATATAAGAGACAAGCCATGAAGCTTTTTTAATGTGTTACATAAAATGGGCATGTGAAATATTATGATGTAAAGCAACCATAAACACATGAACAGATCTATGTTTACAATTTATGATTAACATTATATTATCTTCACAAATACATAGAAATAAAATATAAAAGCTTACATAAATTGGAAAAAGTAGGCAATCAATTGCTTTAATTGTCATTTTTGCGTTCATCACATCAAAATCCATAATAAATAGCACATTTTATCTCTTAAGCAGAAAACTTCAAAAAAAATTTCAGACCAATGTATAATCAAGCTAAACTCGTTTCCAGGGCAAATGGGTTAACCAAGGAAATAATACTTTTGATTATCAGTATGGAAAATGCAAAATATTGTAAATTGTCCTTCATTTAGAGATATCGATACTCGACTATCAGTAATGATTACCCACACTACCTGTATTCCTTACATCCCATTGATACAAGGTCTCGTAAGTTATTCAATATATGAATTTTTGGCCAAAAAATCTTATAAGAACTAAGTCATTGAATGGAATAATAAAATGAGCGTTAGCAGCTGCAAATGTAAATTGAAACACTCGTCTATAAAGCAATGATTCAGGAAAGTCTTAATAATAACAAACACAGCGACTGCCATGATTTATTTCCAATAAAAGTTATTTGAGTTTTTTCAAAACCAAAAACGTGATAAAGCAAGGATTAAAAAAATTATTCAGTATGGTGACTTTCATTTACAATTTGACATTGAACTAAAGTAGATTAGAACAAACGTTTGCTTAAAATCTGCCTTTTTGTATACAACCTAAAAAGTTCAACATTGAACATGCGATAAGACATCAGTACAAAGTAGCATCATAGCCAACATTACGCAAAGCAATTCACTGATACGATACTTCTGTTCTCATCTGCTATTTAAAAGTGAAAATGTTGGTGACGTGTTGAGTTTATGGGAACAAACTCTTCTCTGACGAATTATAATGTCCATTTGGAGATTATGTAACAGCATTTGTATCTTGTAAAACGTGTCATGTAAGCAGAGGGAGGATAAGATTTTATTTGTGAATAAGATTAAATAAAAACAAACAATAAAGGAATCGCATCCTTGAATATGTTGTAGAGCATTCTGTCCAGCTATATTGGTTGTTTAAACAATCTTTGCTTAGAGTAAAATCCAACTATGAAATAGACTACTGCAATTTGCAATAATTATTAAAGTTGTTAACTCATAATGAAGCAGTCAACACGTGTAGTACTTTAAGCTGTAAAAGGCACATTTATAATGTATAAAAAGACAATGATAAATTGATATAATAACCCGAGTCAGGCGTCTTGATAAGGTTTTCGTGAAAGCACTAATGATCCAGACAAATTGTAACATATAATAATAATAATAATAATGAGGACTTTGTATGGCGCCTAATCTTTAGAAGCTCTATGCGCTTTACAACATTAGACAACACCTATAAGATAAAAAACATATAATGATATGATTAAAAACACAAACACAATGATATTAGAAAACATTAAACAAACATGCTGAGAATATTTAAGGTAGCAAACATTATTAGGTCTTTAAGTTTGTTCTTGCAGTCGACATAAGTGAGTTTTGAGAGCCCTCTTGAATGTGATCACTGTGTCTTTGTGTCTAGGTTCTGTTGGCAATTAATTCCACGTTGCTGGGCCCTGGTATGCAAAAGAACGCTGTCCATATGATTTTGTTTTCATAGTGGGAATAATGAGTACACGATTGTCAGAAGAGGAGCGTAAGTATCTTGCTAGTGTCTACACATGAAAGAGGTCAGATAGGTATGTTGGACTAGAGTCCAACAGTGAAACGTAGCACAGAGAACAAATATTGTGTTTGATTCTGGATCGAACGGATAGCCAGTGTAGGGTACAGAGCAGCGGGGAGGTGTGCTTTGATCGTGCTACTCTAAGTATGATCCGAGCAGCTGTGTTTTGAACTTTTTGAAGTTTCTGGAGCAGATATTGAGATGAACCAGACATAACTGAGTTACAATAGTCCAGTCTTGAAAGTACTAATGAACACACAAGTGTTTTAGTGGCATCAACTGAAAGATATTTGCGAATGGAGCTGATGCGTCTCAGCTCAAGATATACAGACTTGCATATGTTCATGACACGTTGGTGCAATGTGAGAGTACTGTTCAGAGTAACACCTAGGTTTCGTACTGATTGTGTGAATTTAATGTTTGTGTTTCTGATATTTATTGTTTGAGGTAAAGAATGTGAATGAGAAAGTATTTGTGTTGTGATCATAATGGCCTGAGTTTTATCATCATTCATATGCAGCTTGTTACATGTCATCCATGATTTCACATCAGAAATGCACCTCTCTACACCTTGGACGGTAGCATCAACTTCAGTTGGGTGGCTAGATTTGTATATTTGGATGATGATCTATGACACTTGAGAGCGACTGAGTGTACAGAATGAAGACAACAGGTCCAATAACAGACCCCTGTGGAACACCAAAACATAGATCAACTTCGCTGAAGTGTATTCCATTTGCATATACAATTTGTGTCCTGTTGACTAAGTAGGACTTGAACCACAGTAAGGCTGTATCATGAATACCAAATACATGCTGGAGACGGTGAAGTAATATATCATGGTTTATTGTGTCAAATGCTGCGGACAAATCAAGGAGGGTGAGGACTGTAATCTCTCAGCTATCCAACGCAGAGGGAATGTCATTAACTTTTAGAAGAGTAGTTTCAGTACTGTGGCAAGGGCGATATGCAGATTGTACATTGCTAAAAAAAACTTTGAATTTAGATGAGATACAAGCTTGGATAGAACAACCTTTTCTAAGAGATTTTATATGAATGGGAGATTAGAAATTGGGCGGTAGTTCTTTAAATCGTTATGGTCTAGTGTTGGTTTCTTCAGCAGATGCTTTACAGTGGCAATTTTGAAAAATGATGGTAATTCCCCGGATTAGAGAGAGGTATTAATAACATCAGTTAGTGAAGGTAATACTGGATCTAAGCACTCATGTTGAAATTGGATCAAGTTCACATGACTTTGGTACACTCTTCATCACGATTGTACGTACGAAATCCATAGAGACAGGTTCAAATGCTGCTAATGGTTGCCGCTCAAAATTCTGTATCCCAACTGTATGGTGACGATGAGTCAATTGAAACTGTGGTGTGCAGCTTATCTCTAATGGTTTGTACTTTATCACGGAAGAAATTTGCAACCATGTCCGGAAGGTCGACTGGAGAGAATGTAGTTTGAAGTGGTGTACATTTGTTCCTTGACATTAGCTTGTTAGTAATATCGAAGAGCTCTTTGCAGTTGGAACTTTCATGATCTTAGTAGTGTAGCGGGCTGATTTCGCTGCATGGACTATATTTGTGACATTCTTCTTAGCGGCTTCATAGATTTGCTTATGATTAGTGAGTCTGGTGGAAAGCCAAATCATCTCAGCTTTACGGCGGTCTCTTTTAGCAGTGCGAAGCTGGTCTCTAACACTACTATACCATGGAGAACACTATTGATACTCTGCACTTGGTAGCTGGGGCATGTTTGTCACGCAATGAACGCAGGCAGTTATCGAGTTGTTCTGCCGTAGGAGGTAAGCAAGTTGTTAGGTTAGCATGGATGTCGTGCATTAGTTTGGTTCTATTTACCATACGGAGGTTTCTCTTAGTAGCAGATAATGGTGGAGGTTTAGGGACTGATACGTCAAGATGGCATATAATGCAGAGGTGATCTGATGCAAGGTCATTTGATACCAGGGAGGACCGTAGAATGTTGTCATCAGGTCTATGAAGAATCCAGTCTAAAATGTAACCATGTTTATGGGTGGGTTGGTTAACTGACTGTTTGAAGTTGAAAACATTAATGGAATCTATGAGGTTTGATGCATATGAGTTTCCGGGACAGTCAAAGTGAAAGTTGAAATCTCCAAGAATAATCAGGTTTCCACCTATCGAATTTCCTTACTCCAGGAGATTCGAAAACTGCTACAAAGAGAGAGAGTCATCCAGCTTCTTTATCTACTAGGAGGAGGGCGGTATAGGCAGAAAAAATGGACTGACCTTTGCTCCAGTGTGAGTGTGGTTTGGACTAGTTCAAACGATGTGTAGTCGAAATTGAATGTTGTGGTGTGGTTAAGACGTTTTATCACGGAGTTCTTTGTGATGACAGCAATTCCACCTCCGCGAGAATTACGGGGGAACGACTTGATGGAGTAATCAGTGGGTATTAGATCCGCACACTTGGGTTCATCACCTGATGTTTTAAGCAATGTTTCTGTCAGGAAAAATACGTCAATATTCTGGTCGTTGATAAAATTAACTATTTCTGTGCGCTTTTTCGGTGGTCTTCCTGGCTGGACATTGAATAATGCAATGCGCAGAGGTATTTCTTGGATAGATGACACAAAGTTTGACGAATTAATAGGGATTTGAATTAGGTTATCTAAATTAACGGTCGAATTTTTATGGAAAACAAAAACGGAAAAAATGCCACAGCCGCAAATGCTACCAGTTTATCTATATTTCAAAACATATATGCCTAGCAAAGTTCCTTTATCTTCCTCAAGTGGATTTTGCTTAATTCCGCCAAATACAAGTTCGGAAAGTTATAAATCAAAATGATCCAATGATAGGTCGGGTAATCTAAGTACATTTATTGTGGTTATATTGGAACTATTGGCATTACATGTACACATTGAAACGGCATCAAAACCAGGTTATTCACTGTAACATTACACACCAGATTATATCATTTTTGAATACGATTCCAAATATGACAGGTCTGATGTAAGTATGAACCAAAATATAATGGCAGTAGCATATGATGTCATAAGGTCATGCTGTGCTATGTCAATATTTACTGCACAAATCTATAAACGCAACCTGAAAGAACAGCTAAAACACAATTGTGATAAGGCAATAAAAGCATTACTACTGTAGACTGTGATGGTGTGCCATCAAGCTTGAACTGCTGGAGAAACCTTCTTTGTGGGAGCGACTGTTGAAGTTGTCCTACAACCCCTGCCATCTCCTTCCTCGTTAACAGTTGTAACTGGATTTACTTAAAAAGAATGGAAGAAGTTTTTTAAAAAAAAATTATGCAATATTCTTCAAACATTCGTTATCATCTTTACTGATAACTAATTTGGTTTTACTATTAATACAGGAACGATACAAATACTTACTGTAAAATCAGATGTATTCACAAAGGATTAATGTTTTTCGTTTGATAACGAATATCCATCACAAAACGTTTTCTTTAATTTTAGCGGAAACCAATGTGACACTCACACACACTTTATTTCCGTTTAGAATTGCACCATCTGTTTCTTCTTGCAACGAAATCCAATCTACCTGGTCCATATCCTTTCATAAGCGTAAGAAGGCTTTTAGTTGTTAACATTTTCGGACACGAACGGAAGGTGGCATAGGTAAAAAGTAAAATTCCTCGTGTTATTCATTTATATTATTTACACTATATATGGAACACTGTGATGAGATACCAAAGACATAAATCGGTTGTTGTTTAGATAGTGCAGCCTGCCCGAGCCATATCTGCTTGAGTGTGACGAAATCCGGTTATAAATAGACACAACCTGTGACAATCTAAATCAGTTTATATTGTATCTAAAATGCAGAAGCTATTTAAAGACAACTTCCAAAACAGAGATCATTGCACACCCTAAATGGTTTAATTTACTCGCTTACACGTTTCAAGCGTTTGTTTTATTCTGTGTTTATCTGTGATTAGAGAAGAAGACAATGTAGGATAAATCGTCCAAAAATATGAGAAAATATAATCTACATGGAATGTATCAATGGTATTGTTTTATATTTGTACATACAGCCTAGAAAGAAAACTCAAATCGTGTTACTCGATATCCTACCTACGTACTAGCGGCTAGTGGTATGACTGAAATGAAGACATTGGGGGAGGGTGATATCTGAGTAGTCTTCTAGATCCACTATTATAGTTACCTACAATAAAAAGGTTATACAAATTGGTCATTTTGAAACATTGAACTTTGCAGTTTCGGTCTTAACTCCGCATGTTTGCGGCTTTAGTATGGATTTATAACAGCACTAGATCAAGACCAAAGATTTACCTCGTTGATTTTTGGAGCTGAAGTCAATAAGCTCTGTGTTCTATTTTGTTCCTCGTCACTCATTTTGGTGGATTGAATTTTATAATGAAAGTAAAATGTTTATGATATATTTACAAATAATCATTGCGAGATAAACGTGCATTTATAGAATGGCAGTTATCATTACATTACAAGTTCACAATATAATGCATATGTAGCTTTCTGCAACATTGCGAAATTCCACCACTACCAACTGTTTTTGGTGGCCAATCTAAATTGTCATTTTAAATGTCACCTCCGTTCTTTTGACTTAGCTTTTCGGGTTCGATATCTGCACAAGTAAGTTATCTTCGGCTGCAACCAACTGTGCGTCATTGGAAAAGACACTTTGCTCCCATTTCCCCGGCTTGATATAGCCATATTGATTTGAAAAAGTTGTCGTTATCAAACAGGTAACCAATCAAAGTTTCATTTGAAGTTTTGGAGCAGTCCTCAAGAAGTGATCGCTGCTTGCTCTAAGTTACTACCAGCGGAAGATCAATATTATTACAGTGCTAAAATGTATATGAATTAAGATCAAAAGCTGCGCTATTCAGAAGCCTCAGGGTGAATCAATTACGGTAATATCGAGATAAAACAGCAAGAACACTGACAATAGTAATATAAATAAAGGAAACCAAATTTACATGTATTAGACAGCAAGAATTAACATGTCGACTTGTGGAATAGGTAATTGGGAGTAGTACCGTATAACTTAACAAGCAAAGCTATTTGCTTAATCAGATGGAAGTATTATTTGTGTTTTCACATCATCGTCATCATAATCATCTGCAACAACAATACCAACGTCATCATTCTCTTAATTTTTATCCTCGTCATGAATATCATTGACACCATTCTTTCCTACAAAAAGCATGTTTCAAAAACATAATACATCTTGCCTTGCTTCTAAACTAATATGGAATGATAAACCATAACATTTTAGAAAATAAAGCTATATTAAAATGCCAATACATAAATAATGCTATTATCTTAAAACAAATGCTAGCATTTGACACAGATGTTTTATGTACATTTTGAAAATCCCGAAAATGTAATTCATTGATCATGCTATGTTTTTTTATCTCTTGCGGAATTTGTAAACAAAATTAAATACCACCCAGTTTCATTGCTCATAGAAAATGCTATTAAAAGATTTTTATGACAATGTCGATTTAACTTTACATAAAAATTGTAACAAAAATGCACAGATTGTATATGGAACTGCAAGTGAACCGCTTCAAGTTACCATTCGAAACAACATTGATACGGAGATCCGTGACATTGGTTGGAGCGGTGGTTGTCCGAGTTCCTCTGTTATCATCATCATTTCTGCCAAATCACCCTTTGAAAGAAAACATTTGTTATTGTTCAAAATAGTAAATAAACTTAGACACATAGAATATGCTTGGAGATGGGTTATTTTTTAGAGAGAAAATAAATATTATTCTTGCTATCATTGTATTGTCAACTTTATCACTTTCCTTTCTGATAATATTTACTTAATGAAGTAAAGGGTAAAGTATTGTTCTCATGTATGCATGTCCTTAAAGTGCGACAACTAATGAACGTGGTGTTGGACCATGAATACTGGAATGGTCCACCAGCAAATGACGCATTTGTTGAATCAAATACCTCATATTCATGACAACAGAGACTGTGATTACAATTAGATTAAGACAGTCCAATAGGGTATATGTATATGTGTGTGAGTATATATATATATATATATATATATATATATATATATATATATATATATATATACAGAGAGAGAGAGAGAGAGAGAGAGAGAGAGATGGTGAACAAACTAATGTATTATTTTTGATAGAATATAAGTCGTATCCGAAGAATAAATAGATATTCAGCAATTACAAAATTTGAAACAAATAAAGAATGAAATGTATATTGGCTAGTGGAAATGAACCGCTAAATGAGGACTTTTCAACTTGGTGTTTTCATATTTAAAGAGATACTTCTTGTTCTCGTGATATTATTTCTCTCTCTCTCTCTCTCTCCCCCCCCCCCAATTTAATAGGCATCTTATAGCTAATAGTTTGTTAAAAGTGCCTACAGGCAAGAACACATTTCTATGTCTATACCGTATACCTCCGTTCAAAATGCGTTCAATTGGTCACATATTTCCTCCTAATGTAAATTACCAGTATTTATCGTATACTTCTTGTCCCTAAATATTTACAATAGCTGAATACGTATTATTATGCCAGCCAGGGCTCTATTTATGTTGATTCCATTTTTTATTGTGAAAAATTATTGGATACATTTACCCTCTATATACGGCAGAGTTAACTATTCCTTTGTTCTTAATATGCCACTTCATATCTTGTATGTGCTTGTGCATGTTTACCTAGCTCCAACTTATGATTGATGAATGTCGTTGAAGTGTGTTGAGTTAAAGTCAATCTAACATCAGATGACATCAGATGACATAAACAAATTATTCATGAGGCATGTGAATATTTGGCAATGGAATGGTGTCTAAACATAACCAATTCTCCAACTTGTAAATGCAAAAGAAATCTCCAAATCAAAACACGATGACATAGGTAGAGGCTAAGTGACACAACCACCTTGAAGTGCAACGATTCTATTAGAGTTGATTTATACTTTTTAAAGTCATTAGAAGTTTTAACCTAATATATTTTCCTAGTAGGTAACACCTATCTGCAACGCATTTTCTTTTTCAAACATAGCAAGAACAAAACGTTTGTTATGCACATAGTGGTTGATATTATATCTTAAGTAAACTGCCTATCTAATCTTCGCAATCATGTACTTTTTCCGAAATAATTATATAGTAATACTACTTTTTGTAAGAATTATCAGGCATACATTTATTTTTAAATGCATGAATGCATAGTTTGAGGATATATCTATTTACAAATCCTTGAAAGAGGGAATCACGAATTACGAATTAAAGGAATTAAAAGGAATAACTTTCACATACTTTCTGTATGAGGTGGGTTTTTTTTAATTTTATGACACTGTTTCTAAAATTTAGTTTTTGTAATGTTGGATATTGTAGGTGATGTTGGATATTGTGGGTGAACTCGCATTTCAACTGGCCGAGCTTACATTAAAAGTGTCTTTATGTCCTGCAGTAAACGGATAACCTTCTTCTTCAGATGAAACGGAATTTTTAGGTTCATTTTTGCAAGTAAGTGTCTGAATGATTATAGGACGATGTATCTTAACCTACGTCTTTCACACAACGTTTCTCTACTTTTTCTACCAATTCTTCGGGGACTAGTTCGGTTCGGTTCTCACTTAATTTTCCAGAGCCGCCTCTGACCATTTTTCAAATCTTTTGCAGTCGCTACATAGGTATTTTGCATTTTCTGTATTTCAATGACCTCATTAAAATCGATTTATCCGTATGTAGTTTCCCTGTTTGAGGTCTGTTTGTTACAATTTAGACGGAGCTGACTCGAATCGCGTGGTCAACGGTGAGGCTTATTCAGGAGAATAGCTCTTTTATTTTTCAGAGTCTAACAAGGTCTGATCAAAGCAATATACAGTACCCTTAGATCATGTATTTCAAATCCCTGAGGGCCGCATGAGGTCATTTTCGATGACGCAAAGGCCGCACAATCTTTGTTACATCTCATGACACCGTTCGACGCTAATCATGTTGGGGTCACAGAATACGAATTGGTTGGTCGCATGTTTGCGACCCCTTCCTTAGATGTTAGATTAGGTTGTAAGTCCACGAAATCGTCTGCACTGCCAAAGAGCAATTTCATGTTGTCGGCATTTAACGACGGTCGGAACGACATGTCTTAACCTTGGCCATTATGAACTGCCCTCATGCCCATGGTTGTTATAAACTCATAATAAATATATTGATCTTTTGAATAATGACTAGATGGCGGGTCACCACTAAAAGTAAAGTAAGCAATACATACAGGTTATTGCAATCAAATAATTTCTTTAACTGGTTAGAGCGTCCTCTCTGGACGATATTTATAACAATGGTACTAACAGGTGCCTCTTTTGGCACTCTGCATTAAGAGGTTAGTGTTAAGACTGGTCGTCCTAGTGTCAGGATAAATTGACTAGGTGGGAAATGATGTTACATCTCTGTGGCATAATGCCCCAGTGCTAGAAATCTCTATCAAATGCCAGACTGCAGACATCGTAGCAATATGACTGAACATTTTTAAAGCTACGCTAAAAATCCAAATCATAGGCACACTCTTGAATTATTCAATTGTTTCCTTAGAAAGTTTAGGAAATATAATTAACAATTAAAAGTACATGTATTTCGTTAATTTATTTAACGACTTTGAGTGTTATTTATAATATCATTTACAGGAATGTGTGCTTTTTATATCGGTCCAGATGTTGGTCCGCCAAACGCATGCTGATTTTTAAAGTATGACTATGATTTCCTGCTAATCTCTGTCGGATAGTTTACTAGCTCCGATTGTTTTTGAAAGAGACAACGATGTTCCGAATGCAGTCATTGTGATAGCAATATTTAAAGAACTAACAAGAGTATTTCTGTAACTACGTAAAACGGGTTTGATTGCAAAGCAACACATTTATTAGGTCATGTTGTGCATTAAAACATTCAATATGTGTTCAACGGCGTTCAATAAGTGGAAATGTACTTTCTTGACGTCATTTTTAATGATATGAAATTTTTCTTGCAGAATGGATCTAAAATGTAATTTTCACTATTCTGAAACATGTTAGATATCAAAGATGTTTTTATTATGCAACAACAATTATAAACATTTGTTGAAGTGAATATGAAGTTTTATGAAACAGTAAACCAACCAATATATAATTGTGATTAGATAGCGTGCAAATCTGACACAGCAATCATGGAGATTAGTGAAAAATTTGACTTACATGTAAATCGTTTGAGGCGGAATATCAATTGGAGTCACTTTCTGATGACGCGCATGTTGCCTTTAATGATGTATTCGTTTTATAGCACGTGAAATACAAAAAAAAAACAAAAAAAACAAAAACAAAAACAATTACAGATGTTGAAAAAGTGATGCAATCACTAGATCTATTATTAATATAAAATGAAGTATGTCATACGTATCTTTACCGACATCATCGAAAAACGGATGAAAAATGGTAGACCAATGATGATATTGGTTTGTCCTCGGAAATGCATATTCATAGTATTCTTTCCGAAGAGCAGTTGGTAATACAAGATTAGATTATTAGTTTGAAAAATCTTAGAGTCTCCACCATATGTGAAGCAATTTGTATTGCCTTTATCGTCAGTGAAAGCAAATTTATACCCTATATACGGTAAATTAATATAAGCCATAATTATGGAATGCGTTGTAACGGTAATATATCCAAAATAACGTCTCGACAACTGAATACTTGTCTCATTGCTCAAACGTCGTCTTGTATGTCCCTGCTTCGAGTATTGTACACCCGGGCATCATGTGATATGGTAGTGATATTAAATCTTTTGTGATTCTAAGCATAGATTCTTAATAATTTCTGACATCGTTACGTACCAATGACCTCGAAACTTAGATGAAATTTTCAAACAACTTTTCAAACAAGTAATTTAGAAAAAGAAGATTGCCGGTTTTTCCAGACCGTTTCCAGACCTACTTGCATAGTTTCCAGAATCACCTTCAGTGGTACCAAATAATACAGCTATATTTCACTACCGTGGTCTCACGGTACACCTTTTTTACACATGAATTGTCAGTTTCAATGTAACAGGTTCTAATATAAACAATACATAATGTGCTGAAATCCACTGCTCATATCACTCACAAGCACAGCATTCCCCATCATAGATACAACGATATACATCTGATATGTGTATAAATCATCATAATTTGATCTGACTGATCAAACATAAGCCAATTCTGGTTACGTTCAATCTTACATACGGACCAATTGTTGCTCCCTATTAGCTATAAACGAAGTGTCTGTGAGAGCATTGTTATGCTTATTCCTGAACAAATAGATGTTCTGGGCAACATATATTCAAAATTAAGCACTGCAATAAAATCATTTAATTTTATCTTCCTGAATGGATGCATGTTCATCCAAAGTTTCTTTGCCAGATTGCTACAGTTTCAAAAGGCACCACAAATTACCAGCTTAGTTAAGAAAATGATTGATATTTTACAGAAGACACTTGTAAAAGTCTGCAGTAGCTTTCCATTTTATCGTTTGCTCTCATGCCTAACGCACTGCAACAAAAATTAAGATAAACTATTATTATTCTGACTAGTAACGTTCTATGGACCCACTTAACAGTATGACAAACGTAACGTTCATTTGTCGAAAGCTAATTTTCTATGAAAGATTGTATTCTCTTATATATACTTCTGTCGATTGAAGGCATTGATTTACGAAGATCATACTCAATCAGAATCTTCGAATGACAGCAGCTAAATATGGAAGTGGTACCAGAGTGATCGCAATGCACAACAACGGTAAAAGAAGCAACAACAAAAATGAAATTCCCGTGCATTGTTTCGTTGCCGTGACCACTTTAATTTTCTTTTATTATTGTAATTTAATTTGTAGGTTATATTTTACCTGGCTATAAATCGACACAACATGTGACAAATATAATGAGAATATGAAAGAATAATGTAAATCATTTTCACGAATGTTCTGAAATCTACCTCAGAAATGAACCCAGTAAACATGCAATAAGTGTTAATATAATTGTTCATTTTAAGTTGTCTTGAATAGACAGAACTAAAGATCAAAATAAAATAAAAACATTGTTATAAGACATTAGAAAAAATGCATGAAACATAGTTCTTACTGTGTTTCCAATCCATGAAGGTAATTCAAATTAAAGTTTTATCTCTTCAGTTACAGTAATAATTGGTAACAACTAGGATCATTTGTCACACCTACGTTGCCGGTACCAAGTCAAATGCTAACATATGAAAAGTTGCTTGTCACATCCTAACTTCATTTAAGTCGTGTAGACTCATAAAAGGCGTATAACAGAGTAAGAATTGTTTTAAAAGCAGTAGTGTCATAGTCGCTACAAGTTGTTTATTGGGTGGTGTATTTATTTATTTCATATGTGCTGTTGTTTTTCTTTTCTTTTAAACAAATAAACACATCATATAATGACGTTTCTGTTTCCGTGCTTAACTCATGCTTATTCACGTATTATGTCTCTTTGTATTTCTTTTCTCATTTTTCAGATCCTTGTTTAGTAAATTGAAACCGTTGAATGTATTAAGGATGCAAATCGGGAACTTAAAATAACTCTGAAAGCATTTGCTTTAAAATATTGCATTTCCAACTGTTGCCTATATTATTAATAATAACCAAACGGTACCATCTAATTTTAATTATTGATAGGACTAAAGTAATATAAATAATTGAATTATGACAGAAATTATGTAAGTCCCAAAATTCTTACTTGAAGTATGATTTAGGACTATGAGAACTCGTTGATTGCTGTGTAGGATATCCATATACTAGGCAGACCCATTGTGCATCTCCCACCCACCTAAGGACTCTGTGTCTTTGGTAATTTATACTTTAGGGCGTGCCCATCAAGGAAAGGTGTTAATATTGCAAATTGTGGATGAACTAGCTCTACTGGCAGAGCATTTAGGGAATCCCATGTGGTCTATTTAGGGTACACAATGACACAGTTGTAGGATGTGATGTGATGTCATTTCCGATATTTGAATTCTTTTCTTGTTGATGTCGGTGGATTTTGTGCAAATGGACAATATATTTGGACATATTCTCTGTTTAAAGAGAATAACAATATCCGAATATCACAAACCATCTGGTCATATGAAAGCTGTAAAAATACATAGTAAATGTGTATACAAGAGTGTGAAGGTGTTTTGCTTAAAAATCAATTTTGTTTTCAAATTTAAATTTGTATGCATTTTTTGCAATGTTCTGCGCTAGACTACCGGAGAAACGTCTCTTGTAATTAACTGTAGCTATTTTGCAAGTCTCTATGGCTGTTTTTAATGTAATTGTATCCAATTGATCATCTGGACTTGTAACATTTTTAATGCTTGTTGCTTTCTTGAAGAATGAAAATTGTCTCTAATAGACCAATAAAATGGTATTAAAGTAGTGTATAATAATCAGCGATAGTTGTTGACATTACAGAATCGTTATTTATCGCCTTTGTAACGTACTTGCATTAATTAACATGTCGTATTTATTAAATTTAGAATTGGTAGTAGTATCGTTTTTCTTGGTCTGCTGCTTTACTGCATGCGGTCCGGTAGTATACTATGTTAATCCATCATTTAGGAGAAATAGGATGTCATAACTGTTATTATCTGATCTAGCAGTGAATTGGGGCGAATGCAGAAACATCAAAAGAAAATGGATTCACGACAAATGATGAATTCGTTTATTTACACTACCGCTCCTCAAGGTGAACATTTACTGTCTTCTCTTTTCCCGCCTGTGAAACTAATTTCTTCTTTTATTTCTTGTCGGACCGAATATCAATTAGAGATATGGAGATTTACAATATGGCTAAAATGGATTCCAAGAAATTAGTCGCAATTCATCTAATGCAAAACGTTGAACATAAAATACATTTTTTTTAAAGTGAATTTGAAAACAAAAGTGATTTCAGGTAATTGGACCGATTCGCGTCTTATGCACATTTGCTACATATTTTTGAAACCTTCATTTGAGAAATGGGTGTGATATTTGGATGCTGTGTCCTATTATGAACATACAATATGTCCAATCATATTACCGGATTGTATAAAATGCAATGTTTTAAATAAGAAAATGATTCCAAAAATGTCACCACAACGTTAAACTGGCCAATTGTAAACCTGAAATATTCCGCTTGGACCTCTCTTCATATTCATCCAGCAGACTGTTACATCTCAATATTGGCAATGTTAACATATTTTACTTGTTTGGCGTACCTGTAAGTATTCAAAATACTATAAATCTAGGACATAGACTTTTAACGAAAAGAATCTTCAACTCTTGAATCAGACACTTCACAAATCTTTTTCTTTTTAATCTGCATTGATTTATTAAAGGGAACAACTTTATATCCTAGATATTATCGGTTTGTGTAGTACTAAGACTGCGTTGTTTATCCAAGTAGCAGAAGTGCATTTCACGCTACATACAGTAATTCTTGCAGTTCACTATCTCACACGCACCACCTCTCACGCACACACACACGTATGCACACTAACTCTCTCTTATGAAAGTCTTATAGGTTGAGGTCAATATACTGAATAATTTTTTCGAATTCCTAACCCACTGAAGGAAGCTATTTTGCATAAATGCATGCACGAAACAGCCTTGGTATCTAACTTTCTGACAAGATTTAATTCAACACAGTACCATTACAGCCTATTATTAATGTTCACAAAATGTCCACAACTTTTGAGACATACACATAAATTCCCATTTTTCGGTCGATTGGGGCAAGATTTGGCAGGTACCTAATCATGGAGTGGAGTGCGGCTTTGTAGTGTTTCTCTCCATTATGTCAATTTGCTATCAGACTTAGTCTCAAGACCCGTAAGTGTTGTAATAGTAAGTTCATTAAATAAAGAAGGCAATCGTTTATTGCAAGACAATTGCCTAGCTGGCGATAAGGTTATGGTCTGAACTGAACGTCGTTCATGCTGAGATTGAATTCTTGATCTATACCTAGCTCTTACAGTTACTAAAGCTATGCCAAAGAAAGCTCTTGAAAGTTATGTTGAGTTGGAAAGTATTCATTTAACTGGTGCATGTATTGGACAGTCTTTTTATTAGGTCAATTTTGCTCCTGGTTTGTATCAATCATGATGTTTTGATCACACTGATCTTCATTTTACCACACATTCTCTCAACTGTAATCAGTGTGACAAACGATAATCACTTGTCGAATAGGAAAAAGATATTTTGACTGTCTGATTACTTAGAAGATATTAACAAAACTAAAGCTACACACGTACCAGTTTGTTATGTTCTGATAAATGGGGTCACAATGAGACAATTGAGGCCCTGCGAGGTACCTGCTAGTGGAAAGTGGTCAGTGAACTGTGAAATTGTTCGTTCTAAGTCATATCGACAAGAAATTGTTAGTCTTGCCCATGAAACTTCCTTGACTGGTCATTTAGGAGTCAATATGACTAATCATAAGAACTTGGATCATTTTTAAAGGCGAACGTTAAAAGTGAAATTTCTAAGTACTATAGAACTTGTCAAATTTGTCAAATGGTAGTAAATCTCAATTAGAAGAAACATAAGGCTCATATGCAATATATTCCTCCATCTGACGAACCTTTTAGCATAGTAATGGACGACTGCATCGTTCATTTACATAGACCAAGTCAGGTACCCAAACTGTTTGACTATACTGTGCGAGTCCAAAAGTTTTCTAAAAGCTATTCCTTTGATGAATACTAAAACTAAAACCATCGCAAAAGCTTTGATAATATAGTTTTTGTGTGCATCTTTTAATTTTCCTAAACAATCTGATGAAGAGTCAAATCATGTTTCTGGAAGTTTCCAGCAATTTATGCATGAAATAGGCATCCAAAAGTTTACATCTTCTGCCGGAGCCCCGAGCGACCGAGTGGTCTAAGGTGCTCACCGTTCCGGATCACTGCCATCTCACCTCTGTCTATCTGAGTTCGAGTCTCAGGCTCGGCTATCGTGGGTACGTGAGAAAGCCTGCCAGTAGCTTCTCGTGGGTCGGTGGTTCATCCCACGGTTTTCCAGGGTTCTTTCTCCATCAATTATAGTGCAGAAACATCTACCCAATTGAAATTAAAATGAAAACGAAATTAGAAAAATAGGAAATATGTACAGCTAGGTTTTTCACTTTAAGTATTGGTTCGGAACGCACGTATAGGGGTTAATTAATTCTAAAGTAGAGAAACCAGAAATAACGGTAAATTTCATATCATTTGATTTTCCTTTTTTTGTTATAATATCACTTTTCCAATAAATTATGAGAGGTAGTATCTTCTATTTATCTTCCTGGTTTTAGAAATATTGTTATATGTCAGAATCTTTCTAAAATTCTTTATTATTAACAATCCTATAACAATATATTAACAATAATAATAGTAGTACTAAAACTGTCCCACTAGTATCGGGTACCATTTACATAAAAGTTCGAAAACATGATTCATCCTCTTAATTTATTATAAACTGGATACAAAGCATAGGGTGGTGCTTAAATGTTCCATGCTGTCGCCATATTTTGCCCTGAAAAATCTTTTAAAAATTGCATTGCTAGCTTTCAAGTACATGGACTGTACCGTAGCATTTTCTGTACCGCAACATTTTCTGGTCCACAGCATACTCCTATTCAGTTTAAGTCTATTCATAAATCTATTAAATTCGATTTTATTTTATAATTTCCCTTTTCTTTTCAAACTAATAAAAGATCGATTTGTTGCTGATTTTGCATTTCATTATATTTTTTTGTGCTATGAAAATGAATGCTTGCATCATTTATATAACTTGGAGAATCTGAATGATAGCTGACGTAAATATGTTGAGAATTTTGATCGTCCTGAGAAATTTTAGTGCTCGCTTGTGTCAGCATAGAAATCAGAAAATTTAGTGGTTTAATAGCGTTTTGTAGCAATTATTCACTCCTTTATAAAGCATTTGGCAAATGCGATGCCATTCTTAGGTTCCGTCATTTGCAACCGTTCATCAAGGAAATACGTATTTGGCTTTAGAACAATGAGACAAGAATTATAGACGTTCGTTGTTGTTAGCTGATAAGATAAATACTTACAAGGTCTGACAAATTACATTAGGTGATAATTAATGATCAATGTTCTTTAGTTTATAGTAAAAGAGTTTTTAAGGTAGAATTAACAAACACTATTGTAGAGTTTATGACGTTCATGATTCAATTTTCAGAACCGATACGTGACCCTGTAAAGGTAAACAGTCTAAGAATGGAATTGTTTCCCAGAGACGACACCAAGTCTTCAAATAAAAGACCATCTGGCACAATCGTTACAGTCCAAAATAGATCGATCTCTTCTTAAAACGACACATCTTATGTGTAAACTTAAACTAAATATTCGACAATGTATAGCAGATGAAGATAATTAGATATTTGATGACTGTGATTATAATAGTGATGACGATAAGCGGATGAACTAAAGGATAATAAATATGAGAATGGGGATACTGCTGATGCAGTTTTCAATATTCCATTTCATTCTTGTTTTATGTTCCTTTACTGTTGTTAACGATGATGATGATGATGATGATGGTGATAATAATGATGATTTTAATACGACAAAAAAAGAAAGATGGAACAAAGACAGATTCTTTTATTTCCGCTATTCTTTGTTTAACATCCTCTCCAGACACTATGTCTTAGCAACTATTGTGTAGAGTGGAAATAAAGAAACACAATCAACTATGCTTATCGTACAAATGATTCCTTTACGGCAGATAACTGGTACAAATTTGATGACACTCTAATCCCAGTGTATATATACATCTGTGAAGGGGAACTAAATCTGTAATGTCATCATATATTGTTTTTAAAATATTTTCTTTGCGATAATTTACGATCTCATTTGAAATAAGTTATTTTTTTCAGAAATCAGCACTTATTTGAACCGCACTTGAGAAGAAGTACCTTTAACAATAATGAGGAATAAAGAAAATCCGGACAAATCGTACTAGAATGCGATGAATGATAATGTAACTTTATTTAATGGTCGCCTTAAGAATACGGCTGATAATGATATTAACGAATGGCTGCAGTTAGTAGGTGCAACATTGCTAAAGTCTTATTGCAGTGCACACTTAATACTGAAGGACAAGGGGCGCCATAGTGCTTCACAAATTTGCTCGGCATTACTGTGGTTTCTGATTCAAATGCTCGTATGTGCCAGGCCACTGGTACACCACCTCAGATTAAAGCCTTTTATCATACATAACTACAGTTTTCTAACATCTATTAGACGACAGCTTTATCGTTCAAATACTTGATACAATTCCTTAACGATCTACTTTACATAAAAATCATTTTTAGTATAATCTATTTACCAGCACGATGATACTAATTCTAAAATGTCGTTTGGCTGTAATGCTGATAATAAAGAGTATATTAATGAGAACCTAATCAGCATAATTATGCTGATTCGTTTGTTTGGAGTTTGTTTTGTCAAATATGCGTATGCCAATTTACTGAAGGGTCCAAACAATATTCTTTGTTGCAAAGGGATCAAGCAGGTCAAAATACATAGATAAACTGGTATGCGTAAATGTGTGGCTGATATGAACACCAAGGTTTTGAAAGAGGAAGTATTTCTTCACAATCATTCCTGCAGCGTTGCAAACAAAAATATTTATACAAAGGGAAAATATGCAGATTGTGATTAGTCTTCCCTCCGTAGAAATAATCGCAATGAGCTATTGGGAATGGATTATAAGCTGCCGTGTGTGGCTTCTTTTCCCTTTCTTTGCCAATTTGTTTTACATAATGGCTAAATTGAAATTGCAAATAGTTTGCTTTATCTCGCTTTTTGAGAAATTGTTTTTGGATGGATGGAATGGTTACCCGAGGAAACGTTGACATTATTACAATTATTATCATCAAGCATCTTTATGTACCATCATCGTTACCTCAATCATCATCTTATTAGACAACTCTCAATTGTTTTTCATATATCGTGTTACAAAGAAAGCCCAAGTTATCTGAATGATAAAAATGAAGTGAGTAATTCTTTGCCACCAACAATATGTAGCATCTCAGAGCAAATTGCAATACTGAATGATCGCCTAGAAATGTGGAACATGCTAGCTGTGAGAATTGGATTCAGGATGATAGAGACTCTAGTCATGTATGCAAAGTACTATGCTATCAATGAACCTTACGCATCAAGATTGCAATATTATTAGTGACTGACATCCATCTAATATCATTTTAAAAGTCTGTTTTATATTATCATTAAATTGTAATATTGTTTTTCACTTCAATCGAATAACATTTTGTTCAATTGTTATTAATTTGACAGGAGCCTTGCAGCATACTAACAGCAGTCATTTTATCTCTGTGGTAAAGACAAAAGTGTATATACTTCACTAGCTGATAAAATAAAAGATGAGCTAAAACAAAATACCATAGTTTGCCAACCGTACTTTAAAGATTAAAATAGTGCTACATTTAAGTCGCAGTAAAGTAATTATCACAATTACACCTTCAATAGATGCATTTTCGAAAAACAAACTGTGGTCTCTATCATTGTTCTATATATTGTATTGTCAATATTATTTTGCAAGTAGAGTTGAAGATAAGAAAGCGTTCCAGCTTCAACAAATACGCTGTCCTGTATAAATAATATACAGGAACATAATTTCTTTCAGCGAATGAGTGAAACTAAGGATATTCTGTTGATATTTATCAGCATATCCGGCAAGAAAAAGGTATATATCAAAACTGAAGAAAATAAATTGTTATATATTTCATTGGTTTCTTTTCTGATCGTCGTTTGACCCTTCCGCGTTCAGTAACCTTCGAGAAAAAGCACGCCAAACTTAAATGCGTATTCCTTCACTGGGACGAAACGTAAAAAAGTTGAGTTTCTTGTCTCTTGTTATTGATTTTTGTAACTTTTTATCAACAACTGGCATCGGAGAAAAAATTAGAAATGATTGAAACTAGGAATCTAAAACTAACGTGGCATGTGTATCTAATATCATCACATTGACACATATCAGCTTAGAAGTGACTTTAGACAATACAAATGTTTATCAGGCAACAGGGTATAAGCCCTGGTAATGATCCTTCAGGTGTGATTGAAACAGCTGGTAGAGTGTTAACAGACCAACTTCTATTGAAAATGTTGATCAATACCTTTCAAAAGGAACTATGTGATGATATCGCAGATAGTCACATCACCTTCGAATACGAGAATACAGTTTTTCAGTCAAGTATTCGCTATATACATGCTGCATAGTGGGGATGTAGATAGTATGTGCTTTCTGTGTTTCTACTTTCCCCATTAATACTTTAACAGGCTGGGCCAAGAAAAAAGCATATAAATTATTTATATATAGTTTCAGGTCATATAACTAAAGTGTTAAGACTATGTGTTTGTAGATAAAGGCACCACAAAGTAGTGCGTTTGAAATGGAAAGAATTGTATCTTGCCTTATCTCCTTTATTCTTGCAATCATCTTCATTATCAACATCAAGATCATTAAACTTTTTGCATTTATTATACAACACTGAAACCTTTTCAGGTTAATCTTACTGATAGGTGGGCCTAAATCCAACCGTCCCTTACGATGCGTTTTAAGTACCCATAAAAAAGAAAATTAACTTTGCATGTAACAGTTGAAAAGATGTTCCTGCAATAAAGGATGAATCATCCGGATCCAGATTATATCGTATAGTTGCCGATTATCTGAAGCTGTGGGTGGGGTGCCTTGACTCAAGAGTGAAGGCCAATTTGAATCAGTAGTAGTAGTAGTCACTACAGGTACATGATCTTTAAAAACGACAATAAGTTGCTTTGACCATGTATTATTCATTTCTTCTGTGAAAAGTTGATTCAAACATCAAAAAGATTCATCATTTTATTGCATACCAAACTAGCAGCAAAGAAAAGTATGTACCAGCAGCTGTAACGATTATCTGTGGTGGAAGTTTAGGTTTAGAAAAGGTATGAAACTTTCAGATTTTCATCAATGTTTAGGTTAGTATTTCTAAGTGCGAGAATTTAAGTTATCAAGACATTGCCCTTTCATCATGTTTTCAATTTATACCACTATTTTAGTTTTCATATTTGTTGACATGGCTCCATTAACGAAATTAATAACTGCTTTTTACAGCTCTTACCTGGTATTATCCATCCAAACGTATTTGCTATTTAACTGGACTCAGTATATTACCAAAGTGAAAATATTCATTATTCATGTAAATTTTCTAACCAATAATACTACTACTAATAATAATAAAAATAACTTTGCTTCTTGAGGATAATACTTCTGGTTTTTAATCTATCAAACAATCTTCCATGTACTCCCCAGTAATCGAATATTCAAGCTATAGAAGCAAAATATGTGTACAATTATAACTGTACATACCACTGTCTAACACAACTGCATGCAATGATAAAACATACATACAAATACATACGATTCAATCATATATGGGATATACATCTGGATTTGGGAGGTAGGAAGGTGGTGGAGGTATTTAACGTATCTGTCTCAATCTGTTTGAGAGATTAACATAATCAAGAGAGTTATTTCAATTTGTCTGAGACTTGGCATAATCAGAAAAATAAAATGTGTTAAACGCATTCTTGAAAGAATAGTGTTGGTGTATGATGTCATGTGGAATGATTAATTCACATCACTTGTGCAAAATATGTTTAATATGTTTTGCAGGTAGTTGTTTTGAATTTATGATAATGAAGATCAGAGACTGAAATACACCTCAGATTGTGTAAATGGATATTAGAATCTATACGTCATTAATATACTATGGAGCAATTATATGAAATGATGCATAAGTGTAATATATTGTACTCTATATTTAACAGGTAACAATAGTAAATTAAAGAATAAATGAAAGGATGATTATTCTTTTCTCCTAATAATTCTAGCAACTTTTGTCTAGTGTTATCCATTGAGTTCGATCAGTCACTTGATTATATGACCAAATTTGTTCTATCAATGTAACAGAACGTCTAACTGAATTTATCAAATGTTTTGTAACTCGTAGAGAAAGTGAGTCATATTTAATTTCATTTTGTTTATGTAACTGATTAAATTGTTTTATGTTACATGTTGGGGCTCTTGTTGCTCTGATCTATATATCTGCTTCAATCTCCGTTATTTCATCCATTAGCTGCATATTTTATTTTATTGTGTACTCGATCCAGGCAAACACAACGTGGTTGGTGTATCATCTACTATCTCCCAGATAACGATAACGAAGAACGATAACCAGTAAAAAAAATCACACATCATCATCCCCCATCTTCTGACTAAATGTATGGGTGAATTTTCAATTCACGTCATTCCGCACTGATAAAAGATACATTAAAGCAATTATTTCGTCAAAGTAATTTAATATGACATGTGCATTAAATGACAAGAAATTGTACATTTGTTTTCATTCTTCCTCAAATCTTCAAGTGTTTTAGTGCAAAGACTAAGTATCTGAGAAGCACATAGCGATCATAGTATTTTTTCCAATATAAATTGTCATAGGGTGCTATTTTGCTAGCAACGTATTCTTGCATCATCATAACAGTTGCCCCCACAAAAAATACGTACAGTAGTAATCTCAAACATATTACAAAAACATACTGAAAACATAAAGCAAAATCATTGTTTTTATTATATCAAAGGTAAATTTTGTCATTTAACAATGGATTCCGCTTTTACATGTAATCGCTGTGTGTGTGTGTGTGTGTGTGTGTGTGTGTGTGTGTGTGTGTGTGTGATTTGGATTTTTAAGGGATCCTAGTGCTCTACCAGGCTAAACCATATCAATCCTAATGTTCTAAAACACTTGACGCAACATTATTCTGTTATCCTTTAATTTGGTTATTTTCATGTGCATCAAGATAATTATAATTTTGACAAGCCTTGTACAATCTCTTTTTATGTAAATTGCCAATCACGTATAAGTCATGTTTCGCATGTACACGTGGAATGTTAGCATAATGAATAAACAGAACAAATAGAATATTAGTTCAAACATCTTTATCTGATTAACTGCATGCTGAAATGTTATGGTCAACACAAATGCAAATGCTATATGGATGACGCAATAACACTATGTAAAACATGGTTTTCACTTATAGTTCGAGATGTTCTATTTGAACAATATTAGTAATTATACAAACTGGAATTGAATGTGTACTGTATCCTCCCTGATATCATCTGTGTATTTGGGACAGCATAGTTAGGTCCTTTATCATAAATCAACGAAACAAGATAGACCCAATAATGTTCTTCGGGTAGAAATTGTATAGAATCATTACGCTCAAAGATCACTATTTCTAGACGAATCACGTTTAAACATGATCTTGAGGTCTTTTGTTGCTTTATTTTTAATTTTCGCATTCTTTAGCTGATCTGCCCCTCCTGCAAAAAGACAATGTTTAACATGAAAACCTTTATTTCAAAATCATGTTTCTGTCATCAATGATTGTTTCTGAAAACTTAAAATAATTCCCCTTACCCCTCAATATGAAGTCCAAATTTTGATATCAACCTTCTGATTACTTCTATATCAAAAATACGGTAATACGCCTTTTAAATGCTAAGAATGAGGATTATAGATTAGAAGTATAACGTGGTTTGTGTGGGTACATTCCCAAATAACTAAAACATCATTTTTTTAAATAATATGTTCATTTAGAAACGTCTAGTGTCGAATTTTCTCATGTTGAGGACGGATTATCATGTTTATCTGGAGCATGTGTTTAACAAAATTCGACTAATGTTAGGCACTTCGTACTTTAAATATAGGCTGTGATAATTCGTGCGAATAAGTTAAAGAAAACAAATGAAGATATCGTAACGCATGGGAATAACTTAACGAAATCCATTACATTACCTGTCGCAGCCGTGTGCATGTTGCACAGCATTCTGTCCGACTATACTGGTTGCACCAGAATTCTTTGTTTAGATCAAATGCCAATCTTGAAGTAGTCAACAGTAAGTCGCAAGAATGGGTAGCGTTATCAACCCGGATGAAGCGGTCAATGCACGCAGTACTCTGAGCTGTCAAGAAGAAAACAAAATACTTTAATTATTCCCAATACGCAAATCGTATTTGTTATCGACTGAAGTGAATATTTCGGGACATTTCTTACACACCTGCCGAGCATAAAGGACTATGAATTATTAGGGATCCCGTAAAAGTAATGATACAAACGATTATCTTTATCCAGTAATAGTGAAACAGATATTCATTGTTCTAATTCTGAAAGATATTGACTTCAGATTAACAAATAAAGGTTTAATTTCGTGAAAATGGTGTTTAACGTTGATTCACATGGAATATTATTACGACATTGGTAGATTTATTGACATGTTTGGTAAACATCTGACAATCACAGTGCTTGAATGCTTGCTGCTAATTTCATTATGTTAAGATTATATTGACACGGGTTATATTAGATTAATTAACATAACTGTATACAATCTAATTTGATCCAGGTTCTATTAGATTGATTAACGAAACTGTACACAATCTAATAGTTTCAACATTAGAGGATACGCTGTAAACGTAGGCCACAATTCACATAGATTTTGAAATAGATTCAAAAATGTCCAGATGTCCAACAGCAGTACTTTAAGAAAGTTTATATTCTAAATTTACTTGCCAAAAAATAACAGCAAATACAATTACCCACACGCTGACGTATATTTGTGCAAGCAAGTATTATCCACATTATCGTATGGCACAGATTCATATTTTGGGACATAATGCAAGTTCTTTACTTCATATTTTGTAGTTACATCAAATACAGGCCGTTTCAAAGTTTATTTGCTATGCAAATCTATTTTGGAATATGTCTCAAATGAAACGTTTGTCAAAATAAGAATTTGTGATATATCGCAAAGTAAACGTTTGTCAAAATAAGAATTTGCGAAATATATTCAATGTAAAGTTTGTCAAAATAAGGATTTGTGATACATCCCAAATGAAAAGATTGACAAAATAAGAATTTGTGATACATCCCAAATGAAAAGATTGACAAAATAAGAATTTGTAATATATCTCAAATGAAACATGTGTCAAACTACGAATTTGATTACTGAATGCACATATTGTCCATATCGGAAATGTGCAAGTAAGCGGATACATCTTCCAATGACAGGACTCTGAAGCGGATCGGGTTACCTGTCGCAGATTGAGCGGTCGTTGCTGGAGGAACGGAGGCTCCAGACGCAGCTGACCCTCTTGGCCTTTCGTCACGTTCTTCCACAACTTCTTTAGGAGGATGAACTTTGAAAAACAACAGAAGAAATAAAACGTTGATATAATTGTTCAATATGGGTTAACAAACTTGGGATGAGACTATTTCTACAGTTACTTGCGTCATTAAAGGTCACAATATTGCCACCTATTTAATATATCACATCTTTGTATCTATTTTTTATATAATTGCGTGGCCGGATTCATTTATCTCATTTTCAGTTACTGTGTATAAAAAATTGCCGTATGTAATGTTTCGGTGAACTGCATACTTATATATATATATATATATATATATATATATATATATATATATATATATATATATATATATATATATATATATAGTTTAAGGAGCTGCCTGCATACTTATATATATATATATATAATATATATATAATATATATATATATATATATATATATATATATATATATATATATATATATATATATATATATATATATATATAGTTTAAAGAGCTGCCTGCACTCAATATCACTAAATATTGCAACAACGTTGAAAACCATGCTAACATTAAGGACAGCAAAGAAGTGGAAATCGTAGTATTTGCATACTCAGATTGTTTCTTAGTGTGTTATTCTTTGGTACATTATACAGTCTCGGAACATTAACAATGGACCAAACGTTAAAAATATATAGTAATAATGATAAGTCTGCACCCATTACGACGTCATGCGGAAAAGTTTTACCACACGCAGGATCAAAGAGAACTATAGAGTAAATAGCCAAGATTTAAAGAAAATAGGGGTAGATACAGAAGACTTGAATCAGCTGACTATGTGCCATGCCAAAGAAAACGAAAATATCAAAGGAGTTTTTTCAGAAGCCACTCACTTTTTATCTCAACTTTAAAAGAAATTGTCTAAAAGAATCTTGCACGGAAATTAAATATTAATTCGACGTTTACTGCTCCAATTTGCAAGTTGAACATATTGACTTGCAAAGCTTATTAACAATTTTTTTTTAGTTACCCCTAGCTGTTTGAGCTGCCGTCCTTGGAGAAGTGGTCGTTGGTGCCTGGTTTCGAGCTGTAGTTGACAATCGCCGTCTCTCGTCCCCTTCTTCTCCTCCAACTGCTTGTGCTGTGATATAAGGATATTTTAAAAGCAAAAGAAAACACTTTATGTCTACAGCACATACTTTGTTAACAATAACTGTCACGAACTCGATAAATCGCCTGCTTCGGCATTCATTATTACAAATACATACCAAAGTTACTGCAGTGTGAAAAGAAGATAAACGTGACCTAGCCTTACCGTCAGAGAAGTGATATATATGCATCGCTTGATGGACCAAAAGTGGTGTTAAAAAGTTGTGTAATACATGTGTCTTCTTTTGGAAATGTATTGTTTTTAAGGTTATTATGCTAGCCTATACTTCGATCGTACTCATCTCAGTCTCTGAGCTTGTTACAACCATTTAGCCCTCTTTTAAACTCAAGAACGTATTTCCTCCCCCGACGACTATCTCCTTCCGTAGGTTCGATTTAGAAAAGCGTGTCTTCAAATTCATCTCGAGAAGTGTGGAAACTCACAAAAAACAAGTAAAAGACCAACGATAGCAACAACAACAATATTGGAAACAATAAAGTGGTAGGTATCATTCATGCGTTTCGTTGTCCGTATTTACCTAATGGAATTATTCTTCATCTATCTGAAGTAAGTAACAAACTTTCAACAAGCAAAATGCTTTAATTACTCTTGTAAACGTTATGAGATTCGTTTTACTAGGGTCAAAGAGGGGGATAGCACAGACGATATTTCGTATGAGAACAAAATTTCAAGTCATGCATCTAGTCTTTGCACGAACCTTTAAATGCAGCGTTGAAGGACAGCTACTTATAATAAGACGTTTAAGAAATGTATTTTTGTAGATTCGGTCTTCAATAAACAAATGTTTGCCGGGATTCAATATTAGCATGAACCTACAAAGCTACTTAAGTTACATTTACCTGCCGCAACACGAGCGGGCGCTCTTGGTGGAGTGTTGATTGGCGTTTGCGATGGATTTGCTGTTGACAAGCGCCTCCTGTTTTCGCCTTCATCGTCAACCGTTTTGGTGGGATTAACTTTGAAAGAACGAATAAGTTCATGTTTTGGAATTATGTTATCTTCTTCAAAACTTTAACACGACCTTTAGATGAATGAGTTTGTGAGTTCAGTCTTCTTAAACGACACATGACTGTATCACGAAAGAGTGTGCAATACAACTGCTTTAAATTAAATACATTTATCAGTAATTGCTATTTCAAGGAGAAAATTATCCCACGCAGATAAATCCATCACGAAAATGTATGTTGAGATTAGGCGTTAAGGTAAAAAATAAAATCGATGAAAGTCTACTTCCACAAAATGGCCTGTGTACTTACAATCACAAATCTATATCCCTATAAATATATCTGATTTTACAGTAAGATGTGGTTCACATTTTGATATCCTCCATCTATTCACTCGTATTTTCTACACTTTGGATTAATATTATTTCGTCCAACGAAAAGCAATGAAAGTACAACACATGTCTTTTCTTTTCTGCACGTGTTAAGTTTTATACGTTTGTACGTTCTATTTCATTTAAGCTTACTTGCAATATCTAGTCTTCATAAACTAGCTACTAAATGATAGTCTAATAATTAATTAACTACTAATTGATAGTCTAATCATTAACTAATTACTAATTGGTAATCTATTACTCCCCTTCGTGATTTCATTTGACCTTTGTGACAGTCATTAAAAACATACATATATATATATATATATATATATATATATATATATATATATATATATATATATATATATATATATATATATATATATATATATATATATATATATTATAAAGGTATTGCTAACACAAAAACATTAGTAGTAACAAAGAAATAGTAATACCTTCGGTCCGTTTCCTTCTCAGTAATTGCGGATTTTCTAACCAAAATACGTTGCAAAACTTAACAATGATTTGTTTAATCTGGTACGAAGCATTTCACTACTCACAGGGTCAAATAGAGATATAGGACATAAGATTACGCATCGCAAGAAAGGAAAACTTCCAAGGTATCTATAAATATTATTGACTCAAATCTACAAATGAAACCTTGAAGGAAATATACTTCATAATTTATAATACAAAATTTAAAACAATGGAATATTGTGGATTCGTCGAATCACCAAATTAACTTTTGTTACCTGCCGCAGCTTGAGCTGACCCCCTTGGAGTATTTGCAGGTGCCTGAGTTGGCTCTGTGGTTCGGAAGCGCCTCCTGTTATCGCCTTCGTCGTCAACCCTTTTTACGGGATTTACTTTTAAAAGAAAGAAAGACAGTGTGTTTTGAAATTTTGCTGTCTTCTTTAAGGATCCATCCTCACCTTCTAATAGCTCATTTTGTATATTAAAGGTTCATTAAAAAAACAAATTAATGTATTTCAACAGATATCACATAAATAATTCCTATATAATCAGAAATATATTCACGACTGTTTTAATTTCTTGTCCTAATTGCGTAAGGAAAATCCACAAAATTAACTTTCAGTTTTGTTGATATTAGGTATATTGGGTTTTGTTGAGATTATGCGTAGATTTAAACATTGTGACAAACAAAAACATCTGCGTGCATCCCAGGAAATTGTATACCCATAATATTTCTGATTTTACAGCATTACTAAGCGATTCATATTGTAATATCCATCTTGTTCACTTGTCTCTTCGTCCGTATTGGAATCACCGTCTTGTCCTGCAACAAACTACGAAACTACAGGCACAAGTGTTTTTAGATTTTGTTACCACTTCCTGACTCGAAAGAAAGGTAAAATAACAACCAACATTGTAAGAAATAAGATCTCTATGGTATGCATCAACCAATACTGCAACCTTATAGGTGGAATACTTAAAACTTAAATTTTTTGACCATACATCCTACCTGAGTCATATCTGCTAGCATTTGCTAAAAGCATAGATGGTGGGTGTGATGAAGTGGGGTTTATTCTAAACAAACTTATATTGTTATACAGAAAAAAAAAGTTATTTAAGGAAGTCTGTAAAAAGTAGCTTTGTAGTTCCGATCTGTAATGTGCGAGTTTATCGTAGGAATTCATAACGGCACGCCATCAAAGTCGCTAAATTACCAAGTCCACTCTGATCGTCCGTCCTTTGAGGTACAGCAGTCGACGTCAGGGGTGTAGCAGCAGTTGACAAGCGCCGTCTCTCATCACTGTCATCTCTGGTTCGATTGGTTGGTCTTACTTTGAAGCGAAAAAAATATATATATATTGTTAATGTGAATTTGACTTTATGTAAATAATAAAGAATAATTATTTGCATAGATCTGCGACAACAATATAATATTTTAATAACCACAAATCGTTGCTTTTAAATGTGTAAGAAACCACCACCCCCGGTGGCCTAGTGGTAAGAGCGTCCACCTCGAATGCAGGAGGTCGTGGGTTCGATCCCCGGCCGAGTCATACCAAAGACTTATAAAAATGGTACTAACAGTTGCCTCTCTTGGCGCTCAGCATTAAGAGGTTAGTGTTAGACTGATCGGCCTGGTGTCAGGATAATGTAACTGGGTTGGACATCACACTTCATGTCTGCGGCATGATGCTCCATTGCTAGACAGCACTATAAACTGCTACACTGCAGACGTCGTAGCGATATGACTGACATTTTGTTAAAGCTACGTTAAAAATCCAATCCCACACATACACTCACACACACGTGTTTAAGAATGAGTATTTGCTGACTGGCCTCAATGCATTGCATGTGTAGGAACGAGTATTTGCTTAGTTACTGTTCATGATATTAACGCCCCCAGAGAATATTCTTTTTCTCGTCCTATACTTGGGCATATCCGTTTTCATAATTCTTTTATTCCTAATCGACAAGTAAGTGTTAGAAACCAAAATGGCTGTTGTTGTCAGTATTATCGCCTTCATTAAACATACAGAAAACTATACATGTTTTTGTTACAATAAGTGTTTCAAAAGGGTGGATTCACTGATAATACAGCTATGCATACGTTGTCTGTTTTATTTTCGGCTGAAGAGAATCCCAATTAGTTCTTATCTGTTTTGTTTAGTTCGAGGATCTTACCATAATATTTCTGGACTAGATATGGATATTTAACCCCAGAGGAAATGAGCTGCGTGAAAGATGCGGCTGGGTGTTAGGAAGCTGTGTAGGTAGATAGATAGATAGATAGATAGAGAGAGAGAGATAGATGGATGGATGGATGGGTAGATAGATAGATAGATAATACTTACCTGTTCTGGCGGATGCCACTACGAGTATGGAAAATACAGCAATAGCTGTAAAGGTCTTCATCTTTAACTATAACTATCCTGCTTTGAATTCGAAACAAATGCGAGGCAGATTATCTATTAGCGGACCTTTTAAAGCCCCAAAAGCATCTTTTTTTTATATATCTATACCGTATCTCATCCCTCAAGTAGCACTCCATCCACATGTCGCTCTTTCTTCCGCTGTAAATTGCCACTACCTATCGTGCGTCCCTAATCCCTAAATATATGCAAATGTCTAACTGTAGACTCTTACCCCAACAAAGCACTCCTCTAGTCCTTTCAGTGTTTATTTGCAAAAATCTATAGGGTACATTTACGGGTTACCTACGGAAGAGTCGAACTTGCCCTCTAGCCCTAGATATGCCACTACCTTAGTTTATATGTTGTTTGTCTACGCTTACGTGGTTCTAAATTATGAATGATGAATAATGTTAAAGTTAATTGACCTAGGATTATTCTGGCTCCCGATGACGTAAAGCAATAAAACCCGATATGAACATGTGTCATTCTGACATTTTTTTGTTTATGAGTGCTCTTGTTTTTCTTTTTTTCATCTGAAATGGCTCATTCTTGGAAATGCAAACTGGCCACTTCTAGAAAGGGGTAGGGTTAATTTTTAGATCACGCAAAGAAAATCAAACGTGACGTCACCATGTGAATATTTGAGAAGGCATATTACACAAAGATAGCCAGTACGCTAGCTTTCAGATGCAGGGGCGATGCCAAAACTACACAAGATGCGAGAGGTAACACAACTCTATATTGTGTTCTCTTTTCAATTATGTCAAGACTAACACTTTTTGTTTTCTGAACATATCGTTTGACATTAGAAGTCTGAGGAATATTTTCTATGTATATCCGTACGTCAGCCCATACAAATAAAAATAACATGTAGAGATATTTTATACGGATTGATTATATACTAGTAATATATTTCGCAAGAATTGTCAAGCAAACGTTTTTCTTTTTAATTGTCCGGTAGTTCTGTATTTACATTTTTCATGTTGAATCCTTTTGACTGTCATCCTTAAAGAGAAAAGAAAGGGTTGCAAATTAAACAATACTCTTTGTTGCAACATAATCTATGTAAGAAATGTTTCTTAAAGCGAATTAACAATGGCATTTTATTTGTAGGGTTTCATCAAATTGCACTGTAGTAGGGTCATTAGCTTTGAAATGACGTCATAATTTTTTATGGCGTCATGCACCTGAATGGTCATTTTTTAAGCCTATCAGTTTGCAATGTTCTCGACTTACTAAACCTTGTAATACAACAATTATATACTCTTGTTGAGGTAATAATACAATTTAACGAATCAATAAACCAGTCTCAGTATGTAGTTTAGAAACATCCCCCATTAGATTAGCATTGTATTTACATAAGTAAAAATGCTTAACGCCTCCTAGTATTGTAAACACGTACCCGCATTAAAAAAACTACTTTTCTGGCTACGGCTAAATTACAATGTCAATAAAAACGTCGAAACGTAGAACACTGAACAAGTCATAAATCTGACGCCCACACGAGGCCAGCAATATCAATAACCCTTTCTACCAGTGCTGAATAATCAAATATTTGGCATTGCTCTTATTGTACAATAGATATATTTTAAAAAATGTATTTCGTCCTGGTTTTATAGAGCTACGGGGCTGAATGATTAGCGTGCCGTACTCACGAGCCAAAAGGTGCGGGCTTGAATTCGAACATCGGACCAGCCTAGGCCAGCTACCGTGGTGTGTCATTTGACACTAAATAACCTAATTATGTTGCAGTGCCTTAAAGCATCAAACCAAAACCTATTTACATAAAGAGAATCACAATACGCCGAAAGACTTAAATTGTAAAAAAAGAAAAAAATATTTATAGAGATATTAAAAATGGACTAATAGGGAATGCATATTCTTGCTGATAGTACGGGGGGTGGGGGTAAATTGACCATTGATACATTGCATTCATGAATAGCCTCACTTCCACGTTAACAAGGTAAACATTGCATTTTTATCCGCTCTGACAATGTTTTATCCTATACAGTGACCTTAATAAATGACTCAAGCGACACCAAACTGAATATATATATATATGAAACTTGCCCGCCACCATGACAGCAACATCAAATAAGGACGGAATTGTCCTGAATCATCTTTCTATTGCGTATCTTCAATTTCCATTGATGTATCGACTAATTTTTTTCTGTTGCCAGTATTTCACTGTGTTTATTTGCCTACATGACCCTTCATCGTCTTCAAAAGAAAAACATAGTTTCCTTCACTGCTGAATGAGAATCCCCACCCCCCATGTACGTGGAAACTTCTATAAAGCTGTGAATTAGCCTGAATTACTGGCCGGTGTTCAGATTTCATTCATACAGTAAACAATGTGTAACTTATTCAGTCAAATGTTCGGATAATATTTCGTTTTTGTCATTCTTATAGCCGCATTACAACATAAGACAAAGAATATTATACTTGTCTGAAATGTATAACAAAATGGTTATTGATTTAATATTAAACATATTGGAACATGATCATTGCACTGGAAAGCTCCGGCAGTCTGCACCAAATGACCCCGGGTCCTTTTTTTAAAAATACTCAATTAATAACCTATACTTGCTGACTTTCGCTGTGAGTCGGATAATATCAAGTTTACTATTTCATAACACTTTGAATTTACCTCAACAAATGTCTATAATTGTGTTTAATAACAGGCGAAACCGTCGCTACGACCGCACTGATTAGTATGAAATTGTTTATTTTAACATACACGTACGACCCTTTGAATTTGACGGTCATTTTGAGTCACATTCGAACCATATACACACTGTCTTATAGGGTACATTCAATTTCTCACACGTGTAACACTAATTGTCGATTTCAAAAAGAAGGAAAAAAAACACGTTTTGATCTGATATAGTTATAAAGTAACTCCTTAGTGCATTTACCTCCATAACAGAAAAACAATACGGCGGACCAGTCGCTGAACTCAGATAGTATTTACTGAAAATATTATTATGTTTGTTTTCTGTTGATTTTTTTAAATTTTATTTTTTGTTTTAACGGCAAGTTTCACACCCTACACCTATATCATAACGATGAAACTGGTATGTTGCATAAGTGCAGTTAGTTAAATAGAATAGGACCAATGAGGTTCGAACAAATTTGCCTTGATTCTTCTTCACAAAGTATCATATGCGAAGCACTTTTTGTTGCCGTTATAACACCTAATCATCAGTAAAAGATAAATGTATATCTCGTCGACAGTACAATTATGTCAACCCGAAAACCATTTAATGTGTTATGACATTTAGTTGTCCCCAATCATTTATCCGAGAAAAGCTCCCGACATTCTGGGCAATGTTCTCATCACTCTACGTCGTCTTGCTATTTCTTTGCCTCTTGTGTCGGATAACTTTGTTGTCCACTCATCTATCATGTGTAGTGGCAGCCATCTTGACCCACACTGATATCTTAAAAATATAGATTATATACATAAATAATTACATAGTGGCAGTGACTTACACATTTAGAGACCGCTTCGGTGATCTAGTGGTTAGAGCGTCTGCCTCGGATGCGGGAGGTCGTGGGTTCGATCCCCGACCGAGTCATACCAAAGACATAAAAATGGAACTCACAGCTCCCTTGCTTGGCGCTCAGCATTAAGAGATTAGTGTTAGGAATGGTCGGCTTGGTATCAGGATAACGTGACGGGGTGGGACATCATGCTACATGTCTGCAGCATGATGCCCCAATGCTAGTCATCACTATAAACTGCCACACTGCATACATCATAGTAAAATGACTGAAAAATTGTTATAGCTACGTTAAAAATCAAAATAACAAACACGCGAATTTGGATACACTGATCATGAACATCCCAAAATTAATTTTAAGCAAAAAAACCACAGTCAACATTACAAACAGTTTCTAACGAACAATGCCAAAAGGAAGATACCAAAGACATTCTAAGAACAATACAAAGATGAATATTACAAATACTTTCTAAAGAACAATACCCGTAGTTTATACATTTTAGAAGAAAACAAATTGAAGACTTTTCCAAGTCTACTTTTTGCCAGAACTACTTGGATAATTTTCCAGAACCTGTTTGAAGGGTACCGGATAATACAATACATGGTCAGCTAGTATACCTATCCACGCATTGAATTGTCAGCTTCAAAATAAAATGTTCATATTTATAAATGAAACAAATAGGTCATAAAATTGTGTTCTCTGAAAACGTTTAAAAAAGACGTGACTTTAACTTCAGCGTAGATTCTTCTTTCAACTTTCTTCTGATTTTGTCTGATATTAATCTCTTCTAATTATTGTGTTGTTTTATTCGTTTCTGGTTTGGTACTGGTAGAGAAACTCGCAACATTTGGCCATGTTTGGTATTGCGCTTACGACGTCATGAGTATCTAACGTTATAGTTTTTGTATTGGCCAAGTGACTCACTAGATTAATTTTCTTCATATTTGACACAAAATAGGTAGATGACGTCATATTTTTAGATGAATGGTCAAATGCGATCCAACCTCGCTTCGTGTCCTTCCAGGATTGTGAAAAACATTCACACATTCCAGTGCAGAAGGCGACAAAGTTTATGAACGATCTAGATGCAGAGAGCTCATTGTCTTGATCAAGAATGCGCAAGCGCAGGCAAAATATGGACTCTTTTGGAACACGTTCCATACATTCGTGTTTCACCCATGGGATCATGCTCAACATATTCAATCTAAAATAACGGTATCAAGCCTTAAGATTTATTTTCAGTTGCGCAGTTCGTTTCAGTTGCAACCGCTCCATTGGCCTAGATGGTTAGAGCATCTGCCTCGGATGCGGAAGATCGGGGGTTCAAACACCAGCCGAGTCATACTAAAGACTTAAAAAACTGGGTACTAGCAGCTGCCTCGCTTGGCGCTCAGCGTTAAGAGGCTAGTATTAGGAATGGTCGACCTGGTGCCAGAAAATTGTGACTGGATGGGACATTAAGTTACATGTATGCGGCAGTATGCCGAAAACACATCAAACCAAGAAAAACATAACATTCAACTTATTATGCATCCCACGAAATAACGTTCGATTTATGTCATGAAAAAGTAATTAAAGCGATTCATTTCGCCGTTGGTAACTATTCAGAACAAGTATAAACAACATGATAAATAGATAAATGACACCCTTCCCGTTACGCAGCCGTCACTTTGGGCGATGTTTGTTTTTGCGTTTTTAATTTTGAATGAGCATATTCTTTCTGGATCAAATTCACAAAGCCGACTACCGTGCAAAGTGGCGTTGAATGCAAAAGAGATATTGGATAAAGTCAATATTTCGGGATATAACTTTAGTGCAATTGTTTTAAAGAAACAAATTCTTAAAAAGAGATTGCACAATATTTGCCATTAATTCCAGCCTGGAGAAAGATTGAAATGAACCATTATGACGTTTTCAAGCGTGTCATTCTAAGGTGAAACTGTAACTATTGATTGTCTGTTCCACAGAGAAATCATCCATGAAGTTATTGCCCGACATATATAGACCAGTACTGAAAATAAGACTCAGTTTCCTGACACCACGGACTTAACTAATTTCCGGAATAGAGAAGAATCCCTAAGAGTCTGCATGTATCTGTTACAACAGAGCTTGACTTTGTCTTGTTGCGCGCGTGCTCGCGCTTGCGCTCGCGCATTTGTGTGTGTGTGTGATATCTGATATTTTCGTTGGTATTTCCCTCGGGTATAGCGACACTTAAGTAAAATCGCATTTAACATCTAAGGAAGAGAAATCCTAATTAGGATAACAGACACAACCAAAGGTATAAACATATATGGACTATGATAACTTGTGAAAATTTTATGTGGAAAACCCTTGTTATATATTCTGAGATACAAGACACAATTGTATGCATATCGTTTGAACTCATCAACCATATTTGACCCAAATTGAAGCTACCGCAGTGCCAAAGCCATAAACGATAAAGAAAATGAACACGAAAGTGCTGAAGTCAAACGTATTACTTGATGGATACGATGATCTGCACAACTGCTGTAGTCGACCTGGAAGGTCTCAATATGCGAAGCGGCAATATTTTGTCAGAAATAAAATCTCTACGAGCAAATACGCTGGACAGTTTGCCTAAATAAGTAACACTGGACAACAAATTTTTACAAAAGTCATGTTACTGAAATAAAATTAGTCAATTCTTATCAATTTTTATGTGCTGAACACGAATATGACAGTCAAATTGCAAAATTGGCTCTAGTTTTTTTGTAATCTGCAAGAAATTAATGTTTACATAACGAAATGCATTCCAATAGTAAAAGGTCAACTGTAATAGCCTACCTATAAAAAATCAAGTCATTGACTACATCTTAGATTTCTTCGCCTGTCTCTTGTACAGCTGTTCGGGAGCATCTCTGAGGAGTGTCCAGCAGTAGTCAGCCAGCATTGTAGTGGACCATTTTCCCTGGTATCTTTGTTCCATTGTTGCGATATCTTGATGAAAACGTTCGCCGTGTTCATCACTAACAATACCACAGTTGCTAGGAAAGAAATCCAAATGGGAATGAAGGAAGTGAATCTTTAGAGACATATTGCAGCCAAGTTTCTTATACTTCATCAACATGTCTTCTACTAGTTCCTTATAGTTTTCTGCCCTAACATTTCCGAGGAAGTTTGTAGAAACTAGGCGAAAAGCATTCCATGCTTGTTTCGCGTCACCTTCCAGCAAGTTGTTGAACCGGTCATCTTTGAAAAGCTCTCGAATCTGAGGACCCACAAAAACTCCCTCTTTAATCTTTGCTTCGCTGAGTCGAGGGAATTTTTCATGCAGGTATCGGAATGCTGGCAAAGTCCGGTCAATGGCTTTCACGAAGTTCTTCATCAAACCTAGTTTGATGTGAAGGGGTGGTAGCAAGATTTTCTGAGCCTCAACCAGAGCTGGGTGTTGGATATTCTTCTCTCCAATGGCTACATTCTGCCTGTGAGTCCATTCCTTCCTCATGTAGTGCATTTCCCTTGCTCGGCTATCCCACTCGCATAAGAAACACATGTATTTTGTATATCCTTGCTGCAGTCCCATTAAAAGGGCAACTACCTTCAAATCACCACAGAGGTGCCAGCTGTACTTGTTATACTCAATGGAATTCAGTAGCTGCCTTAAGTTATCGTATGTCTCTTTCATGTGGACAGCATACGCTACTGGAATAGATGGAAGAATGTTTCCATTGTGCAAAAGCACAGCCTTGAGACTCAGTTTCGAAGAGTCCACAAATAGTCTCCATTCTTGTGGGTCATGAGTGATTTTTAAAGCATTCATGAGGCCCTCAATATCGGAACAGAATATCAGATTACTTTCCTTTCTGAAGAAAGGCTCCAATTGCTGGTGGCGCTTTCGATATGCAGTAATTGTGACATCTTCTTCTAGAAGATTCCATTGTTGGAGTCTTGATCCTAGCAATTCTGCCTTGTTCTTTGATAAGTCCAAATCACGAATCAGGTCATTTAGTTCTTCCTGTGTTATTCTGTGTGGGGTTGATGATGCACCACAGTGAAAATCTGGATCACTGCATGCTGATGGACCAGGAGAAGAACAGGTCGACTCACCTTTGTCTTCGTCAGATGAATCAAGAGAATATTCTGCTGGAGGTTCTGGAATAGGAAGTCCCTCACCATGTGGAACTGGTCTCAATGCAGACGGAATGTTTGGGTAGATTATTCTCGACTTCTTTCGCTTCGTTATTCCGCCGGAAAGAGGAGGAACCAAGCAGAAGTAACAGTCATTTAGGTGGTTGCTTGGCTCTCTCCACACCATTGGGACTGCAAACGGCATTGATGACCTTTTGCAATTCAACCACTGTGAAAGCTGTGTTGTACATGTAGCACAGCATATATGCGGAGCCCAAGGCTTGTCTTGGTCACCAACCTTGCATCCGAAGTAAAGATGATATGCCTTCTTCACTTGAGAATTGATACTTTTCTTCTGGTTGGCAAATGTCACTTCCCCACAAATATAGCAAAAATTGTCCGCGGTATTAACACACTTTCGAGGCATTACTGTTCTTTATTGTACGTAAATGGATAAAATAATAAGTTTCATGTAACAGTAGCTTGAACTGTCTCGCACAACGTCTAAAATATTTTAAATGCTGAACCTATCTGATTGGGCTTTATATAGTACACTGCTTACGTCAGCTTCAGCAGCCGCCTGGCATTAGTATAATAGGCCTACACATGTATAGTACACTGCTGACGTCAACTTACTTCAGCAGCCGCATGGCATTAGTATTGCATTGCATCAGAAAATGATGCAATCAACTGTGGATGATGTGAGCATGATGGTATTATGCAATGTTACATCATTATTCCGGATGTTGCTGCAGTCCTACTGGAGAAATTTACACAGTGAAACATAGAAAATGAGGTATATGAATATCTTCAAAACGAGAGCCAATACAAATTTTTCACGGTTATATTCGTGTTCGGCACACCAAAATACTACAGATTAGGGCCTTTTCAAGTCAGTAATGATTTCACTGTTGACCAGTGTAATCAACAGCATAATGGGGTGTGCTGTAATAGTGTAAAACATTAAATGAAAAGTTAAATAGAAGAAAAACGGATATAAATTGAGTAAAATGATTCAGTACGATCTTGACTGGTGTTCTTCAGGAACAGATTGGCATCCTGCAGTAAAATAAGTTATGCTGATGATAAAACCTGTTACTTCTGATTCAAATATTTGTTTCAGTTGTTATATTGTTTAATGATTCTGTAATATCAATGATAATAAATATATATCTAAAACAAAATGTTTTACTAGATGTAAGAGATTATGAAAATGACATGAGAAATACATGTCTGGAATATTTTTGTGTTACATCCAAATACATTAAATACAAATCTAAAATTATTCTGAAGAAACAGTTTTCGTACGTTTAATTCTGCATTGATACGCCCAATAATTTAGAATTTATCAAAGCAACAAAATGGTAAACCAGTAATGAAACTGTTTCTAAAGAAATGGAGTCATGTAATGGCATACGTTGAAAGATATATATGCGCATTCTGAAAAATATATATCAACTGTAACTTATGTATGTACTAGATGTATTACTGCGCTACTTATTACCATAAATATTAGGTGAACGCTCGCAAGACGGAACGAGGTAAAAACAAAGGGATCTAATTAGTCATATACAAGTATGCCAGCAATGAAATATCATGCGCCATTTGAATGCTTGTCGACATCTGTCCAATTTTGTTTCATTTCATGATTTGTTCTAAAAGAGTCCTACAAACTAATATTTTCTAATTATAAACTAAAATAAAACAAACTAAAATTACATGCATTTTTACATGTCGAAAGTTTTGATCACATATTCGAAAATGACAATAAAATGGGATTATTTTGGTCACTGTTGTAGGAAAGTTCTCGTTTTCTATGTAGAAGCATCGGCTCGTTTGGAGTCTTCTTTGCTGAAAGCGAATGAAATAGGTTTCTTTAGATTTTCTATTTTCTGTAACCCATTCTAAGTTATGGATGATTCCTAGAAGTATCATATCATTGTAAGTGTGGCTTAAGGAAACGAAAACGTTCCACCACAAGGTTTCTTTCAAGTTTTATTAGTTTCATAACCTTTTATGCGAAGATTCGGTCTAATATTTAATTTCTTTGTTTCTAATGCATTACATTTATATGGTACACGCCTGGCATTTAATGAGGTAGATCAAATTTGCCCGTGTTGCACGCTATGGAAGTTTAAGATAAACATGGACAATGCAGGGTTTTTTTTATATCGATTCCGCTATTATATATGCAATGTCTGGGTTCATGTCCCAAACTATGGCGTCTGCTTTGTTTTCCTAAAGTTTTTTCTCACTTTCTTTTCTGCATCTCATGTCGGTCGGCTTTCTCTTCCATTCTCCCACTTTCCAGTTGTACGTCGAGAGTGACTGTTATTTATTTAGTTCTGTTTCAATTTATGTATGGTGATTATGTGCGTGCTAATCTCTCTCTCTCTCCCTCTCTTTCTCTCTCTCTCTCTCTCTCTCTCGGCCATCGGCCATCCGTTCAGCGAAAGAAGAAAACTGGACTTTTGAGGGGAACGGGAAGTCACCTTACTAGGAAGGCATTTGGCTGCACAGCGGGTCTGGTATGCTTTAGGTTTATATACTGATTATGTATTCTAACCTGTAATATTGTGTCGTGTTCTCTGTCCCTCTCCCGACACTACCAGCTGGATTACCCTTAGCTTTCCGTTCTTTTCTGTTGTTTGGGGTTAGGTGTCGGGGAGACGTTTTCTTTATTTGCTTTGTAGCTTCTTTCTTTTTGTGATCAATCTTATCTTCCTTGTTTCTCTTTTGTTGCACTTGTCTGCTTTCTTTGTTTTGGAGTCTTTCCTTGTATCCCTTTTTCTTTCTGTCTGGTTTTATCTTGTGGTTTATCTTGTTACGCTGTATTGGGGTATATTTCTCTGGTTTCATTTGTTGTGTTTCCTAGTTTTCTTTTCCTTTCCGTTGAGGCGCATTCGTAGGAAATATAATTATTTCGCTCTTGTGGATTTCTGCACTCTTTGGTGGCTGTTGTAGGTTTTTTTCTTCGGTTCTTTTCCAATAGATGAAAATTGTTTGCCGCGTGGCCCGTGACTCCGCATTTGCTGCACTTTCTGTTATGGATGCCATGCTCACACAAGGAAATCTTGTAGGTTGCAAAATGTCTTTAGTTTTTAGCCTTTTTTTCCATCTCTATCATTCTAGTCCCTGTTTTCACTCGATACATGTTCTGTATTCCCACTTTTGCACTCTGTACTTTGATCATCAGTTACTTCTCCGACCTATCTGCTGATGCTTCTGTGAGTATTTCTGCTGGAATTGCTGTGATATGGTCTTCTATTTGAGCTTTATCTTCCTCGTTAGTAGTGGAGGTTCGAATATTTTTTTTCCAAGAATCTTAGACAGGCCACAAGGACGTACTGGTTGGTCATCGTTTGGGAATTAGATGTGTAAACCACTATTTCCTCCCCAATTTGAGGCTTCGGCTTTGTCTACTAGATCTCTTACATGTAAAGCTATTTAAATTTCCGTCATGTTGGACCTCTGTTCATCAGGTATGTCAAATAAGTCGATTCCATTTATCTCTGGAATTATTTGGGCAACCATCGTTGGGCCTTCCTCGTCTTTATTATTTCTCTCTTGAAGAAAATCTCTAGTCCTGGCATTTTAATAACGTTTACTTCTCACTCTTTTGGTATTTCCGGCAGAGTTGGGAATTACGTGTTTGTAGTAGGGGTGCAACAACGATATACCGTGTACCGTTATATTCCAGTTTGCTTTTCTGGCAATAAATACCGCGATGTTGTTTTCTGTACATGATTTCACGGTCTTGCATTCATCCAACAAATTTCTGTTTACCTCACAATATTTCCAATTTAGTTCAAGAAAAAACACATTTTATGTTTTCCCTAGATGCACGATTAGCACGAGATTGCAAGAGAATGTAAAACGAGATGCAAAACATCTTTATTCGCGCAAAGTTTAATTAAGAGATGGCAAGTGGGGGAAAAGGATATTTTTCCAGTTGTAAATAATAACTTATAAACCTTTTTGCCTCAGATATTTATGTCCCGTTCGTAATGATAGCAAATGAACAGTACTCTACTCAAGAGGATTTACTCGTAAATATATAAATTTCTTTAAAATAATTTAATTTTTGTATACAATACTGGAATGTACATAAAACAAAGTATGTAACATTTACGATTATGACTGATATTTTAGCTTCAGAGAATACGAAGAGAGCAATATATTTAAACAAACAGCGCCGCGTGTGATCTTTCTCGTGTGAAATATCAAAGTGCTTACATCAAGTTAACTTCCGTTGTTGTCTCCAAATATCGTTTAACGTCGGCTCATTTTTCAAGTTAGTTGACAGGTCTGCAGACCTGAATTTTAATTTTCAGAAATTTGTCTTTAAAAAAATGGATTTTTATATTATTCCCAGCCAAATAGCAAAAAAGTACAGTTTGAGAAGTTTTCGGTTTACAAAAAAGGGAGAAGTAATGGCGAAATTGAAGATGCAAGAAATGCAGTATTGAAGTACGTTATACTGGTGGAACGAGCAATTTAGTGTCCATCTAAGACGACACCAAAAGATGACAGGTTCGACAGCATCAACAGATGGGTTATCTTGTGGCACTACCTTGACCTTTGTGAAAAGTGACACAAATACAATTATTGCAATATTTGCAATTGTGCCTATATATTTGTATAACGACACAAGTGTTCGACATAAGAATATAACAACTGCCATCTGCAAGCTTTCAGTGTTGTCGCGAAGGATGGTTTCAAGGAAATACTTAGAGATTATGATCCTGGATATGAATTACCGTCCCACGGTACTTCCCCGAAATCGTGGTGCAGGACTTGCAGAGACCCGATTAAAGTAAGTTTTATGATTGTGCCTGAAGTACTAATCAGATCTGGCTGGACCAGCAGGCCCACCGAATCGTACATGACTATTCCTACTTCTATCTTAAATGCGGACTTGGAGCTGCAGACCAGGGAGCTTCGAGACTCACATAAGCTTGAACATCACTAAAGTATTAGTGGAATCTATTACGGAATGGAGTTCTGCAAGAATCCCCACTTAGTGACGGACTATGCTCTTAATATGGATGTTCAGTCACGGATTTCTGTACATCCATCGTTGTTATATATCGTAGATATTTGTAAGTTATTGTATTTTGTTAATTTGTTGCTTGTCTGCTGGTCCTTTGGGATCACTGATCCATGGCAATTCATCTGAAAATGAAGTTCTAATTAATGCACTGCTAGGGCGCGTGGTAGAACCAGCAAGTTCCATTACCTTTTCTAAACCGATTCATTAAAATTGAATCTGCCAGTTTTGTTTCTTTGTTAGTGTTATTAGCTTCGAAAAGGATTCCCTTTTCAATATTTGTATTTATACTATATGTGCATAAATATTCATTCCCCATACAGTATTTTTTCAATGACAATTAAAGCCATATTTAATGTGATATTTTATTATGTAATTCCTACCTTTACGCAAGACATTATGAATGAAAGCGTTGAATTTAGGCCTATCAAAATTCATTTTATCTTAGTTTTTCAGCAGATGTATGTCACAATACGGTTCAAAGCGTATCGTTGCACCCCAAGTGTTTTGTAGATTTCGTGAGGTTGTTTTAGTGTGCATACTTAAATCAGTAGTTATCAAAGCAAGTTAAATGTACAGTGTCATTTAATCAAATTATTAAATGTGTTTTCTATTCATGGGTTATACAATTAAAAATTACGGTGGCTGGAGATAATTTATTGGTTTTATTACAGGATATAAAAATATTGATTGTTTTTTCTTCTTCTTCTTTGCTTTGATAATGAATTACCGATTGGCACTGTATTTTTCTTTACCGCGGTAATATCACGCTCTCTTTAGAGCTCCCCCCATTAAAAGTCACCTCTGAATATCTAGTGTTTCCGGGGCCCCACTAATCTGATATTATCATTCACCGTGAACACATACCAGACGCTGATTACTGATGTTGTAGGATGTAAATGAAAGGTTCAGTAACACTTTTTATATGTTCTCTAAATAGTAAAGCTGTAATAGGACGTATCTGCGTATATATCAAAATAACGAAAGTCTTCTTTTTATTATATATTTTAAACTCTGAAAATATGGACTCTCGTGTGGCTTTCCTTTTGTTTTAAAAAATAAAAAATACAAATTTGTCCCTTCTGTTCCAGTATACTTAACGCTATTGACAACGAAACGGTATCGCTACATCGCTAAAAAGAAGTCCCGAACCATTGCAATAATTTTGGACCGTGACTTTGTACACATTTGTTTCTTTCTTAAAATGCATCAAAACTTTTTCTTTTGTCTAATTAATGACTGTTTTCATATGACACAATATCCAGTTTTTTCATTAACATAATTTTGATACAGCTAACATTGTTGCGGCAGTCTTAGCATCGTCATATGAAGTATTAATATACGACAGCCACAAGAGTGTAGCCATCTCAAAGCTAAAACTTGTAATAATTATACATTTGTTGACTTATTAGGATTTTGCTTATTTTTTTATTTTTTATTTCTGTATATAAAAAAATAATAGTGTGGAATTTGCTAATTTTCAGTTTGGTTGATTAACAGACGCTACACCCAGTCACCGTATCGGTTAATTTTGGTTTGCAGTTAGCGATCACCTTTCCCTCATTTCAGTTTATGAGTGCGATGAGAGCTAAAATCGTTGATCAAAAATGTTTAGTATTATATTTTGTCTCTAGTTTTCCCTAAGATTTTTATCATTTTTTATGGGGAAAAATTGGATAAAACTGAATAACGGAAAAAAGAGTAGCCATTGTATAAAACTGAAAAACGGAAAGAAGAGTATCAAGTAAGTTCAATGAATGACAATTTGTGCCACTCATATTCTACACAATATTTTAAAAAAGCTAATATTTAACCCTCCTTTAGGCTGTTTTAAACATCGTTTCTAGATTTTTCAGGGTAAAATCAATTTCATACATAAATGAACAATGGTTTTCTATTTTTATATATATTCATACATATGGAAAGACGAAGAAGAGTAGAAGAACAATCATATAGGTGTAATTAAGGGAATGTACTATTTGAACCGGTGATGTATCTCTAAATTAAAAAAGAAAGTAATTTCAAAGATGGTACCTATACAATGGCGATACTACGTTTATCGCCATTCTGTGGCAATATCAATTTTTCCGACATTGATACATTCCAAAATATCATATTAAATTGATAAAAATAATTGCAAAATAAATAGTGGTGTGATAACTTTATTCAGTTGATCATATTTAATAAAAACATTGACGCAAGTGTCTTCATGTTTCCGATTTTATAAGATTGTACCTGAAAATAATAAGTTATTGATAACATTTTAAATTAATCTGCCTTGTGTACGTCGGGGTAAATGACGCAAGTATCTTCATGTTTCCGATTTTATAAGATTGTACCTGAAAATAATAACTGACTGATAACATTTTAAATTGACCTGCCTTGTGGACGTCGGGATAATGTCCTGCATTTCTCCTAATGTTCTTCTCACTGGTCAATATCAAATTAAATCTTCACCTTAAATATTTAGACAAAACTACATCATCTACAATATTAGCTGATATAGTATGAGTCATTTTATAAAACTTTTAACACAAAAGAGAGAGAGAGACAAAGGGAGAACATAGACTAAATTCGTCTTCAGTGACAACATAACTATGATTAAACCCATGTAATACAGTAGGGTCAACTATGTAAAGAATGAATTACATGCATTTTGTCTAATTAATGATGATCCTCCATAACTGTGTCGACTGAAAACATGTCATCTTCTCATCGACACAACTAACATCATATTTAGGAACCTCTCTCTCTCTCTCTCTCTCTCTCTCTCTCTCTCTCACACATACACACACACACACATACTTAAATATTAAAGTGACATGTATAACCAGTCAGAAACTTCTTTGGCAACCTATAAGGACATATTACTGCAGTTAATTATCTTTTAACTTGAAATATAACGATTTAGAAATAATATATTTAGCATTGTTCAAACTGATATTTGATCCCAAAAATGCAAAACTAGACGTTTTTTCTTCCATGAAGAAATATATTTCTACTTTACCGGTTTAAATTGTATCTTCTAAATTTATGAATGATCATTGATGACAGGTTAGAGCATTTATTTATGAATGATCATCGATGACAGGTTAGTTCATTTATTTATGAATGATCATCGATGACAGGTTAGAGCATTTATTATTTATGTAACAATGAGTATTGGCATTTAGTTCCTTGGATACTGGAGTAAAGTGCCTTGCCGAAGTCCTCAGTTGTCTATGACCACTGATCTGATGTAGGAGTCCGGCAAGCTAACCACTAAAAAATATGTGGCTTCTGAAAATGTGTGACCAAAGATAAGAAGCATCAACTTAGACAATGTATAACATGGTCTAACTAGATACCCCAAATTCATGTGTTTTTATGCAGTTAACCATTGTTTAGAAAACTCTGCTAGATAGAACACAGATTAACAATGCCATTAGTACAGCCTGGTTCTCGAAGTGGAGTTATATTTAAAATTGGCACGCAGCCACCAAATGTCCGTAACAAAACAACAATACTAACATGCTAGTAACAACAAAGCAGCGAGAATAATATGCTAGTGATAACAAAGCAAAAAGTATGATATGTTTATGATAACAGAGTAACAAGACTAATATGTTAGTGATAACAAAGCAACACGAGTAATATTCAGTTGATAACAGAGCAACAAGACTGGTATTCCATTGATAACAAAGCAACAAATTTAATATACTGTCAAATTGCTGAGGAACAAAGACAAATCCCTTATTATCAAAATCAAAACATGAGAAAACATGTGGAATAAACACTCCTTTTCAAGAAAATGAAATTCTACGAAGTCGTTGATTCAAAGTAAAAGTGAAAGAAAAATTTCTGACAGACGATCACAATATTGCAATCAGCTGAATCTCTTTTCATTCATATTTCCCAAACTCTCGAATAGTTTTATTTTAGAGGGACTAACATATATAAACTTACTGCCTTCGTGAATGAATTCGCACGAAATCATCTTGCTGTTATTATGCCGCTAATGGCACTAACTGACGCTATTCATATTATCTTTAACATATACATTACTAAACAGTCGGGCTAGATGGTATTCACACAACAATTAAACAGATAGTATTACTTCATAACATTTTCTGAAGAAGTAAGCCAAGTTATCAGCATTATATTAGAGGTGTGAAAAGAATGACTCAAATTTGTTTACCATGTCCATTCAAAAGTTATCGCAAAAATGTCAGCAAGCATCACTTAAGATACCTTGACATGTTCCAGCTGCTCCATTATTCACAGTCAGATGTGTGATACAAACATTGATGCCAAACTGCCTTGAGGAAGTCTAAAAAACAGTGGCTATTAGCGATTGAATCCGCCAAATGTGCAGGGGTAGTCTTCCTTGATTTTAAGAAAGCATATATTTTCTTGTTAAATGTAAAGCTAAATGTTTGAAATATGTGATGTACCTGCTAAGTAGGCAAGATATAGTATTCTACAGAATTTCCGGGGTGGGGTGGGGTGGGGGGGTCTTTTTTTAATTGATATTTCATTGCTCAGTTACCTCAAAATTGCATAACATGGTGGAAGTACCGTTGTCAGTCGAATAAATATAAAGAGATATGGTTAACTGGTTCAAATTTAATTAGTTATCATTCACACCCGCTGATCATAATGTACAGATGAATACATATCTACAGATATTCATTAGCATGCATTCAGTGCCTGAGGTCTGGAGGCAACGACTTCGTTTTCCATATCAGAAACAAAGCATCCGTTAATAACTATGTTAAAGATATGGGAGCAAATATTTTAATTTACTGAAGGTAACAGACACCAGAAATGAATTTTACGAATACAAAACGACATTACTCGATTTATATACTATTTGAATAGGGGCAGATTGATAATGTCTTATGTGATGACATCATTCTTACAATTTGATAAAAAATAGTCCATTTTGGGGTTCATAGATTTACTACTTTTAATGACAATGTACTTATCTATTGTACAATGAAATACATTAACGGGGAAGAAAAGTTCTGCTAAACGAACGTTTTGGAAAGCATTGTAGATGGGATTACAGGAAAACGTCTGATATTAAAGAAAAACAAAGATTAACAGTACGATTGTATGATAGAATCATAATGTAATTTACTTTTAAATGCTATAATGAATATATTAACGGAACAGTAATGTAAATAAGAAATATTGAATTTGTGCATCTGATATTTGCGGTAAAGCTGCTTCAAACATGCAAAAACGGTTTTCTAATAAGGTTATATTATGAATCAATAGGCAAAGTGAATCAAACTTTTAAATCGCGAAATGTAAATAAAAAAATTACCTACGCCAACAAATGCTCAAAAATTGATTCAGTCAAAAATTTAATATTGGTATCATGAGAAAAGCAAGCTCATAGTTCAATGCAAGGAACATAAATTAAATGTAAAAGTTAGGCAGAGAAATATTCTTCTGAAGTTCAGCTTGAAATGCATAAATATAATACCTAAAATGGAAATAAAACATGCTAATTGCAATTGATGTTTTATATTTTTTAATCTGTATAACATACATATACTTCTTTTATGACTGATGCAGTTGCAAATGAATGATTGGAAACACTTTTAAATTCCAAGATTGATTTTAAAAAAAGGTTAATTTGATGAAATGAATCATTTTTTTTTTGTCTGAAGTGGATATTCAAAACACCATTTCGGAATTAAAAACTAATATACAAATGCATGGTTTGATGGATTAATAGGTGAAATATTTGCTAATGGCACATAACTTATGGTGTTTCTTGTAGCAAGTGTCTTTAGTAACATGCATCTACAATGGTTTTATCCAGATGTAGCATACTAGTTTCTACTCCGAAAAGGAGATTCGAATAATGCTGACAATTATGGTGGTGCTACAGTAATTGTCCTTTTTGCTTATCTATTTGTATTGTTTTGAATTACATTGTAAGACATTCGATTGAAGATGGTGATATTGTGAAGAAATGTATAGATTTTATATTTGTACAGACTAATAATTTATATGTTTGATCTGATCTGTTCTTAGTGAACAAACCTTTTACTTTTCAATATTCTTAGAAGCATCTAAACGAAATACATAGGTAAAATCACTCTAAGTAATTTACACTAAATTACATTGTGATAACACTTTGGAAAATGTTCTCTGACAACCAAAGAAGCAGAATCTTTATACAGCTTTCTTCGACTTTTGGACAGCATTTGTGGACAGCAATGTTAGAGTAAAGCAGCTTGACCTGCTATCACCCCTGCTGTCTATTTTATTTAATAAAGAGCTACAGTTTTAAACACTGAAACTGTTCCCACAATTGACATGCATAATGTTACTATTAAACTGTATTATTTGCTAATGATACTGAATTGGATTTAAAGTCAATTGAAGATAAACAATGCTTGCTTAACAACAGGACGAATTATTTTCAAAAATGAGGCATTCCGGTACAGGTTAATAATGCAAATGTATTGATCAATCCTTTCTGCATCTTTGTTTCAGATATAACATTATATCGGTAATCGATAAACAATCACAAGTCATACATAATCCTTCTTCTGAGTAAATATTTAAGTTATTTGTTTGATCCTTTCTCTTCTTGATGTACACGTACTATACGAATATATGGTTCTGGCGATAAGCCGACCTTGTGCTCTGTCAATAAAGAAGTAATTTTATACCCCGACTTCATGTTAATTAACAACAAAAAGACTCTATCAATAATTTGCATCATCTAAGTTATTCCTGATGTTAAACAGTCTGGTCAAGCTTTATTAAAGCGTCTCCATTATGAGTAAAAGCTAAGTTCAAAATTTGCAGGTTTTATATTTATCAACTACTAAATGTTAATTATATAAAACCCTTGTTTGACATGGAGATAAAGTATTGTTTTAGTACATACTCAGTTTGAAACGTTTTATGTAATTGGGACCACAGCTCCATATTTCTTCGTATTACTAGCATTTCGTTATAGCCATGACAATATATACAATCATTAAACTGATTATATTGGAGCTTCAGACTTCTAGGTCATATTATAGCAAAACAAGTTCATATTCCAAATTTTACAAGCTTTATTTTTATATATAGTAAATTGAACATTAATAGTATTAGATTCGTGTGATTTGAATGCTTTCAACTATTTTTAATAACATTGGGTCACGTAAGCGAAAGGTATGGATAAAGACCCGCTGTGTTATACCTTTCATTAGATTTACTGAATACAGAGATCTATGCGATAGGGATAATCTTGTCTTGGTATAAACACCGACATAGATTATGTTTATCGTCCAATTTTTCCATTCAAATCAAAATAGCCATGCACTGTTACCGAGTCAGAACATTAAAGTGTTCATCAGGTACTATTTTTGCCTCTTACGTTTTATATAGCTCATCAGGATTATATTGTTACATGAAAATCTGAATAATTATCAATGTAAAATCTAGATATATATGCCGCTCATAGAAAGTACAAAAAAATTATTATTTTTACGTGTTGTAGTAAAGCAATTTGAGCGTCTCGATCCACGTTCTATTGTTTGAAAGTATTTCGCATTAATACGAATATGTTAATGAGGGCAGTGGAATTACGCCATTTTACAGCTCGTGATAGGTTATTCATGGCGGCAAGTATAACGGGTGAAGTATGAACCAGGAACAAACCAGAATGAACCAACCACCTACGGGAGGTTCCTTCAAGCTTTCTCATACGCCCATATTGACTGAGCCTGCGACTCGAACCCACGCGGACAGTGGTGAGATCGCAGTGACCCTTATTGGTGAGCGCTTTAGACCACTCGGCTGCTCGGGTCCCCAGTTGTAACAAACAAAACCATATGTATTAAAGAGCCCTTAAATACAATACCGATCTGAACAATCTGATCAGATTTCTAATTCATTATTTTTTTAGAAATTTATATTTTCTGTCCTGGAAATAGGGAAGCACGTGTTGTTGCACGAGTATGACTAGTGCAATCATACGCTATACAGAATACCGTGCGGACTGATCACTAGGCCGTCCCGAATGGTAAGTGCATAAGTATTAATGAGGAATTGCATTATTATGTTTGATTCAGCTGGGTCAAATTCGAAGTGTTAGACAGAGTTTGAAGAATGCAGGTTTGACATGATACATTTCTGGTTATTGACGGCTTCGCGGCAGCTTTTTAGAGAGCTTTGATATTTTGTAGACAGTGATGTTTATAGCCTGTCTGTATTAACAGCATTTTCTTTTAATTTCTAGCATAAATGTTCTCTTACTCTTGAGTTTATGCGATATATTTAGATGTTAGATGTGGTAAGTTTGTTGTTACAGTCTATTTTCAATTACGGTACGCAGATTTCTTGCCCCAGCTAGTGCCCTTAAAAATCCATTGCTCATTTGCCCCATGTGCATCCATGGGGTTGTGAGGGCAAAGGTAGAGTGTATGTTCTGGTCACCAAAATTACTGCGACGTTTTTCATATAAAGTTTATAAATACATGAAACCGATCTAAAACTGAGCTGTTAGTATAGATTATTAGTTTTTGTGTTTTACTTCCTGTCCTTGCCTTTTCATATGTCCCTCGTTAAAATAAAAAAATACAGTTCACAATTTTGCTTTAAAGAGATATCACCCCACTTGGTATCCACCCACAAAGTCCAACATATTTTTTAAACACAAAGTGTTTAATAAAGTTGATAGTGAGTTAGGACCCAATAGCTACGATTCAAACAGTTCATTTGAGCAGCACTGATGGCCTTAATAGTTTTAGTGTACATGATACTCTCTCGGTTATGAGCTATACCACGTAGCTGACTTCTTGTGCATGAGTGTATCTCATAATATTTTGTATAGTGTGTTATCAAGGCTACATGTGTGTGTATATATATATATATATATATATATATATATATATATATATATATATATATATATATATATATATGTATGTATATATATTATCAAGGGGGAGGGTGGGGGTGGTTTGGTTGTGAGTGTGTTGTTGTTGTTATTGTTGTTATTGTTTGATTTAATAACCGCTCCATCAGGACAAGACAACAAGGGCTACTTCTCTTTAACATAGTGCCAAGCGCGTGCACACCTTGACAGAGACAACCGAGCTGTCACAATCATACTGAGATATGAAAAGTAAGAGTACTAAATCAAGTAGATTTCTCTGTCGCACGGGAGAAAGGTGACAATTTTTTAACACCAAACCATTAGTATGTGTGTTTATCAAACTTTTTTTTAAAATTTCGATGGTTCAAAATTATGTTTAACGTCAGCAAAGAAATGTCACCGTCAGCAACTAAGCTTGTGTCATTTAATATCTGAAAAATGATTGAAGTAAATATAGTTTATTAAGATACGTCTTAGAGAATGACGCAGACAATTGGACGGATGAGAAATGAGATATAAGCAAATAAATAAAACTGAACTTATATTAAATCAAACTTATAGCCTTTAATCGGATTTAAAGCAACATGGTCAGTACGAATACAAACAATATATTGAGCATACAACCACGTTGTTTAAATGTCTGAGCATTATTCAGTTTCTGATCAGTTGACTTGAACAACAAAAGCAAAATATGTGATGATACAAAATTGGATCTCAAGTTACGTGTATCATTTTACTTTAACTCTGTAGGATCCAGAGCGGTATTATATTTATATAATTGATATTTACATTTACAAGTATACACTAGTTTTGCACAATAGATGTATTTATTTATCTATTGTAGATATTGCATAATGGTACAAAATGGCCGAAGATCAGGGATACTATATGTGACGTCAACAACAACAACAACAACAACAATAATAATAATAATAATAATAATAAATATAGCTATGATTTGGATATCAACAAGCATGTACATTTATTCTAACTTCCACATAATTACTTGATTCTTAAATTATTTTTTTTAAAATTATTCTCGTTGTGTATTTTTCATTCTTCCCTTCGGGCACTCCATTTCATCCAACTCCTTCATCTTGTTTATATTTTCCGTATTACATGTATATCAGCACCTACTCTGTACTAGAAGTGCTCGACATAAGGTTGTGATAACCTGGAGCCGACTGCACTCACTCAGATAAATAAAACGTTTTAACTAGAACAACATGCATATATACCTTCTTACATACATATAGAAAGTATACGCGAAAAATATAGTACAACAAATATTTTACAAAAAAACATCTTGTTTTAAAATCATGTTCTTGCCGCTTAGTGTACCCCACATTTCAATTGCTGATCAATCCAACCTGCAAAACAATAAAACTAAAAAGTTAAACATTAATTTTAACGTTAATGTACCTTTCAGATCAAGATAATATAGAAGTACAGAAATCTACAGAGACGGAACTGCAAAAGCTCTGGCTTTATAAATAGGTTAATTTTATTAACCTGCAAATTTTATGTAGATATGTGTAGCATGTTGTACACACCCTCTTACAAATTAACAACAGATACATGTTACACTATGTATATGGAATGCATAAGAAGAATCGGTGACGTAAAGGTGGACCTGAATCGCTCATGTGCCTGACATTTGCCTGACAGTCCAGTACTAGAATGGTTGATCTAGATATGTGAGCTATTAGAAATCGCTCACTGTTAAAATTTCTTCAAATTCACATCATTTGAAAAACTGAAATAACGATAGTCAGCCAAAAAGTCGTTTGATTCCGTGCTTGTGACCAGTTTATTAAAACAAAACGTAATTTCAATACATCTTTTATTTTTATTTTAGTAATAGTGACCATCTGAAAGGGCTTTGTGCCTGAATGCATTCCGTCTAATGTTGTAAATTATTTTGAGTGGTTCTTGAGAAGACGGTATTTAAAGGATTTTCTAGTTTTTGCTATAGTAGTTCTACTCAAATGCGAATACTGTTCATAAATAAATAAAATGTGTTCTTTTCCTAAATATTAGTATCTTTTCTTTCAAAATTGGTCTAATTCTGTTGCAAGTTTTTTTTCGAAGTCTTTTAAATGTTATTTTTTTTATAGGTAATGACCGCATTTTCTATTGGAGATTGGCATACATTTCATCATTTTGAAAACCTTTATACCAACATGCATTCCCTAAACTTTGTTCATATTATCTTAGCAGTACGTACAGAAAATGCCTGTTAACTTTTTCTCCATTTTTCGCAACAGTGGTTATATTTAGTGGCAGATTATTTTCAAAGCTATAAAAGGCTTCAATATTAGAATGTTTAATTTCTAACAATATGGTTAAAATATGTTGACCTGCTGTTATTCATTTAACGGTTTTACAATTTTTAGTAACGACAGCCATTTTGATGACGGATTGGCATTATCTTCACGATTTTGAAGCACTTCATATTAGGATGATTTCTATTAAAATTGTTCAGATTTAATAGTTATTGATAAGAAGTCGTTTATATTTTCAATTGTGAGAAACGACAGTATCACATTATTACAGATTAAGAGACCCAGATGCTAGAAAAATGCCTGTGAAATTACACAGAAATCGACTGAGTGATTCTGAAAAGAAATTGTAGGCAACAAATGTTGACAGGCAACGGAAAATGAGAAGCAGAATAATACAATAATGAAAGGCCTTCATATCAAAATGATTTCTAATAAACTTATTTAATTTATAAAAAATAATTCATTTTATATTTTAGTAACAACAAACTATATTTGATGGCATATCGGAATAATGTTCTGAGCTTTGAAATATAACTTATACCAGGATGCTATCTGTTAAATTTAGTCAAATTTCATTCAGGTGTCTTTTCAATTTTGAATATATTTACATCGGAACGGGGAAATGTTTACAAGGATAAATGGTCTTTTTATGTTTTGGGCTTTCTTCAAGTTCGCAATCACATGAGATCATCCATTCTTAAATAACGTGTTTCTCGTTATCTATTGCATTGATTAACTGGAATACAACAAGGTACGTGGTCTTTCACATTAAAAGATGATCACCTCACTTCTCCACTTTTATGTTGATTAAATTGTTTTAGTTATTTCTTCGTTTGCACAGATAGTAATGTTATTATATCTGTCGATTTTAAATCAAGCGAACTGTTAGAAATGGCAATTACATTTCAGCATCATATCTCATGTTGTGATTTTGACAGCTAAAGTGATTAGTATTTAATTGTATATCACATGTAAAATAAATATGCAAAATATGTATACATCAGCTAAGTTTGCTACATACCATATGCGGCTTTCAACGATCGTATTGTTAGCAACGGCGGGAAGAGCAGGGATTGGGACAGCAATTGACTGTCGCCTTGTGTCGTCACCTTCCTCGCCATCTCTTCTGATAGGATTGGCTTCAAAGGAAATACACTTTCTAATGTTCATTGTACAAAATACTGTTAGCAGAATATGAATAAGAGGTGAAGCTTAGAAAGTAAGTTATGTCTTGAAAGTAAACCTGAGAAATGGTAATGGGTGAATTTTATGTCATCATTGTCTTAGATCCATCATCATCTTTGTCTTCGTCGTTGCCATTATCGTTACCATCAACACAAAACCCAACACTACCATTAACGCTATGCTCATTGTTTCATTAAATAACTTTTACTGGAAGATTTTAGCTTGATTTTAAACAGATGGTATAGCTAGGTACAGCAGTATAAAATATGTACTTTGATGTACTCTACAAAGTCAATGTAATTTGATCTTTCATGAAGGTGGGAGCATTACAAATATTAGAAAAGAAAGGAAGCTATCGCGAGATTTAAAAGAACTGTGTATATCGCTCTGAAATATATGGAAACTTCTTATAATAATAAGTATATTAGAAGGTGATATTGCAAACATGTTAAAATTTACATATTTTCTGTAAATTTAATTCCATATTAATGCTGAAATAGTTCCCAATGCATGATATTATCACAAACAACAACTAACAAGTGTGCGTAATTAATATTGTCAAATGCAGGGTTTCAGAGAACGGTTTACGATAGTCAACATTTAAAACAAAAACTTTTTGACAATTTGATATCATCGTACTCTCGGTCTTTTCTTACTTTTGTCCATTAAACAAATTCACTTTCTCTTCTTACACATCATGAAGAACACAAACTAAACCATTTATTTAAGTAGCATTATGACATGCTATGGGAGTCTTTGCATTTTTTATAAATATTTACCTCATAAAGAGAAATGTTTCGGTTACACTGCCAATATGATTATTTCTGAAAGTTGTTCGTATAGGCAGGGACGAAGAATGATAAAGATGACAATCGTCCCAAAGAAGCAATTTTCTTTGGTGTCTGACAGTAACTCTCGCACTTGCAAATGATATAAAACAAGATTGTCCAATTCAAGAACTCATTGTATTGCCATCACTGAATCAATGGCTTTTCTGCACAATGAATTCTACACTTCATATACATCAATATAAACCTCAGAAATAAATGTTTTTATTCAGAGTTTCTGCGTATACGTGCAGTAATGATAACCTTCAAGCCAGCAAGGTTTCCTTGTATTTTTATTACATCATATTATTGAAAAAATGTTCGAAATTTTAATAATTAATTACCTCAGGGAATAATGTGATAACTTTTTTTATGACAGTGTCTTAATCATTCAGATAATACATATAGTATATGCTTCATCATCCTTTACAAGAGGATCTCCATAAAACAAACTTAGTAACACACTTATCCGCATGTACACACGTCCATAGTGTGACGGATAGGCTGAATTTTGAGGAAACCATTGCGTGGAAGACAATGAACAAGTGGGTTTAATGAATGAACTAAAAGCCCTCCCTATTGTATGTCTAATGTCATTTTGTGTCTGTGTGCCATTTGTGTTTAAACGTAACTTTAAATATTTTTAGTCATATTGCTACTATGTCTGCAGTGTATGAGTTGCAAGTAATGTCTAGCAATGGGGCATCATACCACAGACATGCAGCTTCATGTCAAACCCAGTCAGATAATCCTGACACCAGGCCTTCCAGTTCTATCTTCTTAATCCATAGCGCCAAGCGAGGCAGCTGCTATGATCATTTGTACAAGTCTTTCGTGTGACTCGGCCGGGTAGAAACCACTACCTCCCGCATCCAAGGCGGACGCTCTAACCACAAGGCCACCGTAACGGTAGCGCCATTCTCAAAGAGCTTAAATACATTCTTTAAGATTTATTCCTTTGATTTATTTTTGTTGATTTTACCGGAACGTTTAAAATATTATGGTGATGTCATACCAATACATCTTGACCTATATACCTTTCCAATGGAGGTGCCTAGGCACTCGTCCCAAGCTGGTCATGGTTGACATCGAACCCGCGAACACTGGATTACGTGTAAGACGTACTTCAAAATGAGTAACCACGGCTCTCATCAATCAAGAAATTAACTTTATTTTTAGAAAATCATAAAAAAAAATAAGAAAGATAAACGAAGAGGAATTGCATATGTACTGAAATTGGTAAAGTGGGTGCTATATGCCCTCCCAGTAACTTGTTGTTGTTGTTGTTATGGGGCTTAACGCCATTTTTCAGCACAATATAGGCTATACATAACGGCCAGTATAAATGATAGAGGACAACAACAATCAAAGGTTTGAAATCAATGTCGTTTTAAATACATGATTTTGAGAAAGTGGCAACAATTAAAATCTGCATTGAAAACTATTTTCCTAATGATCCGTCTTCATGCTGCTCACCGTTTTGTCAATGCATGCGCAAACGGTTTCAGTTCTCGAAAATACAAAACTACCAGCTTTGTAATATTTAACTGCTACGAACTTTGTAATATTTAACTGCTACGTGACGCGATATGGGAGTATTTTAAGTTTTGATAAATGTTTTCTCCGAGGATAACAAAGGGCAGGTAAATGTCCAATTAGTCTAACGAATAGTGACAATGACATTTATGATTATCGCAACGAATTATTCGAAGATAAAACCTAGAATGATTCATACCTAAGAAAATAATATAGTAACGGGATGTCACTCCTAGTCCATGTTCCATAGAATGTAACTTCTGTAACAAAACTAACTGCTAGAAATGACTTTCCCGAAAATGTATTACCTTAAGTTGAAAATCGTATTCAGGAAAGAAGATATTCATAATACTGGATGTTGGCGATTTAGTGTCTAGTCTGCAGTATTGCGGGTAAAGCAATAACATTTCAAATGGTTAACAATCGAAGTTGTTTACGTTACCTGCTGCAATAAGAACGTCCGTTTTCAATGTAGCGGTTGTTGGTGTTGATGTAAGGACTACGGTTGATTGCGGCCTTCTAACATCGCCTGCTTCAGAAAATATTTGAACAAGTTTTACTTTAAAAGAAATAAATTTAACCATATTGCTATTCTAAACAAACGGAATTATTATGTAGATCCACTCGTCACCTTGCATCCTTAGCTTCTTATTTGTCCTCGTGTCTTTCCAGGTTTATACCTTTTTTTATAAACTATATATATTTTAAATAGCGTAATCGGTACAAAGCAAATCACAAACCAGGGCAAACAAAACATATTTAAATAGTTATTGTTAAGAAAGACGAAAATTAGTATGTCAATCCACTCGTCAACTTGCATCTTTAGCTTCTTCTTCATAGTCATAGTCTCCTTCATAATGTATACTTAAAAAAGCTATATTTAGTTTAAACAACGTTGATCCATTTTCTAGATGTTGCGATGTATAGTATACATCCACAATTGGCAATAATGTGTCTCTCAGGTAAGAACAAAATCACGACTCTTAAAAAGAAGCAAGATCTTTGCTGTTTGATTTGTAACCTTTCAACTTGCTTTCAGTGGAGGGATCAAATTCAATACAACACAGATATAATGCTAATATCTTAGGAACATACGTATTTGATAACACATTATATTGCACCTACTATATCAATCACGTTTTTATCAAGGGATTCTACTCACCCTACACATCAATTAAAACCTTGAAAGGTTGTCATTCAGAGTTTCTGAATATACGTTGAATTTTGATTAACCACCAGCATTTTATGTGTTCGTAATTTTGGGCAAATTTTCAAACATAGCTTTTGGTTCATTATCTATAAAACATTATCAGATGGTCCTCGAGACCACCATTTTTGTACGTAAATTACAGTTATACAAATAAATTTATATGTTTTCTTTGGTATCCGGATTATCGCCTTTGACTATATATAGATATTAGCCACATAATATTTTATTTATTTCAAATGCAAACATTCATAGAAAAGCCTTCCTAACTCTTATGCTCAATTTCCACTTAGGATAATATATGCTAGTTTCCATGCAATAGTCTCCCTTTCAGTCCCTCCGTTTGCCCGTCCATTGAAGCAATATCCGTCTTTTACCGTAGTATGACATTAACACAACACAATTGTAAAAAAGAATATAAAGACGAGGCTTGATTGCAATTGGAAATCATGACTGTGGCGACAACTGACAAGTGGGGTTGACGTACGAACTTAAAGCCCTTTGGTTTACACTTATTCGCATCATCTAGCATCTTCTTAAAAAATCTCCTTCAGATTTCAACATTTTTTAAAATTAGATAATACAACAAGGTAAGAGAATGTTAATTAGGTACATACTCCAAACCATAAGGATTATGTTAAATGTTCTTTCAGGTTGAGACACAAGATTTGCAAAGGAAGCGAATGCGGCATTGTGTTGCCCGTGGTTTTTTTTTTTACATTATAATTAATATAAATTTCTTGCGGGGTAAAGTTTTGTCTAAAACTAAAAAATAATAGTTTGTACAAGCTATCTTGTTAGAAATGTTTGGGAACAACAAAAATACAAGGTTTTAAATCAAACTGTTTAATGCACGATTTTCAAAATGTGGATGCATTGAATCCCCGCATGGAAAATGGTTTAATAATGTAATATCTTCTTCCTGACCATTATGTTATGATGCCGTTCATGGGTTAGCAGATTAAGCTTTGTCTTTTTACATTCTAGAATACAAAATACCAAGCTTAGCAGCCACCTTACATGATACTCGAGTTTTGAACATTTTCATACATATTTTCCCCAAGAAAACAGAGCGTATTTAAAAGTCGAATTTTTTAAATAAAAAGTACATTGATCTTTATGATATTTGACACAACATATTTGAACAAACAATTGTGATGGATCGAAGCTTGTCATATCATAATGGTCACTGTATGTCATTCCAGGGTCATGTTCCATAGAATATATCTTCGATCACAAATTAACCATTGTAACAAGAAATCTTTCCCCATTATTTCACTGATTTTTTAAGTTTTGTCTAAAACGAAGATATCGTAGCATTGGATATGTGAGACTTCGTATTCTGTTTGCAAACGTAGTACCGGTAAAGCATTAGAATTTTCAATGGGACATAATCAAAGATTTTTAAATTACCTGCTACAATCGGGACGTCTCTGTTTAAAGTAGCGGTTGTTAGTATTGGTGTAAGGACTGCAGCTGATTGCGGCCTTCTAATATTGTCTTCTTCAGCAAATCTTTGAATAGGTCGTTCTTAAAAAGAAATAAATTTAACCATATTGTTACTGCAAACAAACAAAATTACAAAGCTTGGCTCACAAATCATGTTTAAATAAGGAGATAATATTCAGAATTACCAAATAAGTATATATATATCCACTCAGCATATTGCATCTATAGCTTCTTTTTTTTTCGTCGTCATTTTCAAAGTTTATACTTAAAAACATATATTTATTTTAAATAATATAATCTCTTTTCAAGGAATGGCAATGTATATTTAGCATCCTTAGTTGCCAATTACAATGCTTTTGACGTTATAAAACCAGACGACCCTTAGCAAAAAGCACTATCTTTGTTCTCTCACCAATAAACCTGGCGCTTGCCTACAATGGGGATTAATTTCTATGCAACATCGATGTAGTGCCCATGACGTAGCCACATCAGTTTAATAACCAAATATCGATTACATTACATTTATTGTGTCAATGATAGGATACACAATGATTTCCACTAATCATGCACATAAATTGAAACCATAGGAAAATGTTTTCAATGATAGCTTGTACATATGCGTCAAGTTTTGATTAGTCACCAGAAAGTTCGCTGTATTCGTACTTTCGAAATAGTTTCCCATTTCAGCCTTTAATATACAGTACCATCTTCATCGTCCATACAAAATTATCAGAACGTCGTCGAGACCGACAATTGCGCGTATAAATACCATTCGTCCAAATATAGTCCATGTTTCCTTGGGAGTCTGGATGATCGTTAACTGACTGACTACATTGATTAACCATTGAATATTTTATTTATTTTATATGCAAACAACAACGAAAAGCTTGTATAATTATCACAGCCAGTGCTATATCTACAGTGTTATGTCTGCAAATGTGCGGGTAAATCATTAGAATTTTCATTGGTACACTATCAAAGTTACCTGTTGCAATGGGGACATCTGTTTTGAAAGTCGCTGATGTTGATGCTGATGAAAGGACTGCAGTTAATTGCGGACTTCCATGATCACCTTCAGCAAATCTTGGAATGGGTTGTTCTTTAATAGAAATATATTTTACTATATTGTTACCGTAAGCAAGGTAAATAACAAATCGGGGCGCTAAAGTGATATTTAATTTGGGAGTTAAAACTGTTAAGAAATGCGAAAAGTAGCATGCAAATCCACTTGTCATCTGGCATCGTTAGCTGCTTATTCGTCGTCGTAGTTGTCTCTTACGAAATTCACACTTAAAAAAACCTATATTTATTTTAAATAACGTACATCAAAAATCAAGATATTGCAATGTATATTAAACAGCTTTAATTGCCAATTATGATGTCTTTGAGGTTATAAAAACCGATGGCTTTTAGCAAGAAGCACGACATTTGGTGTATAACCAATAAACATGGCACTTGACTAGCATGCCTACTAACTTCTGCGAAACATAGATGTAAAGCTGATGTCGTAGTCACATATGTTTCTTTTAATAAACCATTATCATTTATTGAAAAGCATTGCATCGATAACGTTCATTGACAATGAATTCAATTCATCGTGCACGTAAATTGAAACCTTAGAAATACGTTTTCATTCCGAGTTTGATAATATGTATCAATCACCAAAAAGTTAACTGTGTACGTACTTTTAGACGAAATTCCAATCACAGACTTTGATGTACGGTACAACCTTCATTATATATACAAAATTATCAGAACGTCTTCGAGATCGACAATTGTGTGTATAATTGCCGTTTATCAAAATTATTTCCATCTTTCCGTGGGTGTCTCGATAAGAGTTATTTTACTGTATACAGAAATTAAGAATATTTTTTTTTAAATTTCAAATGCAGACATTTAAAGAAAAACCTTCATATTTATCATGTTCAATTACCACTGGAGATAAAATATGTTTCAATCCTCGTTATTGTCTCCTTGTCGGTTTGTCAGTCCATTCATGCTGTACGCGTTCTTTTCCTTTTTTGCGATGATATTAAAGACAAGAAATTGTATAACATCACTGCGATTTGTGACAGGAAACCATTGCTGTCGAGACAGCTGACAAGTGAGGTAAAAGGACTAGCTGTCAACCCGCTGGTTTTCACTTTTTATCATCATTTCACATCTTAAACATCAGTTTAAGATTTTAGCTATTTTAGAAGAGATCATACAGCATGGTAAACAAATGTGTGTAATAGGTACGTATTAAACAAATGTGCGTAATAGGTACGAATTAACAAATGTGTGTAATAGGTACGTACCTTAAATGGTAAAGACGATGTTAAGTTGTTTTTCAGGCAGACAAACAAAAGAATTCTATGTTTGTTTGAATTCAAGGATCTCAGATGGCCGACCACAATTCCGTGCACGTGGCGACCCAAAATATTTATTTTGCTCACACAATATATGAAATGGCAGAGTATAACCTACTGTCTTGCATGGACCTTTTTCATTAAGATTATTATACACTTCTCACCAGGCAGACTGTGCCTAAATATTGAAATATAATACTTTTTCCAGGACTATCAGTCCTGTTAGAACTGTAGAATGACACTCTTTGATTTAAACATATACTGTGTACAAACAACAACTACACAAACAACAACTACCGAGTCTTTTAAATATCCGATTTTCGAAGATATGACTATAATTATTCCCTACATTATACAAGGGTTTGATGATTACAGACCATCTTTAGGACCGGCTGTACATCAAGCTTTTAAACGTTCTCTTTTTACAATCGAGAATACCAAACACCAATCTTGGATATACTTTAGCATCCACGTGACACGATATATGAATCTTTAAAATGTTCACAACTAGTTTCCCCAAGGATGCCAAAAGGCAGGCAGAAGTAGAATGTGTGAACCAAAACTAATTCCAATAAGATCTATAACAATTGCACCAATATATATGAGCAAACCGCCGAGATGGAAAAATACTAAAAATATTAATACGATGACTGGTTGTTGCAAGAGCGACATGTTCACTAGAATGTCGTTTCGATCACAAATGAACTGATGGAAATGAGTTTTGAGTAAAATACGTTTTACCTTTAAGAAAAAACATTTGCCTAACAAACGAACATATTCATGTCATGGACTATTGAGACTTAGTTTCTCGACTGCATATGCATATGCACGGGAATAGCATTAGAATATCCACTGGGGCAAACGTCAATTTGTTTCAGTCACCTTCTTGATTTAAGTCGTATGGATTTGACATAACTGTAGCTGATGCGTGTGTACGGACTACAGTTGATTGCTGCCTTCTTTCATCACCTTCTTCAGTAAATTGTAGAATGGGTTGCCCTGTAAAATAATTAAATTTGCTTATAAAAATTATAATAATAATAAGGACTTTGTATAGCGCCTAATCTTTAGAAGCTCTAAGCGCTTTGCAACATTAGACAACACCTATAAGATAAAAAAACATATATAATGATATTATTACAACACAAAATAAACACCATGAGATTAGAAAACATAAAAAACATGCTGAAAATATTTAAACATTATTAGGTCTTTACGCTTGTTCTTGTAGTCGAAATAAGTGAGTTTTAATACCTCTCTTGAGTGAGATCACTGTGTCTTTTTGTCTAAGCTCAGTTGGCAATTGATTCCAGGTTGCTGGGCCCTGGTATGCAAAAGAACGCTGTCCATATGACTTCGTTTTCGTAGTGGGAATAATGAATAAACGATTGACAGACGAGAAGCGTAAGTATCTTGCTGGTGTTTACACATGGGGTAAGGTCGGATAGGTATGCTGGACTCGAGTCCGTCATTGAAACGTGGCACAAAGAACAAATTTTGTGTTTGATTCTGGATCGAATGGATAGCCAGTGTATGATACAGAGCAGCGGGGACGTGCGCTCTGATCGTGGTACTCTAAGTATGATCCGAGCAGCTGTGTTTTGAACTTGTTCAAGTTTTTGAAGTCGATATGGAGATGAAACAGACATAATTGAGTTACAATAATCCAGTCGTGAAAATACTAATGAACACACAAGTGTTTAGTGGTATCAACTGAAAGATATTTGCGAATGGAGCTGATGCGTCTCAGCTAAAGATATGCCGCCTTGCAAATGTTCATGACATGTTGATGCAATGTGAGAGTACTGTCCAGAGTGACACCTAGGTTTCGTACCGATTGTGTGCATTTAATGTTTGTGTTGCTGATATTTATTGTTTGAGGTAAAGGATGTGAATGAGAAAGGCTTTGAGTTGTGATCAGAATGGCCTCAGTTTTATCATAATTTATCTGCAGCTTGTTACATGTCATCTATGATTTCACATCAGAAATGCACCTCTCTACACCTTGGATGGTAGCATCAACTTCAGTTGGGTGGCTAAATTTGTATATTTGGGTGTCGTCGGCGTACAATTTGTGAGACACTGGATGATGATCTATGACACTTGAGAGCAGCTGAGTGTATTGAATGAAGAGAACAGGTCCAAGAACAGACCCCTGTGGAACACCACAACATAGATTAACTGGGATGGAGTGATTCCATTTACAGACACAATATTGTTACTGTAAACAAACGAAATCATAAACAGGGGCGCAGAAGGACGATACATTAGTATTTACATTCACTCGTTATCATGCATTCTTAGTAGCACGATTCTACGGTCATAAACTAAGTAATCGAAACAAGCAACTTGAAGGAGTAAAATTATTTTTTTTTTAAAATACTTTAATTTTCAATGTTATGAAATGAACATTGAAAAGGAACTTACATTATTATTAATTGACTCCAACATAATCCTGTAAAATTTATTTTCATGTACAAAAGAATGAAAATTTCCCTATAAATTTCAGATCCTCGAATATACCTGTGTTGTCAACACTGATATGTCAAAATGGCGTTGTCCAGACCTACTTTGAATAATTTACAATATACTCAGAATATTATTATAGTCCAATGTGCACTTTCTTTTTCCATCAAATTACATTCAGCCTTGATATGACAACAAAAACACAAGATATAAGAATTAAAAGATTGTATTCCTAACTTCTGATATTTAATATTATTCCTTAGAAGTCTGTATGATCGTCCATTGACTGAAACTTTTAAATGTTATACCATTGATTATTTTGCTCATTTCAGATGCAAATATTCAACAAAAAACTTCAGAATTCCCCTGCTCAGTGTTATATCTAAAACAGTTGTTGAAATGCATTAGAATTTTCATCGGAACTCAATCGATATTGTTGAGTTACCTGCTGCGATGGAGACGTCTGTTTTCAAAGTAGCTGTTGTTGGTGCTGATCTAAGTACTGCAACTGACTGGGGACTTTTAAAATCACCTTCTTCAGGAAGTCTTTGAATAAGTTGTTCTTTAAAAGATATAAATGTATCTTATTGCTACTGTAAACGAACGAAATCAAAAGCAGGGGGAACAAGTCATATTTAGATAGGAAGATACTGTTCAAAAGTACGAAATTAGTATATAGATGCACTTCTTATTTGTCATTACAGCCTTCCATGTACAGTTTAACCTTCATTATCCACAAAAACGTATCAGAATGACGTCACCGACAATTGTATGGAAAATGTTCGTGTTTCTTTAGGAGTCGCTAAGAATCTTCCTTTCACTGTACACAGATATTAAAAATATATTTTAAATTTCTAACGCAAAAATTCAAGGATGACCTTTCATATTTCTCATGCTCAGTTACAACTGGTTATATAAATATGATTCCATCCCCTTGATAATCGTCTCATCTGTCCATCAATTTGTCAGTCCATTCAGGACGTACGAGTTCTCTTCGTTTACCGTTCGATGATAATAGAGACACAATTTTGAAAGAATTTCACTGGATTTGTCATAGGAAATCATTTTCATTTTTTTGTGGACAACTAACAAGTGGGGATTAAACATAAACATAACACATTCTTGTGTGCACTTTGTGAGCTCCGAACATCGTAAATATCAGTTTAAGGTTTTAACTCTTTTTTTAAAGGATAATACAGCGAGGTAAACGAATGTGTAATAGGTGCCCACTTCAAAAGATGACGATAATATTACGCTGTTTTCTGGTAGAGAAACAAGAGAAGAGTCATACCAAAGGCTTCTAAAAATGATAATAACAGCTGCCTCACTAGGCGCTCAGCATTAAGAGGTTACTGTTAGGACTGGCCGGCCTAATGTCACGATAATGTGACTGGGTGAGACATCATGCTACATGTCTATGGCATGATGCCCCATCCCTTGATATCGCTTAAAACTGTCACACTGCAGACATAGTTGCGATATCACTAGAAAATTGTTAAAGTTACGTTACAAATTTAAATCACACACACACACACACAAATCCAAGCTTATTGCATGTCCGACCGCCAATTACTTGCACGTGTCGACCCAATATATTCAATTTCCTCTCAAAAGATATGAAATGGCCCAGTGTCACACTGTGTCATGCATGGCCCTTTTTATTTAAATTAATATAAAGTTTCTACTGGGCAGACTGTGCTTAAATGTAAAAATATAGTACTTTTCCTCAGGCTATCAGTCCTATTAGAAATGTTTATTAACACCCTCAGACTAAAACATATGCTGTATGCGAAAAAGAACGTTACAGTGTTTGCAAAGAGTCTTTAAATATCCTATTTTCGAAAATGTGACTTCAGTTAATACCTGCAGTATACATGGTTTTGATGATGTAAAATATACCTACTCACGAGTTTATATTTGGCCGTACATCAATGTGTTATAAGTTCTCTTGTTCGATATTCGGAAATACGAAACACCAACATTGGTGATAATTTAGCATCTACGTGACACGATATGGAAATCTTTACAATCTTCATAAATATGTTTCCTACGAAAGCGAAAGTGCGGGTAGAAGTAGACTTTATCAAACAAATTAATTACAATAAGCTCTATTACAATTGCAACGATATATCTGAACATACTGCCGAGATTGCAAATACAAGAGATATTAACAACTTCACAGTATGTCATTATTGGGTTATTTTCAGTAGAATGTGGCTAGAATCATAACTGAAATGTTGAACTTGATTTTTCTCTAATTTCGATTGACGTTGTAAACTGAAGAGAAAATATTTTTCTAACATAAGGAATGTATACATGACATTTTGGACGTGTGTGACTAATTGTTTCGACTGCAAACTTGCGGTAAACATATTAGAATCTGCACTGGTGCACAAGCGAATATGTTTCAGTTACCTGTTTGATTTTGTTCATATGTATTTGAGAAAGCTGTTGCTGATACTGGGGCAAGGACTGCAATTGATTCCTGCCTTCTTTCATCACCTCCTTCAGCAAATAGTAGAACGGGCTGTTCTATAAAATAATTAAATTTACTTATATTGCTATTGCAAACAAACTAAATCATAAACCATGGCGCACAAAAAAATGTTTACATAGGGAGTTATTATGTTCATTCCCTCACTATCGTGCATTGATAGTGTTATGACCCTGCAGTGATAAACTAAGTAATAGAAAAAAGAATTTTCTCTAAAACTAAACGAACACTTAAATTATAGATTATCTGAAATGAAGATTTAAGAGGAACTTCCACTATACCAATTACATCTAAACTAATCTTAACAAATGTATATTGAAGTCCAAAAGAATGAAACATTCGCGAAAAAGTTCGGATCCAATATTATACCGATCCGTCAACAGTCCTGATGTTTCAAAACAGCGTTTTTCAAACTTCCATCGATTAATTCATGAGAGTCCCAAAATAATATTATGGTCCGAGAATCAGTTTTTAGTTCCACTGCATTATCAATGAAAATTTAAGAGGAATTTAGACTATAATAAATTTAATCCAAAATAATTCTGAAAAAAATTCTACAAAAGTACAAAACATGAGCATTTCCCTATAAATTTAAGATCCTCGAGTATAACTGTCCAACAACAATCCTGATAGGTCAAAATAGTGTTATCCAGATCTCCTTTGAATAATTTACAATAGTCCAAAATTAATAATATAGTCTAATGATGACTTTATGGTTCCACTGAATTATCAAAATAAATGCTTTTCTCTCAAATAGTATTTAAATGCAACATAAAATACGGCTGTATACTTGATATTACAACAAAGACTCACGAAACACGAAACAAAAGATTGTCCAGTCCTAACTAATTATGTTTATTATTATTCCTTGGGAGTCTGGATGATCATCCATTGACTCAATACATTTATATACTATTAACCAATTTAATTTTTTAGGTGCGAACATTCATAAAAAAGCATTCATAATTCTCCTAATCTAGTTTCCATGCAATGGTCTCTCCGTCTCTCCGTACGTTGTTATACCCATCCATACAAAACCCGTTATGTACTGTGGGATGATATTAACACCAAATATTTTTAAAAGGTGTAAGACTGCGAGGCTTGATTTCCATTGAAAGCTGTTGCTGGGTTGACAAATGACAAGTGGGGTGAATTGATGAACTTGAAGCCCATTCTTTTAAACTTGTTCTCATCATCTAGCATCTAAACAATCTGCTTAAAATATTTTAAGTGGATTATACAAGAATGTAAATGGATTTTTCTTACATACGTACTCAAAACGGTAAAGATTATGATACATGGTTTTCCATGTAAAGAAACTTGAGAATTCCAACCAATAAAACAAACCAAAACAAGGATCGTGGATGGCCGGCCACTCATTCCTCGCAAGTGTCGACCAAAGGTATCGAGTTCGTGAGACGATATCTGCAAAGGCAGTAAATCAACCACTCTGTTCCTCGTCAATCATGTTATTACGATTATTATAAATTTCGTATGAAGTAGATTTTGTCTAAATCTAAAATTATAATAATTTTGACAAAGCTGTCACTCTGGCTTGAAGTGTTCGATGATACCCCCTGTAGAGGATATACGTTGTTTTCCGAATAACACCTTATACACGATTTTTCAAATGTGGCTGCAATGAATCCATGCATGAAACACGGTTTGATAATGTGATATTTTCCTCCTAACCATTGATTAGTCAGTCCGTATATCAAAGGGTTAAGCTTTCGATTCTTACATTCGACAATACAAAAATCCAGGCTTAATACTATTTGAACAGCCACCTGATGAGATCCGGGAGTCTTTACAATTTTCATACATACTTTCCTAAAGGAAGACAGAGAGCATTTGTGAATAACAAAACTATAGTATCATTTATAATCGTTGCTACGATATATCTGAACAAATAATCGAGAAGGGTAAATACTAGATATATCATAACAGTGACTGGATGCCATTTCTAGGACAGGTTCCCTCGATAAAAAATTAACTGTTGCAAACGAATGTTTTTCGATTATTCCATAGATCCCTATATTTCGTCTCAAAAAGAATATATTTCTGTCATTGAATATTTGAGATTTAGTATTAACTCTGCAAAAGTTCTGGTAAAGAATTATAATTTTCATTGTTACACAATCATATTTATTTAATTTAACCACTGCAATGTGGAGGTCCGATTTTAAAGTAGTGGTTGCTTTTATGTAAGAACTAAGTATATTATGGACCTCAAACATTGCCATCTGCAGGGAAATATTGATCAGGTTGTTCTTCAAAAGAAATAAATTTAGCTGTGTTCGCACATTTGGATTTATTCTCCATTACAGCCTTTAATATACATTACAATGTTCATTGTCCATACAAAATTATCAGAACTTCCTAGCGATTGACAATTACGTATATATATATATATATATATATATATATATATATATATATATATATATATATATATATATATATATATATATATATATATATATATATATATATATATATATATATATATATATATATATATATATATATATGTGTGTGTGTGTGTGTGTGTGTGTGTGTGTGTGTGTGTCATTTATCCATATAAATTAGGTGCGTCCTTGGGAGTCTGGATGATTGTCTAATAACTAAATTCATGTATTGACCATAGAATATTACTCATTTCATATGCAAACATTCAAATAAGAGTCTTCATAATTTTCATCCTCATAGTACTGTCTACATAATTTCTAGTAAAGCATTAACCGTTTTCATTGGTACACAATCGAAGTTGTTTAAGTTACCTGCTGCAAATGGGACGTCTGATTTTAAAGTAACTGTTGTTGGTGCTGGTGTTGGTGTATGGACTGCAGCTGATTGCGGCCTTGTAACATCACCTTCTTTAGCAGAACTTTGAACAGGTTGTTCTTTGAAAGAAATAAATTTAAATATATTGTTGACGTAAACAAAAGAAATCACAAACCGGGTCGCACAATTCATATTGAAATTAGGAGTTCATTTTAAAAGAACAAAATTGATATGAAAACCCATGTGTAATTCATGAACCTTTTTCCTCAGATTTAGAAACATTTCATGCTACGTAGACTGTGCTTAACTATATATTTATTTTCCTCAGCCTATCAATCCTATTAGAAATGTTTATTAACACCCTCAGACTAAAACAAATGCTGGATGCGAAAGCCTACAATATTTGCAAAGAGTCTTTTAAATATCATATTTCCGAAGATGGGACTACAATTAAGACCTGCATTACACAAGGTTTTGATGATGTAAGCTATACCTACTCATGAGTTTAGTTCGACCGCACATTAATGTTTTATGGGTTCTCTGTTTTGACATTCGGGAATACTAAACACCAAAATTGGTGATATTTTAGCATCTACGTGACAAGATATGGGAATCTTTAAAATATTTATAAATATTTTTCCTACGAAAGCTCAGGTAGAAGTAAAATTTATTAGACAAATATAATTACAATAAGCTGTATTATAATTGCAACGATATATATGAACATACTGCCGAGATTGCAAATACAAGAGATATTAACAACTTCACTGTATATAGTTATTGGGTTATTTTCACTAGAATGTAGCTAGACTCATAAATGAAATGTTGGAATTCATTTTTCCCTAAACTCTATTGACGTTGTAAACTTAAGAGAAATATTTTTCTAACATACAGAATGTATGCATGACATTTTGGACATGTGTGACTAATTGTTTCAACCGCAAATTTGCGGTAAACATATTAGAATCTACACTGAGGCACAAGAAAATATGTTTCAGTTACCCGCTTGATTTTGTTCATATGTATTTGAAAAAGCTGTTGGTGGTACTGGGCTAAGGACTGCAGTTGATTCCTGCCTTCTTTCATCACCTCCTTCAGCAAATAGTAGAACGGGCTGTTCTGTAAAATAATTAAATTTACTTCTATTGTTACTGTAAACAAACTAAATTATAAACCATGTCGCACAGAACACAATGTTTACATAGAGAGTTATTGTTAGAGAGAGTTATTGTTAGAGGAGACTAACATCAGTATGTTCAATCCCTCGATATCGTGCATCGATAGTGTTACGAACCTGTGGTGATAAACTAAATAATAGAAAAAGCAAATTTTAAAAAATTTAACAAACACTTTTATTATCCATTTTATTAAATGAACATTTTGAAGGAAATTACATTATTATCAATTGAATGCCACATAATCCTGAAAAATATATATTAAAGTCCAAAGGAATGAAACATTCGCGATAAATTTCGGATACCATTGCGCCAACAGTCCTGATATTTCAAAACAGCATTTTGCAGACAATCATTAAATAATTCACGATAGTCTCAGATTAATATTATAGCCCAAGAAGCACTTTATAGTTCCGCTGCATTATCAATGAAAACGTAAGAGTAACTTAGGTTATTATAAATTTAATCCAAAATAATTCTGAAACATTTATAATAAAGTACATATAATGAACATTTCCCTTTAAATTTCCTCGAATATGACTGTCCACTAACAACTCTAATATGTCAAAATGGTGATGTCCAGATCTCCTTTTAATGATTTACAATAGCCCCAAATTAATAGTATAGTCTAATGAGAACTTTCTGGTTCCAGTGAATTATTAAAATAAATGCTTTTCGTGTCAAATAATATTTTAATGCAATATAAAATACGACTGCATGCTTGATATTACAACAAAGACTCACGAAATACGAAACAAAAGATTGTCCAGTCCTAGCTAATTATGTTTAATTATCATTCTTTGGGAGTCTTGATGATCGTCCATTGACTCAATAAATTTATTTACTATTGACCAATTATTTTTTTCAGATGCAAACATTTATAGAAAAGCCTTTATAATTCTCAGTACTAGTTTCCATGCAGTGGTCTCTCCGTCTCTCCGTACGTTGGTCCTCCCATCCAAACAATACACTTCATGTACAGTGGGATGATATTTACGCCACATGTTTTTAAAAGAGCAAGACTGCAAGGCTGGATTGCCATTGAAAAGTTGTTGCTTGGGTGACAACTGACAAGTGTGGTTAACGGATGAACTTGAAGCCCATTCTTTTAAACTTGTTCTCATCATCTAGCATTTAAACAATCTGCTTAAAATTTTTAAAGTGGATTATACAAGAATGTAAATGGATTTTTCTTACATACGTACTCAAATCTGTAAAGATTATGGTACATGGTCTTCCATGTAAAGAAACTTGAGAATTCCAACCAATAAAACAAACCAAAACAAGGATCGTGGATGGCCGGCCACTCATTCCTCGCAAGTGTCGACCAAAGGTATCGAGTTCGTGAGACGAGATCTGCAAAGGCAGTAAATCAACCACTCTGTTCCTCGTCAATCATGTTATTACGATTATTATACATTTCTTATGAAGCAGATTTTGTCTAAATCTAAAAATATAATAATTTTGACAAAGCTGTCACTCTGGCTTGAAATGTTCAGTGATACCCCTGAAGAGGATCTATGGTGTTTTGCGAACAGCACCTTATACACGATTTTCGAAATGTGGCTGCAATGAATCCATGCATGAAACACGGTTTGATAATGTTAGATCTTCCTCCTAATCATTGATTAGTCAGGCCGTTTATCAATGGGCTTCTCTTCTTACATTCGAGAATACAACAAAAAAAAACAAGCATAGTAATATTTGATTAGCCACCTGACATGATACTGGATACATTTCCATTTATACTTTCCTAAAGGAAGACAGAGGGCATTTGTGAACAAAAATCTATAGTATCATTTAAATAGTTGCTACGATATATCCGAGCAAATATTCGAGAAGGGTAAATACAAGATATATGATAAACTTAACTGGATGCCATTCCTAGGACAGGTTCCCTAGAATAAATCTTCGATCGCAAATTAACTGTTGCGAACGAATGTTTCTTCCATATTCCATAGATTTCTACATTTTGTCTAAAAACGAATATATTCCTGCCATTGAAGATTTGAGATTTAGTATTAATTCTGCAGAAGTTCTGGTAAAGCATTATATTTTTCACTGTTACACAATCATAGTTATTTAATTTAACCGCTGCAATGTGGAGGTCCGATTTTAAAGTAGTGGTTGTTTGTTTTTATGTAAGGACTGAAGTAGATTGTGGATCTCAAACATTGCCATCTACATGAAAACATTGATCAGGTTGTTCTTTAAAAGAAATAAATTTAGCTGTGTTCGCATATTTAGATTTATTCTCCATTACAGCCTTTGATATACATCACAATGTTCCTTGTCCATACAAAATTATCAGAACTTCCTCGAGATTGACAATTACGTGTATCTATATATGTCATTAATCCAAATAAATTACATGTATCCTTGGGAGTCTGGATGATTGTCTAATAACTAAATTAATTTATTAACCATAGAATATTACTCATTTCATATGCAAACATTCAAATAAGAGTCTTCATAATTTTCATACTCATAGTTCTGTCTGCATAATTTCTAGTAAAGCATTAAACTTTTCATTGGTACACAATCGAAGTTGTTTAAGTTACCTGCTGCAAATGGGACGTCTGATTTTAAAGTAACTGTTGTTGGTGTTGGTGTAAGGACTGCAGCTGATTGCGGCCTTCTAACATCACCTTCTTTAGCAAAACTTTGAACAGGTTGTTCTTTAAAAGAAATAAATTTGAATATACTGCTAACGTACACGAACGAAATCATAAACCGGGTCGCACAATTTATATTGGAATTATTAGTTACTTTTCAGAGGTACAAAATTGATATGAAAACCCATGTGTTATGCATTAACCTTTTTATTCAGATTAAAAAACATCTTTTTCTACGCAGACTGTGCCTAATTATACAAATATAATACTTTTCATCAGACTATCAGTCCAGTTAGAAATGTTAAATGACACCTTTCGACTCAAACGTTGGCTATAAGCGATCAACTATAAAATACTTGAAAGGAGTCCTTTCAATATCCTATTTTCGAAGATGTCACTACAAAATTAAGCTCTGCATTATACAAGGTTTTGATGATGTAATATATTCCTACTGACCATCTTTATGTCAGGTAGTACATCTTTTATAAATATTTTCCCCATGGAAGCCAAAGCGCAAGCACAAGTAGAATTTGTTAAACAACAATAATTGCAATAAGCAGTGTAACAATTGCAACATAAGATTTGGGCAAACCGCCAAGAAGGACAAATACTAGAAATATTAATACGGTGAATGGGTGTCATTCCTGTGTAATGTTCTCTAGTATGTAGCTTCGATCACAAATGAACTGTCCCAAATTATTATTCCCTACAATACATTGTTGTTTTAACCTTTAGAGAAGTTAATTGCGTAATGAAAAGAATATATTCATGCCACTGGATATTTCAGACTTAGTATTTCGGCTGCAAATCCCGTATAACATTAGAATATATACTTCTGCACCAACGAATTTGTTTCAGTTACCTGGTTGAATTTGGTCATATGTATTTGACATATCTGTTCCTGATGCTTGTGTACGGACTGCAGTTGATTCCTGCCCTCTTTCACCGCCTTCTTTAGCAAATAGTAGAATGGGTTGTTCTGCAAAACAATTCAATTTACTTATAGTGATACGGTAAACAAACCAAATCATAAACCAGGACGCACATCTCATATTTAAATAGAAAGTTAGTGTTAAGTAGGACGAAACATTGGTATGTACATTCACTCGTTATCTTGCATCGTTAGATTTTACGATTCTGAGGTGATAAACTCAGTAACCGAAATAATCAGATCCAACAAGTTTTGTGAAACTTAATAAATGCTTTAATGATCGATGTTATGAAATGAACATTTAAGAGGAACTTACAGTATAATTAATTGAATCCAATATAATCCTAAACATTTCATATCCACGAACAAACAGTTCTGATGTGTCAAAATAATATTATATTTTAGTCCTTTGAGCACTTTCTATTTCTATTCAATTCTCCACATAAATGTTTTCTTCTCAAATAATATTTAAACACAACGTAAACTACGACCGCAGACTTGATATTACAACACAAAAAAAAATAAAAATGAGACAATTCTTCAGTCCTAACTATTTATATCAACAGGTGAAAGGGTCAAGCAGTCATATTGTCTCTATCCCTTCATGAAAAATTGCAAATCTCCAACATCGTAGAATAACTGGCATTAATTTAACCGATCCAATGAGAATTAAGATAAATCTTCTCAGATAACAACTGACCGGCCTGTCCAATGGGAAACAGGCCAATCGTTATTAACATACTTACTAATAATTGTATTATTAGTAACTGTAAACATGTACGTAAACATATATTCTTATAAAGTGCAAATGTACGATCTCAATATCTTAAAATAGACATATGCACGCACATCGAATCTAGATCCATTTATTCATAATCAGTGCAATTTACGGTCACGATGAAAATTGCAAGTATTAGAGATATACATAATAATATCATCTTATTTGTCGTCGCCGTCATCGCTTTCAATCTTTGAGCTTCACAACTTTCTATATTTATTTTAATCACCGATAATATTGTCTTTGGGGTTATAAAAAAAACTTACGACCATACGAAAAAAGCCTGATCTATGGTGTCTGAGCAATAACCCTGACACTTGCATCCCAATGGAGATTAATGTATGCACAATAGAGATGTACGCTAATATCGTAGTTACACATATATTTAATAACCCATTATATTACAATTGCTGCACTAATAACATTCATGCATCAATTGAAACCTTATAGAAATGCGCTCATTCAGAATTTCTGGATATGTGTCAAATTTTGATTAACCACCAGCACGTGTGTTGTGTTCAGTATATTACAATTGCTGCACCAATAACATTCATGCACAGTGAATATTATTCTTGATGCACATCAATTGAAACCTTAGAAAACGGTTTTCATTCAGAGCCTTCATATGAGTTAAATTTTGATTAACCACCAACATGTTAGCTGTGTTCGTAATTTTGGATAAATATTAAAATACAGCCTTTGGTTCATTATCCATTTAAAACATCAGAAAGTCGTCGAGGCTAACAATTATGTGTGCAATTTTTATTTTAGAAATAACTTCCACTTTTCCGTGTGTGTCAGGATGATCTTCGTTTGACTGTATGCCGAAATTAACCATAGAATATTTCTTTTGTTTCAAATGCAAACATTTAAAGAAAAACCTTTCTAACCTTCATGTTGTGATAATAAAATATGCTACTTTCCATCCACGAGTCTGTGTACGTCCGTTTGTCTGACCATCCAAGCAATATCCGTCTTTTTCTTTTACCGTGGGAAGATTTTAACATCACACAATTTGAAACAACAATATGACTCGAAGCTGGTTTGCGATTGGAAATCATTGCTGTGGGACAACTGACAAGTGGGGTTAATGGATGAAAAAGCCCTTTCGTTTACACTTGCTCTCATAATCTAACATCTTCTTAAATAACTACTTAAGAGTTTAAGATTTTATAAATTAGATAATACAACAAGGAAACTAACGTCTATAAAGTACGTACCACAAAATAGCAAAGATTATTTATCGTGGTCTTTATAGTAAAAAAACCAAGAGGATTCTAATAAATAAAGCAAATCGAAACAAGGATCATGGATGGATGGCTACTCGTTCTCTGGAAGTGCCGACACAAGGTATTGTGTTCCTGACATAGGATATGCGAAGTCATTGAATCAATAACTGTGTTCCTCGGGTATCATTTTATTAATATGTTATATGCATTTCTTGTGAGAGACTTTTGTCTCATCTAAAAGTATAATATATTTCCAAACTGTCAATCCTGTTGGTAAATGTTGCATGGAACCCCTTGTACAGGATTGATGCTGTTGACGAACAACATCTATACAAAGTTTGAAATCAATATGTTTAAATACACGATTTTCGAAATGTGGCTACAACAGACCAAAGAATGAACCACGGTTTGATATTGTGACTTCTTCCTCTGACCATCGTTTGGTCAGACCGTACTCAAAGGGTTAAGCTTTCTCTTCTTACATTCGAGAACGCAAAACAGCAAACTTAGAAAATAGTTTAGCAGCCACGATACATGATACGGGAGTCTTTAACAAGTTCATAGATATTTTTAGCAAGAAGACAGAGTGCATTTAAAAGCCGAATTTATTACTATAATATTATAATAACATTTATGAGAAAACTACTATAGTATATTTGAGTAGACAATCGAAAAAGATAAATACAAAATATGCAATAAAGGTACCTAGATGGCATCTCTGGGTCATGTTCCTAATAATACATCTTAGATCACAAATCAAAAGTATGTTTGCCTAAAATCCATTCATGTATTTTTATATTAATTGCATTGAACTTTCAAAATTTAGTTTTCTGCCTCAAAAGTGCTGGTAAATCATTGGAATTTTCATTGGTACACAACCGAAGGTTTTAAATTACCTGCTGCAATGGGAACATCTCTTTTTAAAGTAGCGGTTGTGGGTGTTGCTGTAAGGACTGTAGTCAATTGTGGCCTCTTAACCTCACTTACTTCAGCTAATCTTTGAACAGGTTTTTCTACAAAATAAATAAATGTAACTATATTGCTACTATAAACAAACGAAATCACAAACCGGGGCGGACAAGAAGTATTTGAATAGGGAGTTACGGTTCAGAAGCACAAAATTAGTTTGCAAATCCACTTGTCATCATACATCTTTAGCGTCTTATTTGTCGTCGTCGTCTCTTTCAAAATTTACTTTTAAAAACGCTATATTTTTTTCAATAAAGTACATCTATTATCAAGATATTGTGATGTTTATTAAGCATACGTAATTGTTAATTATTATGACATTTTTGTTATAAAATTTCGAGGACCTTTAGCAAGAAGCACGATATGTGGTGTCTGAGCAATAAACCTGGCACTTGCATACATTGTGGATTATATTCTATACAAGACCGATGTAATGATGATATCTTAGCCACATGAGTATAATAAGCCATTATCCATTATATTGCAACTATTGCATCAATGACATTCATATACAATAACTTCTATTAATCACGCACATAAAATAAAACCATAGGTAAATGTTTCCATTTAGAGTTTTTGTACATGCATCAAGTTTTGATTAACCACTAGAACGTTAACTGTATTCGTACTTTCAAACTAATCTATCAGTATAGGTCATTGTCCGTACACAAGTATCAGAACGTCGTCGACACCGCCATTTGCGTGTATAAATGTCATTTGTCTAAATAAATTCCATATTTCCTTTCGGGATTTTGATGATCGCCCACTGACCGTCAACAGAAATTAACCATAGAATATTTCATTATTTCAAAAGCAAACATTCCAAGAAAAGCCTTCATAATTCTCATAATCAGTGTTGTTTCAGCAAATACGTGGGTACAGCATTAGAAGTTAGGGTTACGCTATCGAAGTTGTTTAGTTACCTGCTACTGTGGGTACGTCTGCATGTAAGGAAGCGGTTGTTGGTGCTGGTGTAGGGACTGCAGTTAATTGCGGCTTTCTAACCTCACCTTCTTCTGCAAATCTTCGAATAGTTTGTTCTTTAAAAGAAAGCAATTTCACCTTAGTGTTACTGTAAACAAACGAAATCACAAACCGGGACACGCAAGTCATATTTAGATACGGAGTAATTGTAAAGAAGGTTGAACATTAATATGGAAAATCACTCATCACATTGCATCTTTGGATTCTTATTTTGCCGTAGCCGTCATGCTAATAATGTATATTTAAAGAGCTATATTTATTTTAAATAACGTACAACTATTTACAAGATATTGCAACGTATATTAAGCATACCTCACTGCGAAATATGTCTTGGATGTTATAAAAACCTGACGACACTTAGAAAGAAGCACCATCTTTGGTGTCTGACCAATAAATATGATACTTGCATACAATGGGAAATATAATTCTAATGCTGATGTTGCAGCCACGTGAGTTTAATAACCCATTATCCACTGTATTACAAGTATTGTATCAATCATACCCAATGAATTCCAGTCATCTTTGACACAAATTGGAAACTTATGAAAATTTTTAATTGAGAGCTTATTCATATGTATCAGATTTTATTAACGACTATAAGGTTATCCGTTTTCGTACGTTTAGACCAATTTTCAATTACAGCCTTTGTTGTGCAGTACAGCATTTATTATCCACACATAATTAACAGAACGTCGATGAGTCCGACAACTGTTTGAACCATTTCCATTTATCCAAAGAAATTTCATTTTAAATATTAATAAGTTAAGTATATTTATATTTTTTTCAAAAATAAACATTCAAGGAAAAGCCTTCATATTGCACATGCTCAGTTACTACTGGGGATAGAATATGTTTGCATCCCCGTGATAGTCCCATCATCTGTCCGTCGTTTTGTCAGTCCATTCAGGCTATACGGGTTCTCTTCCGTTACCTTGCCACAACAATAAAGACAAACAGTTTTAAAAGATAGGAAATCGTTGCTGTAGTGACACCTGACAAGTGGAGTTAAAGGATGAACTTAAAATCCGCTTGTGTTCACTTGATATCATCATCAAACATCTTCTTAAATATCTGTGAAAGATTGTAACTATTTTCAGAAGAGATCATACAGCAAGGCAAACGATTATGTAATAGATACGTACTTCAAATGATAATGATGATGTTTTTTGTTGCTTATCAACTAGAGAATCTAGAGAATTCTATACAACAAAAAACCGCGGATACTTGATGGCCTACCAACAATTTATTGCACTTGTCGACCCAGCATATTTAGTTTCCTCTCAAATTATATGAAACGGCAGTGTCAACCACAGTGTTATCATGAACCTTTTTTATAAAAGAAAAACCGTCGAGTTCGTGACACAAGATTTACAAAGGTATAGATTCAGCCAATGTGTTCCTCATCAATGTTTTGTTAAGAATACTATAATTTCTTGTGAGGCAGTTTTTGGTCTAAATCCAAAAATATAATAGTTTTTCCCCAAAATAAATCTTGAAAGACACCCCCTGTAGTGGATGTATGCTGGTGGTGCACAATTACTATGCAATATTTGAAATCAGTGTTTAAATACGCGATTTTTGAAGTGTGGCTACAACGAATTCCTGCATAAAACACGATTTGATATTGAGACTTATTACTCTTTACCATCGTTTGGTCAGGCCGTATATCAAATGGGTAAACTTTCCCTTCATACATTCGAGAATACAAACCACCATGTTTAATAGTATTTTAGCAGCCATGCGACATGATACGGAAAATCTTTAAAATTTTCGTACTTACTTTCCCAAAGAAAGACATGACTTTTAAACGTAGAATTTGTGAATACAAATGTATAATGCATTTTAATAACAATTGCCACAATATATCTGAACAAACAATTGAGTAGGATCAATACTAGATATATCGTAACGGTAAATAGATGTCATTCCTGGGTCATGTTCCCAAGAAAGTATTTTCGCAGAAAAATTAACTATTGTAAAGGAAATGTTTCTCATATATTCCATAGATTTGTAACTTTTGTCTAAAAACGAAGATATTCGTAACATTGGATATTTAATATTTAGTGTTCTGCCTGCAACAGTGTGGGAAACCCATAATAATTTTCATTGATACACAAACGATATTGTTCAAGCCCGTTTTTAAAGAAGATGATGTCTGTGTTGGTGTAATGATTGTAGCTGATTGTAGTCTTCTAAGATCACCTTCCTCAGCAAATCTTTGAACCGTTTGTTCTTTAAAAGAATAAAATTTAACTATATTGCTCAAGTAAACAAACGAAAACACAATCGGAGCGAGTACAAGTCATGTTTAAATACGGAGTTACTGTTCAGAGGTGCACAATTAGTTTGTGAATCCGCACGTCATCATGCATCTCTAGCTTCCTATTTATCGCCGTCAACTCTACCAACGTTATGGCTATAAAGCTATCTTTATTTTAAATAACGTACCTCTATTTTCAATATACTGTGCTGTAGATTAAGCATACGTAATTGTCAATTATGATATCTTTGAGGTCATAAAACCTGACGACCCTTAGCAAAAAGCACGAGCTTTCTGGTGTTTGGTCAATACATACGTCACTCGCATTCAATGGGGATTAAATTCTGTACAACACATATGTAATGTTGATGTCGTAGCCACACCAGTTTAATAAACCATTATCCATTATATTACAAATGTTGTAACAATAGCGTTTATACTCAATTAATTCAAGTCTTCATACACATAGATTAAAACCTCAGGAAAATGTTTTACTGAGAGTTTGTGCATATGGGTCAATATTTGATTAACAACCAGAAAGTGAGCTGTGTTCGTACTTTTGAAGTAATTTCCTACTACAGCCTATGATGAATAGTACAATGTTCATTGTCGATATAAAATTATCCGAATGTTATCTAGACTGACAATTGCGTGTATAAATGTCATTTATCCAAATAAATTCCTTGCTTCTTTGGGAGTCTGGATAATCGTCCATCGACGCTATACAAATATTGACCATATAATATTTTATTTATTTCAGTTGCAACAATGCATATTCTAATACTCAGTGGCCTGTCTGCAAAAGTGTGAGTAAAGCTTAATTTTCATTCTTACACTATCGAAGTTGTTTAAGTTACCTGCTGCAATGTGTATGTCTGTTTTTAAAGTAGCGGTGGTTGCTGTTAGTGTTGGGACTAATGCTGTTTGCGGATTTCTAATATCACCTTCTTCAGCAAATCTTTGAACAGGTCGTTCTTCAAAAGAAATAAATATAACCATATTGTTACTGTAAACAAACGTAATCGCATACGGAGGCGCACAAATCATACTTAAGTAACTAGTTACATTACAGAAGTAATAAATTAGTATTTTAATCAATTCATCTACTATCGTTAGCTTCTTATTTATCGTAGTCGTTTTCTCTTTCAAAAGATGTACTTAAAAAGGCTATATTTATTTTAAATAACTCACATCGAATTTCAAGATAATGCAATGTATGTTCAGCATACTTAATTACCAATTACATTGTATTTGAGGTTGTAAAACCCTGACGACCCTTAGCAAGAAGCAAGAACTTTGGTGTCTGAGCACTAAACCTGACATTTGCATACAATAGGGATTACATTATAAACAACACTGATGTAATGTTGATGTCGGAACCAAATCAGTTTAATAAACCATTATCCATTATATTATAAATGTTGTAACAATAGCGTTCATACTCAATCGATTTAAGTCTTCTTGCACATAAATTGAAACCTTAGAAAAACGTTTTCATTCCGAGTTTGTTCATATATGTCAAATGTGGATTATGCACCAGAGAGTTAGCTGTGTTCGTACGTGTAGACGAATTTCCAATTATTATATGTTGTTTTTAGGCGACCTGTGCATATATTTAAAACTATAATAGTTTTCCCCAGACTATCAATCTGATCAGAATTGTTGAAGTCACATCCCTTGATCGTGATCTTTGCTGTGTGTGAAAAGCAACATTAATTTGTTTGAATTCAGTCTCTTTGAATGCAAAGTTTTGATAGAGCAGTATCTTCATATTGACCAGCGTTTGGTCAGGACGTACTTCAAGAGGTTAAGGTGTCTCGTCTTACAATCAAGAATGCTAAATAAATCTCGAGTCTGACAACGTTTTATAAACCACGTGACACGAAATGGGAATCTTTAAAATTTTCATAAATCTTTTCTCCAAGGAAGCACGTGGGCCGGTAAACATCGAATGTACAAAGACAATAAATAATTACAATGACATGTATGACAATATCTACAATATATTTGAACATACAACCGAAAAGGGTACATACTTGAGATATTAATATGATGACTGGATGTCATTTTTTGTACATGTTCCCTAGAATATAGCTTCGATCACACATCAACTGTTGAAAGTTTTTTTTCCAAATATTTAGATGTTTTACCTTAAGAGATATGTTGTGTCATAAAATGAACATATTCATAACCTTGACCATTTGAGATTGCGTGTTCACAGTCAGTAACATATATTGTCATCTAGGTAAGAAACACCTGACGAACTTTAGGAAGAAGCACGATCTTTGGTGTCTGACCTATAACCGTCGCCTTGGCATACAGTGGGGATTTCATTATATACTACACAAATGCGACGCGAGCGTCGTAACCACTGAGCTTTTGGAAACTTAGTGAATGGCGATTAATGAATTTAACAAAATTCTTGGACAATGGATTCTACTCATCGTTATATCAGTTACATTCTTAGCACAATTTTCAAATCAGTTTTGCATATAAATGATATTATGATTAAATATCAGCAAGTCTGCTTTGTTCGTAGTTCTGGACGAATGCCAATGTAAGCTTTAATTTTAGAGCACAATCTTTTATCCGTGCAAAATTATCCGAATGTCATCAAGACCCACAACGTTTGTGTATAATTGTCATTTATCCAATAAAGTTTCCTTGTGAATCTGGATGATCGTTTTATGACTGTTTAAAACAAAAGCACCGAATATTTAATTTATTTCATATGCAAACGTTTGAAGAAAAGCCTTCCTAATTATCGTGAGTAATTGTCGAGGGTAATTACATGTTAGCTTCCTTCTGATAGTCCCATAACTATTGGATTAGATTAATCATCATTGATTTAGGTCTTCCACTGTATTTGCTTAAGATTTTAACTCTTTTTAAAATATGTAATAGAGAAAAGCAAAAGAAGATTAATTAGGTACGTACTCCAGACGGTAAATATGATGTTACGTGGCCTTTCAGGTCTCGGTTACCTTGAATTTACCCCAAAACAAGGATCATTTGTGGCCAACCACTCATTCTTTCACGTGACAACTCAGGATCTCGAGTTTGCGGCGCATGATGCAAACAAAATAGGTCAGTGATTTTTTTTCGTGAACCTTTATATTAAAATGAATTTTATTTCGAATTAGGCAACCTTTGGTAATAAAAAAAAATAAGTAATATAGTATTTTACAGCTTTTAAACTTATTAGGAAAGTTGAATGACATCCCAATACTGGATGTTTGAGGCACGTGAACAGCAACTATAATATGTTTGAAATCAATGTCTTTAAATATATTTTTTATATGTACGCAGTTAACCCAATAATTAAAAACATTTTGATAATTTGAAATGCTCCTAAAGTCAGTCGTTTTGTCTATCCGTCCATCAAAAGCATCGGACTTCTCTTCCTACACAAAGGAATTCAATACTTCAAAACGTTTTAATATTCGTAACGCGTATGGTAAGATTCGTGATGTGTCTAATATTTTTCTCAAGGAGTTCAAGGAGTTTATCAAATTTATGCACATAATTACAATAACCTATATGATAACTGCTGCAACGATACACACTTCAGATAAAAATAAGGTCACGGGACATAATTCTTGGTTCATGCACCACCACCCACTCGCAATGCAGCTGCCATTACGTATTGTTTTTTACATAGTAGTAGAGTTTTCACTGGCACTCGAACGACGTTATTTCAGTTACCTGATGCGATTGGAGCGTCTATTTTTGAAGCAGTAGTTGTTGGTACAGCAGTCGCGACCGCAGTCGTTTGTTGCATTTTGTCCTGACTTTCATCTCCTATCCTTTGGATGAGTTGTGCTTTAAAAGAAATAAATTGCATTGTATTGCAACTGTAAATGTAACTACTTGCAAACTGTATTGTGTTTAAATAGGAAACTTTGTTAACAAGGATGTACCTATGTTGGGTCGAACCAACAATAAATATTTTCATTGATTATTTAAAAGCAACGTAAATAAAATCAACTTTGTTAAAGATGGTGTTAAGTATTCCTAACTGCCAACAACGTAACCTTTGAGGTAGAAGTGACCCGATGAAACTTAGAAGAAGAGCTATCTTTGATAGCAGACCAATAAGTATCGCACGTGCCAACAAATAGTCCCGAATCTAAATCCACAGGGAAAAAACTCCTTTTAGACGTCCACTGCCCTACGAATAATGTGTAAATAACGTTATTGCACGATGAATTCTGTTTAGTATATTCATTCATAAAAACCTTAAAAAGTAGCACGTGGTCATGTTTTTTATATAAGAGAGATTATGAGAGATGACAGTAAATTTTATTGGCTTGTCTATTACGACCCAAGTCACCGACACACCGCTTGTGGTTCATCAATCTTTGAATTCTTGATGCACATTTATTGATAATTATCCACACTCTTCAATAATACAGGCAATGTATCATTCTTCAATAATACGGACCAATGGATATCATAACTCTTCATTAATAATAACCAATGGAAATTTTCACTCTTAAATAATACGGACTAATGGAATGTTTTCAGGCTTTAACCTTGATCTTGTTTCTTTCTTTGTGTTGCCCGTCGTCTGCCGTCAATCCCTCTATCTAAGACATACGATTTCTCTTAAGCATGCTAACCGTGGCACAAAAAATAAAATTGCTCTTACATTTCCTTTCATGGCAACGCGATGTATTGTTATCTTAATTCCACCTACAATGTCCATGGAACGCTATACTGGTCATATCTGTGACCAGAAACGAAATGGCACAAATGTTATTTTGATTATTTCCAAAACAAACGTGTACAGACACATCGTAATTTGTGACACTTATAATTAGAATAAACTGAAGCATATAAGTCATTGACATCTTCCTTTAATGAAATTATTAATAGCGTGTAGAAAATATCTTTTTCGACAAATATATCTTAATTTTTAAAAATTAAAAAAAAACTTTCTTCACATTCTACATATAATTGTCAATCCATAGCATAAAGAATGACGTGATGAAAATTTCAAGGACAAGCCATCAAACTTGCTTAAGTTACTAAACGCGGCTAAGTGTCTGCTTTTTCGAGGCATTGGAGGTTGTATCACATATGTAGGCCGCAACAGACTGTCGCTTCCAGTCGTCGCATTTCTCACTAATGGTTTTTATAGTTTTTGATTTAAAGGAAATAAAATCATTTGTATTACTTCTGTACAAATACTGATCTGTGTTGAGAGGTTTGTTTAACGAAATAAGTATTTACCAAGAGAAGTTGAAATAAGAAGAGATCATTTTTGTTTGGACTTTCATATACTCGTCAGTAAAATAATCAATTAATGCGCAAACATTAAACGTTTGCCAAAAAAGTTTTATTTTTTCTGCGTAATTAGTAATCATAGAAATTATAACTTTAATACTAATTCACTCATATCCCAAATAGAAGAAATTATAACTTTAATACTAATTCACTCATATCCCAAATAGAGAGAACTGTGTATATCCCTAGAACACTCATTGTATGTATTACCTATTTTATATTGCTTCAGGTGTATATGTATGTAAGCGTGTGTGAATATAGTTCAACACGTGTGTGTATGGGTACTAAGCGGTGTGTGTGTGTGTGTGTGTGTAATTTGGATATCTAAAGTAGCTTTAAGAAAGTTAATTCATCTCGCTACGACGTCTGCAGTGGTACAGTTTATAGTAATGTCTAGCACTGGGGAATCATGCCGCAGACATGGAGCATGATGTCCCCCCAGTCACATTATCCTGACACCAGACCGACCAGTCCTAACACTAACCTCGTAATGCTCAGCACCTAGACAGGTAGCTGCTATTACCATTTTTACTGAGTCTTTGGTATTACTCGGCCCGGTTTCGAAATCGCGACCTCCTGCATCCGAGTTGTACGCTCAAACAAGTAGACCATCTGAGCGGGAACTGCAAGTGAACTTCGACATGATCTATATCATAAGTAGCAGCGCCATTGTTACAGAACAAAATATCAGAACGTAAGTACTATGTAATCAAATAAACACTTTCTGTGCAATTAATTGCTTTGTAATGCCCTGCATAACACAATAATCAAATGACATCAGTCTCCACAGTTATACACTCACACGCATGTGTGTCAAAACGACATGACAACATTATACGAAACAAATTTTCCTTCTTCTACATAGGTTCCAGTCTACAGAGTCGTACTTTGCACAGTGTTTGATTTGTTTGGAAAAAGAGTTTTCCAGGTTTTTATTACTGGTTATCCTCTTATTGAAGATACATATTCTAGATATTATGTGGTGTTAAAAGAATATTTAATTTCCCTTATTGTGTCGGATAAGGAGAATCACGATGGGTATATTTTCGATTTGAAGGTATACGGCTTGTCTTAACTACATGTGCAACTTTCAAAGAACTGCTACTTCCACTTGGTTATTTTAAATTCCTAGACTGAGGAAATATATACACTAAACTCTACTGAGAATCGAACCAGGGTCGACGTATCAAAGCACCATCTCCATGCCTGCACAAATCAACAACCCCCAACGCCATGCAAATATCCTTATAAATGGATGTCACAAAGGTACTGATACACGCAAGTTCTCTTCGTATGAAAGGTAAATTCGTTCAATATGTATGTAATAAGTTTCACGTGGTTTATTGTACCTTGTATATAGCAAAGTAGGTTTATTGTACCTTGTATATAGCAAAGTAGGTTTGTTAACTCTGGTGAAGCTAATTAAAACGCTGCTTCTTAAACTGTCCTCAAGTTAATATATACCTTTAATTGAGTTTCTACTTGTAGATTCTCTGCATAAAAGGTTCATGTAATGCCGCATCATCAAGACTGTTTAAGTTATCTAGATTGTGTGGGGTATCTATTTTTGGAGCAACGGTTGTTGGCCACTGGTATCAGGGCCACAGCAGTTGTTTCCCTTACGTTCGACTCTGCTTACTTGACCGGTTCACGAAATATATATATAGATAGTAAGATAGCTAGATATTGCTGAATAATCATTTCGATATTTTTTTTTTATTAAAAAAAAACGTTTCTGCTTGGTAAAGTTTGAAATAGGGAAATTGACCCTGATTTCATTTTTTAATTGCTTATTTTCTTGATCTCCGTCTCGTTTGTAAGATTTAAGCTTTATTTACTTTATGTACATCGTATGTTAATATAATTTTACTGTATATTTAGTATTTCTTCGTGAGGTGGTCCTTTCATATACAGATGACTAAAGGATCCTGATTGCAGATTTCTTGTGTGAAAGCAAATATAAAAGATAATGCAGGCTTATTACAGACGCTGTAATACTTCACTTGCACAGGTTGTTGAAACGCGAGCTAAATGTCACCAAAAAGTTACGAAACAATAAAGATGACACTTTGTGAGAAAATAAGTGCTATATTATTTTTGTGGCAATAACCGTCCTGTTTTACTGTCTTGACCTAGATTCACGACCAACACTTATCATTAAAATACTAAATATTTCAAACGTTTGGCATCTCTTTAGATGTAGACCATTTCTTTGATATGGGCAGCAGAGTTGGCTTAGTTGAAAGAACTTTAATTACCACGGCACCAAATATCCTACTTAAGTTGCTGTGCCGTAAATCACCAAGCCAAAGCAAACCATATGGATGATTGTCATTCATTGAGTAACTCAGATGTGACAAAGATTAGGGTCTTCGAAACTCTGTGTATTTTGAAGATTAACTAAAATGTGCTCATATCTATTGAACGCGTGGCATAATGGTCACGTATAGCTTCTCAAGTCGCTAAAAACATTAAAGGCATTTTACTCAACTAAATAACACGGTCTTAATTTTATGCAGTAAATCACGTGTATAACCATACTCCATAACATTCATCGCGTATCCACAATTCGTTCTAACCCGAAATATAATGTTTCTATTAATTTTATAAAGTCCAATTCGTTCAAACCGAAAATCGGTTGCAATGATTTCGCACTAACCGTGTTTTTCTGAATCTTGCTTAAGAACGTTGGTGTGTGAGGCGTTCGTATTTGTAGCAACGGTTGTTGGTGACGGTCTTATCTCCGGAGTTGTCGTCCATCTTCCGTCATTACTTCCGTCATCCACTCTCTTGACAGGTTCAACTTTCCACCAAAACAAATATATTACAGAATTAGTTTTATTACTGAGCAAGTATTTGCAGAGATACAGAAGCTGGTTTTGTCTGAATAAGTTAAAAATAAAAAGAATAGGCGTTTGAGTCCAATTGTGTCAGCATATATTTCTTCACTGTCATCGTCATTGTAATCATTACTTCTAACTATTGTAATCAGTTTTATGTTCTTTAAGTAGATAAATATCAAGGTCATTTTTGTATTTCCAGGATGAGATGGTCTTGTTGGAGGCTTATGTCAGTGAGTACTAACTCATACAAAGAACAAAAATGAAAGATAGTGTAGACATATTACTAGTAATGGGATGAAATCATTCCTTAGCTAAATTTCGTGAGGTTCGTCTGGTGTCACTCCGTACAGAATTTGAAATTCCATTGATATTTTATGTCACATTAAATAGATATTAATGGATAGGACTTTAATGATAGCTAAATAAATGACAAATAAACTCGAAGTGTTGATTCCTTTGCACTAAATACCTTTTGTGTTATCCACATACGCAGCAGTATTGTCGGAGGAAGGAGCCTTCGGTGGGGGGTCCGTACCATTTTTTAGAACTGGTCGAAGAACCAGAGTCATTATATCCTCTCTGCTGGTGCTACCATCTGTTCTGACATTTCGTACTTAAAAATTAATCAAACAGATCACTGTTACATCGATAATGCAACCAGTATTAAAACTGGGGATATGGATGGTGTCTTTACAAACAGATTAGTCATTTGGTTTTTGTGGACAGAGAAAAATAGTTGCGAGACTAATTTGAGATCTTCTTGGTTGTTATCTTTGTCATTAGCATTAACGACATTAGTAGTAGTGGTAGTTGTGATATCAGAATTCACGGTGTTCAGTTATTTGGTTTTAGAAAGCATCTAGGTAACTACTTGTAGGTGACAGAATGACATACAAAATTCGTCTTTGAAACTTTGGTTAATTTATTAAGAAACTTTGAGGGTGTGTATCGAACTGCATCAACTATCTGAACATCAATTAATTATGCAGTCAGTATACCTGAACGAATATTAATATGCCCCCGAAACTGACTTGGAGCACAGACTGTTGTATGGACGACTGTTGCGTGTGAGGTAGTGACAGAAGGTGCAAAATATTTAATTTACTCGATAGTTATAACCTTCCAAAATTCTCATCCATAGCAATGGTCCCCCGTTTCAAGATGAAGCACAGAATATTAATTTAAATGAATCATTGTAGGCATCAAACATATTTCATACCAAAAAAAAAAGCCTTTCAAGGCATGCAAACATTTGTTGAAGTTTAAACAATTTAAACATCGTCTCTTCAAACGAGCAAGCAAATATTTGTGATTAATTAATACAAAAGGTTACGTCAATAAAATAATGGAAGCATGCAATGGTTCAAACTTCAGACTATCAGATGCGATTACGAGCACTAAACGATTTTTGACATTCAATCATGTTCTAATATTTTTGAACCGGTTTTACGTGGTCTAAACGTTTGCTGCTCCAATCGCAGCATTACGTAGTGTGCCTTTATATTGTTGCTTACTCGAGAAATGTTCAGAACGCGAATCATGTTGACCAGTCTTTTATGATGTCACTATTATGATGTTCAAGTTTTCAAAAGGTTTCAACATTGGGGAAAATTTTGTTTTCTTTTCTATCTTTTCCTTAATGCACAATATTTTTTTCTAACAAATCTTGTTTGAACTTGATGTTGTATTCATTCCTCTGATAGTTCGAAAGAATTTAATTGTTTAAATAATGTCGCCACAAAAGATGGAACTAAAATCTTAGCAGAAATGCAAAGAGATGGCCAAATAAGAATTCGATTTACAACAGCAGTCCATTCTAGCGTTGCAACTAATGATACTGTTTTTTAACCGATTTATCAATGTAATTGCATTAAAATGGTGTATTTGTTGATTTTTTTTTATTCATTAATTTTTCTTTAACATGTTTGAATTCGGTGAGGTAAGTTACTAAGTAAAACTTCGTATAATCGGATGTGACTTTTTATTTTTAATTATTGATGGACTCAGAGCAAAGTATTTGTTACAAAGTTGTGACCGTTATAGGGTACATGATTGCTATCACTAATAGTTCACCAAGCCCTGTGCCATGTAAACATATTTAATTAGTTCACAGGTTTTATGCCATGTAAGCATATACTAGTTAAGTTCACCAGGAAGAGGGTAATATAAGCATATATTAATTATCTCACATGGCCGAGGTACATGTAAGCATATATAAGTTATGTACACCAGGCAAGCATTTATTAAGTTCACTTGCAGAGGGCCATGTTAATACACAGTAATTAGTTCATAAGGCCGAGGGCAATGTAAGCATATATTAATTAAGTTCACCTGGCCGAGGGCAATGTAAGATTATGTTAATTAGTACACAAGACCGAGGGACGTGTTAGCATATATTAATTAGTTAACCAATCCGAGGGCCATGTAAGCAAATATTAATTACTTCACCAGGCCTAGGTCAATGTAAGGAGACATTAATTGCTTCACAATGCCCAGTGCCATGTAAGCATATTTTACTTCGCCAGGCCTAGGCCATGTAAGCATATATTAATTAGTTCACCAATCCGATGGCCATGTAAGCAAATATTAATTGCTTCACCAGGCCGAGGGCCATTTAAGCATACATTAATTAGCTCACCGGGACTAGGGCCATTTAAGCATACATTAATTAGTTCGCAAGGCCTATGGCCATGTTAGTATATATTAATGAATTCACCAGGTCAAGATCCATGTAAAAATTATATCACTTAGTTCACCAAGCCTAGAGCAATGTAAGTATATATTATTTATTTCTGAAGGCTCTGGCCATGTTAGCATATATTAATTAGTTCACGAGGTCTAGGACCGCTCCGGTGGCCTAGTGGTTCGAGCGTCCGTCTCGGATGCGGGAGGTCGTGGGTTCTATCCCCGGTCGAGTCATCCCAAAGACTTATAAAAATGGTACTAACAGCTACCTCGCTAGGTGCTCAGCATTATGAGGTTAGTGTTAGGTCTGGTCGGCCAGGTGTCAGGATAATGTGACTGGGTGGGACATCATGCTACATGTCTGCGGCATGATGTCCCAGTGCTAGACAACACTATAAACTGCCACACTGCAGACATCGTAGCGATATGACTGAAAAATTGTTAAAGCTACGTTAGAAATCTAAGTCACACACACACACGAGGTCTAGGCTTGTGTAGGCATATAGTAAAGTCCTTTTCGTCTTCGTTCATCGTGCATTATGCCACTATGCGCAGCATTTTCATTTTCATTCAGCCTATACTTCATTGCAACATCCTGGAAGCTAAATTCCTGAGTAATTTTTTATATGTCTTAATCATCCAAACCGTTAGGCAAGAACTTTACCTAATTTTGATGACGAGCAAAATATGTGGCATATGAAGTCCAGATGATTTCTTCTCATCAGGTTTCAAATTTGAAGGTCGGTTTTAAAATGACATGGTAGTGCAGGATTTAAAAAATAAATTGAAACAATGTATGCGTATCAGTGAGGTGAAGTGGTTGATTAATGTTCTGTTCGGCTTGTATTTTTTCACTTTATTTTGTCCAAAAATTAATGAAATCTGTTATTGTGTATCGAAAGAATCTCCTCAGAAATCTTACTTTGTATTATTTGAAAACTGCAATCATATTTTTTCAAACAGTTCTAAGGCTGGTGATTGGTATCAGGCCTACTCTAGTCTCATTGTCGAAGACAAAAAACGCTTAAGCTAGGTTTTTATGCAAACACAGACGCATCATTACATGTGAATGACCAGCTATATGAATAGACAGAGTTTCCGTACCTCTACACCGTCACCCATTTTTTATTTCTTATTGCTCAATTATGGACTATTACTTGTTTATAATATATTGTCAAACTATTTGTATCATGATTACAGTTATAATGGTGAGTATGTAACCCTTAAGTCATTGAAACCTGTTTCAATCCAATCGCAGCTTATATTATGGTCATTAACCAATAGAGTCTGTCTAAACAAAACTAGATAAATAGATACTCACCCACTCCAGCGAATGTCACTGCAAAAAGGGCAAATACAATAAAGACTGTGAAGGTCTCCATATATCGTTATTACTCTCGTCCACTTGTTGCGAAAAAGTACGACAGACTGTGTCCGTTGTCTATCCTTTTATAGGACACGAGACAGGCCTATCTTGCATACCGTATACTACCCCTTGTTTTATCAATAAATCTATTTTCCACCTTTAATAAATTACTAGTCACATAACCTTCGTCATGACCTGATATAGCCCAACATGCGCGTTTTTCCTCAAAAACATTTATTTTCACATTGCTTCTAGATATATTTTGGCTAATGGTACAGGTAACATTCACGTGCATTGTACGGCGTTCATATACGACCTTGACCTTAATACTAAGCTGTCTTGTTTTCGTGCACGCATTTGTAACTCCCCATCGCAAGGTTGCTGATTCATGATGAATTTGCCTACATTTTTGAGTCATCGTGGTACTAGTTTGACCAATTTATGTACAATAGTACCAGCAGATCTGGAGAGAAAAACAACGTTCATCTGGATCGAGCGAAGATATTTTTTATAACCCCTACCATTCATGTATCGAAGTAAAAGAGACATACAAAAATTTTAAACAAGAGACATAAAAATTTTTGGGTAAAATGTACACTTTCACATTTCAGCAATACATGAAAGCACAATAAAAGATTAATTTTATGATGTCTACAAAACCATAATTCTGGTTCTGACATAATTATGTCTATATGGTTCAGCTTACAATTTAGTGAGGGCGCCAGGTGGCAGATTGATCTAAGACTATCGCCTTTAAGTATCATATACATCTCACCCCTGTCCGCATGAGTTCGAGTCTCGGCTCGGTCAACCCATGGGTATTGAGAAAGCTTGCCAGTAGATTCTCGTGGTGGGTCGGTGGTTCTTCATTGACATTTCTTCCACCAAATATGCTGTCCTCCACGTAAAGCCTATCAAATGCTAAAAAGTCGCGTTAAGACCAAAAACGCACAAACAAACTGTTTTATTGTAACCTTGTTATGATGATGACACAAAAAGGGTAAGCTCTACATAAGAAATTGAAATTTTACTGATAAATTTATGTGCATGAATTAGTCTTTTTGGCCATTGAAATGGTTTTTTCACAAGCTTTATTGTAATTGCATGTATGTATTTTGCAAAAGCAAATCTCGTTTCAGATGTTTAAGTCAAGAAAATATTATTTTCCCCCATCGAAACTACCTTGCTACCATAAGAAACAGTACAGTGTCTAATCAAATTAATGTAACGAAAAAATGTCCCATTCGCTAAAGAAAGAATCGGGTTCCGACAAGAAAGTTATCTTGTTCCCACTGGAAAATATCTCGTAATGGGAAAGACTTTCCGCTGTATACTTCACAAACAGTGTTATATAAAATTTAACAATTTCCCATGATCCCATCTATATTGCACACTAGCTAATTCAATTTATAAATGAACACAAAAAATATTATCACGTTCGCTGCAGTATATAATTGGTTCCCACCAGAATTATATATTGTTCCCAAACGAAATAGTTTGTTATTATTATATCAATATTATCTAAATCAGTTACTGTGATATTTAGTGTAATAACAAGTCAAATTTCTTGTGCTAAAGCTGCGTATTCCTTTAGCAAAGTGATATATTCTTTCTTTACATGACCTCAATCAGCTAACATGCTTTACAGCGCAAGACACGTTTTTTTTCACATTTTTTTCACATATTTTCGGAATTAGCCTGCGTATATATTGTTATCCCATCATTTTAGCAAAGAATGTATAAAGAGTTTAATGGATTTTAATGAAACTTTGTGAGGCAAATAAGTGGTCATTGTTAGTATGTAATAGGGTTTTACTTTTTCTCTGTTTCATTTTATTGTAATGTTCTTCAAATGAATGTCTAAAAAGATTCATAAGAGTTGTAGCTTGTCCAAGCTTATCTTCCTTTGCTGCTTAAATGATTTTATTGAAAATGTTTACGCCAAATAGATTGTCGATGCCCATGTGCAATAAGGTTGAACTTCTTTCCTCTGCTTCAGTTTTAGGAATGTTCTTGATAAAAACAAAAGAGGTAATTTGGGACGATAAGTTTTGCAAAATGACTTGTCAATATTTCTTCCAAACTGATTAATGCAGATGGTCCGTAAAGATATTTTTCCTGTGTCATATTTTAGAAATTTGTTTTTAAAAAATGTAAAAAAGGAAAATATTTATATGTCAATTCTAGATCACTTCTCATCCTACTTTGTACGAAGAATTTACAGAAATATCTACAAATTAGAGCAAAGGCAAATTTCAAAGCTTTTATCGGGGCCAGAATAATTTTAAAATCCTTAGCCTCTTTCAGCTCCATCCCACCGCGAGTAATAGGTTTGTCCCTTATGGTTGTCTCATTAAAGAAGAAGACGTGATCTTGGTCGAGTTTGGTCAAATTCATCTAGACGAAGGAAAGTTTATTTTCGTGACGACATTAGTGTTAGAGGTCATTTGGCTGGGATTGGTTACTGACCTTATATTCAAAATTAAGTAAGCTATATATCATTGTTGTACGCCCATGTTGTTTGGGATGTACCTGTTTATTCACGTATAATTCAATCACGTGCATATTGTCAATTTGTGTTCGTTTGAAGATGTTTGCACTTGTTTATTTACATTCACGTACATTCTCCAAAAGAAAGTTTCTAAATATGACCCGATATAGTATTATGCAACTGACGACATATAACCTCGAGCTACGTATCTGCATGACTATTCATTTGTTTCTCTGTTTATCCAGATTCCCAGATCTACTGTGATAAGAATTCTTTATTTGAGACTGCATAATCCATATATCTAAATTAAATTATAAAATATACAAGCAGTTTAACCATAAAAGATCATAGGTATATTCTGTACAATATACAAACACATCTACAACTACATAATGTATCTGGCGTTGTAGGGAATAAAATTATATGACATTTAAGGAGTAATTTGTTCCAGCTATCTCTAATCGAATAATTTAAACGAATGTCGTAGTTCCACAGAGATTTTAAGATAAAATTCTTACTACCATGTATTCTTGTTTTCATTGAAAAACACATAGTTTCTCATTAGGTCTTGAAAACTTAATATCTTATAATTTATAAACATGATAGAGCATTGTTCCATCTTGGAAGGCTTAGTAGAAAACGAACATTTTAATTACAATCAATAACTGCTTATTTCATACTTTCACTAACCTTTGTCGACATTATGGAACAATAAGATTTGAATAATCTAATTTCGATATTCAAAGAACAACTTCTAAATTTAGTTAGAAGTGTATTTGTTCGCGTACACGCAAATCGGTAATGTCTCATCATAGCTTCATTATCTGACCCACGGGATTTTAGAGTATGACCCACATATATAACTGTTGACATATGTAAGAACACGGCCGTTACGACGTACTCAGTTTGTGAAGCTTTGTTACCATGAATAGATAACTTGCTGTATAAAATACATAGGTACAAACTGCATTCAAGTGAGGAATGTTCCTGATTCACCCCTAACAAACCAGTTCATGTTGATGAAATATCCGATGTTATCATCTGACCAGAATGATATACCTGCATAATGATAATATCTACACATTATTTTATTATTAAATATTATTTATAGCCTTTTACGCATGCACATTCCTTAATTTCATTACCATTGATTTTCCAAACATTTAGCTAGAACTAAAATCAAGACGTACTATTTTTCACCATCATCTATTTAATTACTTCATATGCTCAATATTTTATTTATAAGTGGGACGTATCTCTTTAGAGGTTTTCGGATAGGATCCAGTCTCATGGTGGAGTTTAATCAAATTATGTTCAATTATAGAGATAAAACAAAATGAACTTCAGTAATGAAATTTTTAAAAAATGTAACTTCTTAATGCAAACATATTTTATCCTTTCAGGGCTTAGATAATGGTACTACATCTGATTATGTTCTAGGTAATCTCCGCATATTTTAACATTCCTTTTTAATGCTATGTTCTTGTTTGTTCAAGTTTATTTCTTATGCTTTCCATAGTAACTGATACTTTTCGTATAAGTATTGTTTTGATCATGATGATGATGTCGAAATAAAGTTGTCGCTGCAAACGCTGTTTCCACAACTGTACATAAATAAAACCAATACAGATACAGCTAAATGCAATTTGAATACACTTTCTTGACCTTTAGGGTTTAAAAGAAAAACAATCAAGGGTAAATACGTGACAATAACACACACGACTTACTTCTTAATATCTCCAGATATAAATAATATAGAAAATGAATCTACCTAAATACGTGACGATCTTAACGACTTTTGTGTCCAGTATACATTAATTTCGTAGCATCGTTGACAGTAGCTCATTATTAAACGTCAACTGGACAGCATGACATCACTGTAGGGATGAGAATGAAAGGCACACATCTGATCGCGAATTGTACCTTTTGTAAGTTTTCGTGTTATAATTGTTTCATATATGTATAACTAACGCACACCTAATGATATACTATTAGTTGCTAGTACTTGATATTAAGTTTAAATAATTTAAATGTGTTCTAATCTATACGAAAGTTGTATTGTCTCTGCAATGTACTGCATTCTTTTGTGCTACGTGTTGTCTACAAATGTTTGTTCCAATAAGTCATTATGTCCCATTATGGATAATTAACACACATTTTATAATTAATTCGTATCAATCATTTGTAGACTGTAGTATAGAGGTCAAACGTATATGATGTTAACAAGAGAAAGTATCATCGTGACAGCCTTCGTTACGAAACAAAAACCAAATTATCAGTTTTATCATCAATGACACCTGTCTTTCCTTTAAAGAAAAGAAAAGATACTAGTCACTTTTTTATTACTTTTAACATCATAAATTTGAATACATGAACGGATGAATTATCGGTCTTGTTAGGTTAACAAATTTAAAAAGCCTTTAAAACAATGGTATCCATATATTGCTTATGGAGGTCTCTTATTTTGCTTCAACCTTATGGTTCAACAAATTTTTCATAAATCAGGGAATCAAACTGAATTATGATACTATAGAATCAAAAGTAGATTTAATAATAGATTATCATATTAGATAAACACTTTCATATAAAAACAAAACAGAAATCTACCATAGAAGAACTACATCACAATTGTACATTTTCAGATCAACACTACCTAAATAATTCATCTCAACAGAAGGAATGGTAACTGTAATGCCATTTGATATGCGCATATCGATGTACATATACAAATATCATAAACCTTGTCATATGACAACATTGTATGCTTTAAAACATATAACTAATTTTTTTAATGAACTAAATAAGATAAAAAATAGTTTTCATTTGATAAAACAAGAAACAAAACTACAGTTCATTTGTTTGTGACTAAAGTTGTTCGCGGCTTCGGTAATGCTCCACGATGTCCACAATCAACCTTTAATTCATGAACGTCTGTAACTTTATTTCCCAATAGGTATGTTAGATGTTGTACCTATTGCACTGAACTTTTGATTATGTTCGCAACAGTTTGTTCCATTATGCTCGCACGTTCTATACTATCCATAGCCTCTGGTCCATGAAGTCTACAAGCTTATGTTCATATTTGAGGTGCTGCGGCATTAGATCCAATTATTTTCAGTTCCATCATGTCATCACTTCCTTTTATTTTTACGATTGTATGTTCCAATAAGTCCACATACGTTATTATATCAGCAGCATTTTGTTCTAGTATATGCTTACGTTCCATTATGTCTTTAAATTTGTTCTAATCTGTCCTATATTCCCATCCTGTATGCATGTTTTACTCCATCATATTTCATATTGTTGCCAATTTTTTGTTTCAACATGCCGTTACATTTCAGTATACATCGGTACATCCAGTTGAGTCGAACAGTTTAGATTGAACCGACATTGTTGCAGTAACATTGATGGACAAGGAAAAATTAGATTTTGCTCTGTAAGACCAATTATCGTGCAGTACTTGTAAACTCTTTTGGTGCCATTGTTGCGTACAGTTTCCGTACCATACCATTTCTAATCGTTTCAACTGCCAAGTGTACAATTCCCGTCTCCTACCGTTTCTAACTATTCATAAATAGTAATCTCTATCTGTTATCCAGATTCGGCTTTCTGCTTTAATCAAACTGTAACGAAGTTAATGTATTCCTCGCAAATTATATTAAAATGATAATAGGTTCTACATACTGATCACAGTCGTTCAAAGAGTTTTCATCTGGTAACGTACTGCTTTGCACCATATCTTACTGTTCGTACTATTCCGTACTGTATCAATCTGTCTTCAAAATCGTACTGTCTCGCCATCTTACTGTTTCCAAACGTTTTCGTGTTATGTGTGTGTATGTGTGTATGATTTGGATTTGTAACATATTTTAACAATTTTTCAGTCATATCGCTTCGATGTCTGCAGTGTTGCAGTTTATAGTGATGTCTAGCACTGAGGCATCATGCCGCAGACATGTAGCATCATGTCCCACACAGTCATATTATCCTGACACCAGGCCGATCAGTCCTAACACTAACCCCTTAATTCTGAGCGCCTAGAGAGGCGGATGTTTGGTATGATTCGGCCGTGATTCGAACCCGCGACCTACCTTATCCAAGTCGGACCCTGCATCCCCTGGAGCGGTTCTAACCATTTTCCTACCGTACAGTAACGTTTGCCTACTGTACCATCTTCATACCGTTTTCATTGTAGCAAAACATAGTAAAAGTACTGTAGCGTATTGAATTGTGGATTATAAATTATATTATCACATTTTTTATAGTACGTCAGTTCGAACGTAGGTTTCTTTCTTTCCAAATCTCTCGTGCGCACTTCTATTATAGACCCAATCGTATGCACTAAAATCGATTGCCTCAAGCCTAATTTCAGAAAGACTCAATTTAAACTCGGAGCTACCGTTTACTACATTTTGTCCAGTACATGCAATCAATGCAAAAAATATAACTTCACAAAAAATGCACGTTGGTATAAAGATGCAAACAAGGATTGTTTATTATAACAAATATGTCTATTCTGATCAATAATGGGGTTTTCTGTCTTTCCATTTTTAGATTTTATTCTTTCTTACCTATTCCGAGTGTAACATTGAGCTGTTTCGTCGTGGCAATAAATGTTATTACATTTATATATAATATTATTATGTTAGAACTAAGATAGACAGATGCAGACTCTATGACGACATATGTGTTAGTACGGTTAAATATCTCCCATTCCATGCTTCCTAATAGGGCTAATGCTAATCAAAGGCCTTAAAGAATGTAACTACAAGAGTGTATCTGGCAGCTAAGCCTGTAATATTAATACAAACAAACAAATGGTCTACATGGACTGTGGCATAAAGATGAAACAGCTAATGATAGTCGGTACGTTCAGATTACTTTGACATTATGGTTGCTGCAACAACGAATTCTAATTTGAATTGGTCGAAGTAAAAGCAATGTATATATCTTTTGAAACAGAGTATATGCCAATTGAAAAATAGAAGTATATGACATGAAACTTGGATGATATGAAGAAAAAGCATGTTTCAACCAGTTTGCAACTCAAGCATTATCAGTTTAAGCTGTAAGTAAATATTCATGTGCACATGGTCATGGTGTAATTTAAATGCAATGTAGATTACATGGTGATTGTTACCATTCATGATTAAATTCAAAATTATTTGTAATCATGTTGTAATTTAAAGCTGGTGATTACATGGCTTTTGTTGTCGTAATTGATTCGATTACAATTAAGGTGTAATCATGACATGTATAATTACAAATATTTGTTTTTACACAGAAATTTATAGCAATCTGTTGCATTTTGTGTTCATGCAAATTGTAACCACTGACGTAAAATTAAACAATCTACCACAAAGATATAAACTAATGCAAAATTTAATCGGTCATATTTTGCGTCGTCTCTAGTTGTAACAACGGATGCAACCTGCAAATCAATTACGATTTTAACTTTAGCTGACTCAAAATGAAACTAGACATATAACTGATTACGTTTGGTTTTTCCCAACTTGTAAACATCAAAGTAAAAATGCTAGAAAATTTATATTTTGGCACGATTCAAAAAGAACCAATTTGTTATAAATTCATATCGTACTTACGTATGGCCGTTTGGAATGATTTCATTTGTTGTTTGTTTAACGGCACGTTTAACACATTATTGACTAGATCAGGCCCTGTAAATAAGAGATAAATGCCTTTGCTAAGGATACATTGAGGTAGCCGACATGGCTTGTGTGGACGTGTAACGAGCCTGCGACCTTTTGGTTACAAGTCCGACGCTCTACCAACTGAGACACTGCGGATCCCACAGAGATATTGAAATAAAACTTTTCTTGCATTTGAATCCTTTCAATTTAAAATAATTAACGTAAAAATCCACTGCACTATAGACAGGTGAATTCAAGTTGGCATACGTCATTCGCCATACAAGTATCCCATGATGAGTTCTTGAATGACTCCACGATTCATGCTCCAGCGGCATAAACATTATCCAACACTATTGAGCTCGTTACTTCAAAAGATTCATAAACTCTTACGGCTGTCATTCCCTCATTTTACCACCTGTACGATTATGCATCTATAACATTATTCACACCCTGTCATAACGAGAGTTATATATGCGGTAGGTGATTACATTTTGTGCCTGACTTAGTGATTACATTCTGCTTTTTGCTGTTAGTGATTACGTTTAGTATTTATGGTTGTAATAGGCGTTAACGCAAAATGAAACTAAGTGTGTGTGTGTGTGTGTGTGTGTGTGTGTGTGTGTGTGTGTGTGTGTGTGTGAGTGTGTGTGTGTGTGTGTGATTTGAATTTTAACGTAGTTTTAACAAGTGTTCAGTCATATCGCTACGATGTCTGTGGTGTGGCAGTTTATAATGATGTCTATCCGTGGGGCAACATCCCACAGACAAGTAGCATCCAGTCACATTACCCTGACACTACGCCAAACTGTCCTTACACTAATCTCTTAATTGCTAGTACCATTGTTATAAGTCTTTGGTATGACTCGTCCGTGGTTCGAACCCGCATCTGAGGCGTGCTCTCTAACCATTTAGGCCACCGGAGCGGTCGATTATATTTGCGTTAGGTTAAAATCTGCGGCTCAACATGTTTCATCTTGTAAAATTCACCGCTATTTGTGACTACAATGAGAAGTTCCGTCATAAGCACAACATATCTAATAAAACTGACACGGCTTTCCACAAATATAAAATTTATTTTTGTACTTCATATCGTATCATCTAATCAGTGTATAAACTTTATATTTGTTACTTCACGTTTTATCATTTAATCAATTTATATAACTTATATGTGGTCATTTAAACATTACATAAATTTTATATTTAATATTTCACTCCATGGCAGCTTATCATGCAATCATTAAATAAATGTATATTTGGTACTTCGCATCATAACATTTAATCATGATATAAAATGCGTATATGGCACTTCACTCCATAGAATTTTTGTAATTAATTTGTTGTCTTTAAAGGCTCTGATTGAACCTATTAAATTTAACATTTTAACATAGAGAACATGTTCAAAGGTTGTATGAAGTAGAAGTATAAACAGAAATGAACTTATGTGTGTCTGTCTGTGCGCTGAACTGCTAATTTGGCAAATTCACATGGTATAATCGTTTTGTATTATAATGGCCTTCGTCATTTTTGGGGCATGTTGGAGTGTAGAGTCAAGTATAAACAGATAGCAAGAAGGAACAATATGTCTAATTCATTAGAACATGATTTCAATAAAACACGTTTGGCGGTAATTCAATAATTCAGCAATACCAAATTTTGGTACTCTAAGCCACTTATCTAGCACGCAGGCTAGCGGATTTGTTCATTTCCGTTTTATTTTTAGCATAATATACTTAAATCAGGTGATGTTGTTGTTGTTGTTGTTGTTATTGCTGTTGTTGGGTCAGAATAAGACACTTTTCCCAGAAAACATACGTCATATGTGGACATGGCTAAGTGGTGGCTTGTATCTCTCTTACCTGTTCAGTCCTGAAAACTTGAAGATAAGTGAGTCGCCGCCGCACAGAAGGTATGCAGACGATTTTGAAAAATGAGTGTCGGGAATGGTTTGCCCAGTGGAAACAACGCATATTATTGTAGTAGAATACTAGATTAATGGCCGTAAAAACGAAATCACGTTTATGGACATGTGATTTTTATGAATGAGCAGTGGACACGGTAACTTTAGTATGCAGGAAAATATAGTAAACATTGTCATATTCTGGCTCAGCTCAGCGACAACCGATTCAAGTATAAAGTACTGGAGATGGCATTTTTTATTTGAGTCTTGGTATTTTCATTTCAGAAATCGCTTATAAAATCAAGCAACATCTGGTAAAAAATATCGACAGACTTACAATGTTGAGATCATTCCTTCTACGCGTTTTATCTAGGACTTAAGAAAAAATGTATGCTCCTGATTTGTCAGTCATTGTAGGTGAGCCTTTTTGTTGATTTAATTAGATGATATAAAGCACGATTTATATAAAGCATAAGTAGAGGTAACATATTTCAAAGCGACTCTATGTAAATGGTAAGTCTTATGTGGTGCAGGAATATTTAGATGCATTGATGGGAACCTTAAATCAGTTTGTACTGCACAGTCAAATTCAAGTTCCTTATCGTCGACTGATTCCCATTTTACTCAACTCTGGCCTCCGTAGTCGTCAGTTATTTTGCTCGTTTAACGTTTGGCTCAACCTTTGAAAAAGAAAACAAATTAAAATTGAATCGGAAATTACGTTCTATATTTTTCCACAAACTTTGAATGTAAATGTTCTTTGCTTGCCCTGTAATTTAACTAACCCTAAAGCAACAATGGATAGAACCAAAAGAAAATTTCCAATGTCTTTCTTCACTCTCACTTATGTCATTCACTATTTAAGAAAACAAGAGAAGAAGAACATCACCTCCGTGATACAATGACTCCAATTTTCGGCACTGAAAACGCGGCAAAAATATAGTCGATTTTGGTACTGCATGAGAAGCAACATACAAATTTTGTATCTGAGGCTTTGGGTGATATTAATATTTTCGGATCAATTTTATATTATAGAGTGAAAGCGTAACAATTTTCAAGACACAGTTAGGTAAACATATGTTCGGAAGCAAGGACAGTTGTTGCAAAGATCTGCATTTTGTTAAGTGATGCAACATTCTCTACTCTCCAACTGGACTGGCATACACTGAAACAAAGTAGTTTAAATAAACACTAGCCACCACCACCACCACGCTGTTACCACTCACACTTACTAGTAGGTTTTCTTCCATTTCCTTTAACAACAATACCGCATTTTGCATAGTACAGTATGTTACCAACAAATCGTCTGTCAAACGTACAAGAAGAAACTGATCTCCGAAACCTGGTCAGTCTGTCTTTGTTACCTCCTACAACTCGTTTCCGCCTACAGCTCTAACACATAGTACTTCTAACCCACCAGCTTCTGACGATTTATGTGCAGAATGCGTAAGTACCTGAGAAAACATTTTCAATCAGAACCTGGAACTTGAGCGGTATACATTTCTAAACGTCACATTCTGACTACCGAGGAGCACGGTTTATTTACAAAAACATCTAAATTTCATACTGACACCAGAAAAAAGATATTTTAATGAGGCTATAAACGATATTAAAAAGATTATGCGTTAAAATGGTCACTCAAAAACGAAATAAACAGCCTCGTGAATTCAAAGTCCAAAATTATTCTAGTTGGCAACCTGCTTACGTACCTGAATAGCATTTCTGACATTAGAAACAAAAACACACCTGACGTTTCGATTCAGAATTCATACCACAGTAAATCAGAAATACGGAAGTTTGCATTTTTTTCTCTCAGAAAGCAAAGTTTTGGTAATAAAGAAGGCAGATCAGGGAAATTCCACTGCTGCCATGGACCAGTGTCAGCACCTTCTGGAAGCGGAACAATAAATTAAATGGTTCGAATAATTATCAACCTCTTTCAAAAACTATTTATCGGGTTACAGCCAAGGATAGATTATGATCGACCTTAGGCTAATATGAGGGAAAGCCTATGTATGAATTAAGAAGTCATTTAACTCATTTTATTTATGTAAAACTAACAGATTTATTAGACTCCGATAAATTCATACAATATCACTTTATTATGGAATGGAGGCTCCACAAATATGTGAGGGCATAAGGCAATAGTCTATTTACCTGTTAGTCAAATATGGCCCTGGATGCGGCATTGGAAGTCAGACCTGAATTTCGAAAAGTATGTGAAGGCGTTGTTTTGGACAAAAGAGAATTCGACTACTTTATTTCAAATAATTCAAAACCAAGGTAATTTAATTACTTTTTAAAATTAACAAACCTATGGAAAGCTTGACTTTACCAAAGGAAGTTCCCCTAACCATGTCCATTGTTTGAGATTGTTATTTAAACCCTTTCGTTCAGAAGCAGTTTTTATGTGTTAAAGATATAAAAATATTCTGGGGAAAAAATGAATAAAATTGAACCTCCTTAAATCTTGTATTCTGCTTTCAGCATATTCAGTCTTTGTACTAACATGATCATGTTTTGGATGCTTGTAGAAAGATGATGCTTTATAACTTGGATTCACCGAACGATGAAAATTTACATGTACTGTAAATTTGTCTTGAATAGGATGGATGGGTTTGCTTTTTACGTTGCATCAGAACAATACGTCCATACAGTTCTAAAATAGTAAATTATAAAAATATATTATTTGGATTAATTATAAACCTAAATCAATTAATATTAGAGAAGGAAACTATATTAACTGGTAATGTGAAATATTCCAAAAGCTGCAAATTAAGCACAATATATTTCTAATCAGGAAAAAGTAAGCATTGATTAAAATCACTCATATTATCAAATGAGTAATCAAGTAATATTTGATTACAGATATCTGCTTCCTGGAGGAAATGTCATACATACACTTACAGCGTCAAAAAACTCTTGCATATTTTTAACACTTTAGTATCGATCACGTGTAGGTTAGAGGTCTAAAAGTCAAGACGAATGTTTTACAGTTCATTGCAACACACAAATTGGGCTGGATCCTTACACTTCCTGATGAAGGAACGAATTATGAGAGTGTGTCCAAGTCAAAAACGTGCAGCATCCACTTCGTCGTCATGGACTGGTTTATAGAAAAGGTACTTTTCACCTCAAGCAGGTTTGAATAAATGAAGATTTTTATGGGCGGCATTATTAAATGATACGTGCCACCTATTAAATAATAACTTAGTAGTATGAGACTTAAATCAGACGGTTGGAGTGATCGGACAATTTTGGCAGCTCGATTTGCTTCTTCAATACCTTTGATACCGACATAACTGAGTAGCCATCGGAAAATTTAGATGGTGAGAGGTAGATATATTGGTTTACTTGACACGAATATTTGCAAAACGTTTTTTTTTTACCACTTCCTATTGTGAAGTGACTGAAGTAGACAATGAGAAAAGAATATTAACTTTAGAATATTTTTGTTTTTGATTCAGTTCAAAAGAAAATACGTTTTGAATTTCATATGGAAAAAGGCCTTGATCTTTCTTACACTCTCCGAATTGACTTTTGATATCGTATTCAACAACTATACTACCGGATTCTCAGATTCTTACTAACTTCGGTGTCTTAAATGACTGATTTCCCGACCAGTCCAATGATGGTCCTTTTAATAAGAAAGGAAAACGTTTGCATAAACGTTTTGTCTCTTCCAGAGACTCGACAACCAATAAATGAGAAATGGGAATACTTGGCATGTTTTTACGTTCCTCTTCGGAATCAGACTTTGGTTTCTGTCGTTTAGCGGTTGTGTCCTGTTTCTGATTACGACACCCATGAGTGATGTAGTCAAGATTTATCAGCCTGGTGGACACTTCAACGACACGGCAACCATGTTCTCAACCGCCAGGGCCACACAAATGGTAAGACCTCCCGTTGGACACATCAAGCTACCGTCTTCTATGAAGTTTTGAAAGGATAGTTTAGACGAAATTGTGGAATACGAAAGCGGCGGTATCAAACGAGATACAACAAGATAAAAATGGAATAAATTAAAAGGACTTTCTATGGTTAGTCTTGACTATTTGTCCAGCTGAAGATTTGGCCAAAGAATTGGGTTGCATCTGTTCCGCTAACAGTATTCTCTACTCCAACGACACGTGACTCAACCCAAGGCTAACAGTTTGACTCCCCCCCCCCCCAACCGCCCCTTCTTGCGACATGCAGAAAGAACGCATCGGTCCTATTCTAGAACCCAGAAGCAGTAGGGTGGGTAGCTGAATACAAGAAAGAAATGTTTGCTAGCGCCAAATATCTGCCATTTTTATTGCTGACATTTTTCCATTTGGACCAATTAGGATGAAAACTCAACGATTTCTTAACCGGATGAATAACCATCATTCATTAATTAATATTAAAACTAAATTTAGGACATAAGCTGTGGACTTCTTACAGATATAAAATGGAAATAATTTAGCAAAGGGATATAGTCTAGATGCTATGGTATACTTCAAAGTTTCTGACACTCATCAGCTGCTACACTGAAATAGCTTTCATATACAGCATACGTTCAGGAGCACTGTTAAATCCCAAATAAATACTGAGGTTCCGCCAGATCTGAAACCATAAACAAGACAGTTTTATTACGCTTGCTTGTTGTATTTAGGTAGACAGAAAAAGTGAGTACAAAATCACTGAATTTTAAAAAATGCAATATAAGACATTAAGAAGAATAAATTTAGCAACCAAGCACACGACATAATTCCGTTTTCTTGTTCGTTTTAATAGATATGTAGCTTCGGTATCAAATGATGGTAGAGAATATTTTACAATAATATCATGCAGCCTTCAAAACATCCACTTTGGTTTTATGAAATCCAAACTACGGACTCTTATCGCATTCCAAGAACTGCATCTGGATTAATTATTACAAAATAACTTAAACTATAGAGGGTTGAATTATAGATTGGTGAATTGTGCCTGCAATACAGCGTTATATATTCCATACTAGGTACGTTTAATTTTAGCTGGGTACACTTTCTACGTTTTTAAAATATTCTTTCTATATCTCTTTATGTTGTATACGTATATAAGCCCTGATCAGTCAATAAAATCGATTGCATGAAAATCTTTAAAATAAACTAATTTGAACACACTAGAGTTTTCATTTTTGCCATCGCAGGCTCAAAAATACATACCGTTTTCGTTACTGTAATTGCTTAAATCAAACCGATGTGTGATCTAGAATTGACCATCGAGGTTGGATATAGGCTGCCAGAAATTGAATTAGCAACCGTTAAAGATCCAACCGAACCTTAATGATTGTCCCTATATTGACGAGATGCACGGTAAATAAATTATTAATTATGCCTTGCAATATTTCTGAAATAGGTAGTTCAAATACGTGTCCTGTTTACTATTCACTCGAATTTGATCAACTATGTGGCACTTTTAAGTTTAACCTCTATTTGACCTTAACTCCATGTTAGGAAAAAACTGTGTCAGACGACCGGTAAGGGAAGAGATATCAAGGAATGAACATTTGATGCGACAAATTAAACATTGGTATCCAAGAAAAATCAAATAAATAAATAAATATATATATATATATATATATATATATATATATATATATATATATATATATATATATATATATATATATATATATATATATATATATATATATATATATATATATATAAAGAATACAAATGATATGGCGCACTGCATCCAGCAAGGGATCGCGTGTGTCAGGGATTGATTAAGATAAATGCAATAAACTGACAACAAACAGTGCGAAACTAGTAACTAGCTAGCCTGAGCGATTTCGACTCTCTTAGTAGGTCTTTTTCAAAGGCAAATACAAAATATAGACAAGACGAACAAATAAAACAGAAAAACGGTTATGTTTGCGAAACTTTACATGGCTGTTTCTACAGGAATTCAACCTTTTGACTCTATTATGTGGCAACTAGTTTATTTCAGCTTGTCGCTGATACTGTATAATTATCAACATACTCTTGCACCATGATAAACCAACAGTATAAGTAAATAAAATTGTTCTATACCAACGCTTGAAAAGCTATGTTATATAAGACCAAACCTTAAATTAATTGATGTATATTTAGTATTTATCACTTGTACCCATCGCTATATCCGACATCACGACAGGCTACTTAATAGTGCAGGAAACTGTTTGAAAAATAGTTCCCGACACGTCTGACCTAGTGCTCTTTTAGTGCACTTTCCTTCTTATAGCCTTTATCGTAATATGTGTAACAAATGATGTCATCCAGAAAATATGTCATGTATTGTAATCATGTAGCATTCTACCACTGTTTGAATACGTTTATGGATCTTATTGTGCAGGATGTTGCTTTTATGCGAACTATCACAATTGCAATTTCGCCCGAATTTGTGTATATCATTAAGATTGCTTTGTACAACCTGTGCGTATATATGCTGCAAATTAACCCTTAATAGACCCAAATTGAGCAAACGCAAGTCTTACTGCTCCAGTATATTTTTTAATTTATTTAACCACAATTATATCATTATATATATTTATCTATCTTTAATGCTTTTTTAACTATTAACTTTTCACTTTAATCAAAACGTTTTGCTAAATGTGGATTTTTCTACCAATTGAATCTCTCTCGATATTTGGTCTTTAAATCGACATTTTACCACTTCTTAATCCCATTTTATACAGGGAATCTTTATCTGCTCTAGAATCAAACATGGTGCACCGCTTATTGTGTATTCTTAAGACGGTGTGACTGTCGTGTTCGTTAGCCGCATAATTAACTTTGTAAAACGCGTTTTTATTGTCCTTTGTTATTTTCCATGCGATGTCTGGGTGAATGTTTCGCCTAATCTAAAGACTATGTCCTGCTTTTGCAGTCAGCAGCATAATGTATTATCTCGCACAGATTATTTTATTGTCATGTCTTGTTTCAGACCATATTTCTAATCGCGCTGTAACTTTTACCGGCCGTTTTAGTGCGCATTATTTATGAGGTGGTTCTCAATTATACAGAACTACATTATTTGGGATTCTTGTACGTATCACCGCTCTTGCTTACCAACAATTTTACATTCCGTATAGATTAATATGCTAAATTATATTTAATGTGTATGTTTAAAACCTTCGCAACAATCAACTATTCACTGTGGGACTCGGTGCCTTAGTACACTAACGGGGGGAGGGGGGAGCGGACGGAGCAGTTTACTTGGGCGCCAGATGCCTTGAGCGCCAAAACAACGGGTGCCAGAGGTGTTTGGTGCAAAATCTCCTTTGGGCCATCATCATCGGCTCGGGCACTATTCACACTTAGTTTTCAACATTTGCTGTGTTTTCATGCATTTAATAGTTGATAACACTCCATTATTTTGGCTCACACACCAATAATATTTTCAAGTAATGAGTCATTTTTTATGTGTTAATCGGTTCATTCAACGCTCTGCAGCTTGACAGAAACTTAGAATTCATTTACGATCAATAAATTAGTGTGTGGTCCAGCAAGTTTTATGTTCTTTTCTTTAAATAGGTGAAAAACTTAGGTCTGATTCGTGAATGTGAATAAGGAGTGGAACTGCATATCGATGTGTAGAAAGCACCAATAAATGCTTTCATCTAGCGACTCAGTGGTCGAGATATGTTCCTTTATTGGGATATGAGATTTATTTTTAGATGTTTATTAGGACTGCCTGGTTTAACCTGTTTTGACTGGGTCTGCATATCCGTGTGTAGGATGCACCTATGTATGTTACAATTCAGAGACAATGGAGTATTGTAAACGATGCGAGTAGTCCAGAAATGTTCTCGTGGGTAGCGATACGATGTACCATTTTCTAGGGTAGGTAACCTGCTATTTAAACACATGAAAAATCTGCGTAGAGTGGAAACAAGAATCGTGACTTTTTCACCGTGTTAAATATACAGAAATACTGTCCCTGTTGTAGTTCTTCACAGAACAAGTCTACTAAAAGGTACTTACGTAAATATGTATGGTTTTGAAGCAATAAAAATATTGATTTAATAAGCGAATTCTACTTCTAGAGAGGTGGTTTAATATTAAATAAAGCAATGTATTCTAATCTCTCCCATCCTCACGAAACAGTATTCGAATGGAAACAAATTATTTCTCTGTTCTACATTTCTACATTCCTGTTTCCTTTTTGAAGAATAGTATATTTTCATTTTTGGACCAATTCAGACATTTTACGCTTTGCGGACTCTAGGATCTGCTGCTTTTAATTAAAATAAAATTAAAGCAATACAAGTTGGTCTTTAATGTACTCTTATTATTATACCAACATTCGTTAACAAAAGCAGAAAAATATTTCTGTACCGTTATCAGTTTTGTTTAAAGAAAAGGAACATTTGCAAGGAACATAATGAAATGCATGCTTAAAATTCGTATTTACATATATAATCTATATAAAGCAAGCGATTAGATTAAAATATAATCCAGTATTGACTTTTATGTAAGATAAGGATTATTCAAAAGCTAAACTCCATCGAATCTAATACTGGTTAAGATATATTTGTTTCAGGACGTACCTCATATCATTGTGTCCATGCATGTTCTAGCTTATTAATGTAATGAAGCAGTGGATGAGAATAGAAAGCAAAATAAATCTCCCGTTCAAGCGGAAGATCGGCGGACATAGCCTGATACAACTAAAAAAAATCAATCACTTTTGACTGGGTTTACCGTTTAAAATGCTTCAAACCTGAACAGAACCTCCCAAACAGAACAAACAGCTAGCTCAAGCAAAGGTATCCCACACGTACTTGTTATTTCGAAGCACACACACCACATTTTCTCGTTAAAGCATTATAATTTATTTATTAAGAGGCAAGTAGACGACACCAATGAATCTTGTTGAAATTACTGAATTGATAAGAGGGTGCAAATAAAACTTTATATTTTATACCTACTCAGTTTGGAATGCGTTTAAATCTTTCCATCAAAAACGTGCAGATCCAAACTTAAAATGTAGGGTCACCATATCACTAACTAGCACATTCTGAGTCATATTTTACAATTACATTCGTTGGCGATCACAAGTAACTGAATATATTATCGACCATATTTTATTGCTCACACTACAACATCCGTTTGAATGCCTTTCCAACGTTTATCCATACCGTCGGACGCCATGTACTTATTTTCTCAATGACCCGATCCTGAGTATTGTTATCAACTTGATATTTAACTTGGCGAGACAACCCTTTTGTATAACAACAATGTGTGTTTATTTGTAATTTGGGTCTTCAAGAATCAAGTGACTCGATGGATAGGAGCACATTGTTACGGGACAAAATGCCCTACAAGATCCCGTGCACACATTAGCAAAAACAGCTATACAATGCGAGAGACTCTTACATTTTTGAAGGGATATTCAGTTAATTTACTGATACTCATATAAATACCCCTATATTCTTAAATTTGCTAATGTTTTAAACATTGCAGTTCGAACACTTATCTAAATTAACATATAAATCAAATTCTGAAACACGGAAATACTTTTTACCCTATATACATAGACGATGTGAGATAACAGGTCATTTAGTAATTTTTATCTGTAAGACAACATCATCATCTGCAGGAATCTAAATTCCGTCTGAATTTTGTACTGCAAATGCCATACTTATTTTTTCCATGAGTGTAAAAAAAACACATTTAAGTTCGAAGTCAAGATGTCATTGCAGAACATATCATACCTGGAAACAAAATTTAGCCCTTTTAAAGGTTCATAAAAGAATCTACTTCAGACAAGCAAAACATTATCTCATACATCAAACATAGCAACCATTGAATTAACAGATGTAGCAATAATGCTGCACATTAACAAGATGATGCAACTGAATGCAATCATTTGGAAAATTGATGAATTCGTATCGACGTTAAGACTATTTCTGAACATACAACTTTCATAAATGATTCTAACTGAACTTTCACTGTCCGTTGTTTAATTGAGATATCTGACTTTTCATATAAATTCCTAATAATTAATTGTTTGAGCATGTTAAACATTTGACACCTTTTCTATTTACACACGAGCAATATATCTTGAATAATCTTGCTTCTATTACAGATGACATAGATAATATTTGTATTTACAATGATTGCATACACCTAGATGGAGTTATAAAAGTAAATCACTCTATATCTGTCCATTCGTGCGCTTTAAATTGTTCATCGTTCCGTTTTATGCTATTCTTTATGGCACTATTTTTGTCAGGTTTTATATATCAGTTTGAAAAACACAAAATTCATGTGTTCCTCATCGATACTAGAACTTATTGATCCCATTGGATATCAGGCTGTGTGATCTTTATATCTTGACCAGTTATAAGGATCTCGTATTTCACTTCTTGTATCAGGTATCGAGATAAATATCAGATGCACAAAAAGGATTTTCTTCGTGCACTGAGTAACCGGCAGACACAGGCAATTTACTTCTACTGTCTTGCATCTACAATCTATGATCCTGTAAACTGAATGCATAAATTCATACATTTCCTTTCCTCCTCTCTAAATATTTGCATCGTCCGAGCGCAACGATGAATAATAATGTATGCTAATTATATAAATTTGTTTATACATTTCGTTATGCAGTGTGCAGATTCTAAATGATATATATTCGTAATATTTTTTTAGACTGTTACCTGTCTTAAAATTCTTGATGTCGTCATTTTAATGTATCCCCAAAACCTTTTTAAGGTAATTGGTCAATTAAGAGAGTCATGGCATTCATGACATGTATAGCAAGGAACACACGGAAGATACACTACACAAATGACAATGCATGCATCAGTTCTATATAACCATTTCAGCATAGGCATGTGAAGTCCAATCATTAATTTAATGTGCAATCCAATTTAACAATATACAATCCAATTTAACAATGTGCTATCAAGTTATTAATGTAACTGTATCTGAGAAAGACCTTTAGCTTGATGGTGTCAATTGGTATGTTACAAATTGACTAATTTACTACGAGGATATATATATATATATATATATATATATATATATATATATATATATATATATATATATATATATATATATATGGGACAGAAATATCAGCAATTACGTTAACAACTAATCCCAGTTATACAACGGTAAATATTGTTTCATATTTTTTGCTGATCCTTCATTTCCAAATAAAAGAGTTATTGAATTAATGTTAAGTTTTAGAATGGAGACTTTCTCAAACAATATATGTATTGATTAAAATATTTATCTTCACCCAAGGATGAAATTGTAGTCATTTCCTACAAGATGTCAACGGGAACAGTTGGGCAATTCCTTGTCGGTAGAAGTAATTCCTTCCATGCATTTACCATATATTGCAGGAAAACTGAATCCGGTAAACGAGGTCATAATGATATTTCAGACTCCCTGTATAGTTCGAACATATGTCACAACTTGGCGTGTAGTGATTCTCAAAGCCAGTTCAGTAACAATTGCAACAGTTAACTTCTCTCCTAACTGTACGAAGACTATATCAAGCATCATACTTGCAAGGCCTCTACCGTTGAGGTATTGTGAGCGACAAAATAAAAACACGTGTATTTAGTATGTTACTTTTTTGTAACCAGTAATTTCTGTAATTATGTATCGTAATTGTGGATATTGTACATGCAAATTTCCAATAAGTCTTACGATTGAACATCGAGTGTAGTCTTTAAAAACAACGACTATTCAGAAAACAGCTACAACCAGGCAAATAAAACATGACAGCCTGTCATTCTAGCTGGGGGAAAAGATTACAAAAACAAAGACAAATCGGCTACATGAAAGATTAATGACTAAAAGCAACAATGTAAAGAGAAAGTAAAAGATCTTAAAATGAATTGAATTTGTTTTTATTCTCTGTGTTTGTGGGGTTGAGTTATTTTCATTTTAATTAAAGGATGAAGCTTGTATAATTTCTGCTGCAGCTAACGGATAAGAATTCTTAGATATACGGTGGGCTTCATTTCCTACGACAATGGTCCATTTTCGCACTTGAGTTATCCAATAGCTCTAAAGGTGCTAAATATGAAGGATATATTGAAAATTAATGATTTATTTTCTATACTCGCTTATCAATCTTTCTACCTGGAAATTGCAGAAGGCAAGAGGGTGCTATAAAGCAAGTTTTGTGATAGAGAGAAGGAGTGGCATATCCGCATATAACTTGAGACCCATGTATAATTTTGCTTAAAAAATAATTAAAAAAACAAAGAACGATATACCCTCATGGATGTTACATTATTACTGCTGTGTAACTTAATATGCAATCCATTAAACACTTCAAACTATTTTATGGACATTAAAATGTAGAAAGAAAATAAATTGATCAAACGAACGTTAATTTTACAGTACAGTTTATAGTGAATATGTATAGTTTGGGAGAAAATGTTTAAATTATATGGTAAAATTATAACGTTCCCCTAGGATAGTCGACCTGGGAAACGTGGTCTAAGGGAGACAATCTACTTTTCCTTTCCCAAAGTTACTTAAAGGGTGAAAACGAAATTGTGGAGTTATTCAAGACATTAAACATACGGAACGGATTTTGGTCTGCAGTCTGATTTTCTTTCACAGATTCGTTGATTTTGAATTATGGTAGTGAGTTCAATTAAATTTTGCTTGTGTTAAAATAATAACTAATAACCTTAACATAAGTTCATAACAAAGTGAATCAGGATTTAGTCATCTCAGTTTGTATCGTTATTATTGCTGTTTGACAAGGCACTCGTCGCTTAAAACATTTTCCAGGATTATGCATCTTTTACAAGTGAAGAACAAAATGCGTTTCTATTGGAAAAATAAACAAATACCAAACCTTGAAATCTACAACTGTCAGATTTTGTGTTTTTTTAACGATCTTATAATTGCAAATATGTGCGTGATGCAAATTGCATTAGTCCGGTCTTGATTCCAGCTCAGATCCAATGAATTTTATCAACAAAATGTATGAAATAATCTATTATAGTCGTGCAAAATACCAAAATTTATATCTTTAATTACGTTTCAATAATCTCTCTCTCTCTCTCTCTCTCTCTCTCTCTCATGCATAATGGAGAGTCTACGGGGAAGTTTGTGTGGAGTTAAAGAGAAACAGAAAACTGAACTTGCACCAAGTAACCTGCATAAACGTGCGACTTCATGACGGTATGGTATAGAAACTATATGTAATTTGAACACAGCGTTCACGATGTCAATTATAAAGTTGCATTAGAGTGTCGAGATTTGCGCGTATATGTATCGGTTAGGAGGAAGACACTATAATCTATTTAATGCTTTGTTTGTTTTTCTTTCTTTCTTCATAGTTTAAATCTATTTCATATTTTATTTCTTTTCATTTCTTTCATCCTATTTTATAAAACCATTTATATGGGTCTAAAACCAGATTATTTAATTTTTAAATGTATGAAGGCCGCTCTGCCGTCTCTCCAAACTTTCTCAGAATCTCGCTGTGTGAGTTGAATCCATATTTTCATGAGGGCCAGACTTTCCTCGAAAGGGCACCAAAGCAAAAACTCCTTGTGTCTCTTGATTTAAAGTGTGCATAATACCTAATAAACTTGCGCAAGAATAAAACGATGGTCAAATTTTTTAAAGTTTTTGTATCACAGTGTGGGTACGTGTGTGTACGTTTTTCTGGTCGGGGTGTCCGGCCCTTCTCCCTCCCGATTCCTCTCTCTCTCTCTCTCTCTCTCTCTCTCTCTCTCTCTCATTCTTAAAAAATGCTTAGAATGTAACAGTATTATTGTTGAACATCTTATTTTCGCTATTAGCAATACATACATTCTTAAAGTATTTTACGTCGTATGAATTTCAATGTACTGGATTTCTAACATAAATTATATAAATATTCCACCGTTTTAAGTGAAAATCGTTATCAAAATAATTGTAATTTAGCTTTTGTTTAGTTAGTCTAATCGATATAGCAGACTATTTTCTTTTGTTTTCTTGTAACCTTGAATTCTCCGTAACCCTTAAAGAAAATCAATCCCTATTATATGTATGTCTGGAGTGGATACAATAATGTGTATACGTTATTGTTTTGAGCGACACTGGTTTCATTGATTATACATATGTACGTCTGATAGCTACCGGCACAAAAGACAACTATGCGGCCTCAAAAACCTTGAAGATACATCACCAAAATTAACAGGTTTTAACTTACAAAAACTTGATCTCATATTTACATTGTCTAGAATCGTATGTCTGCTTTTACCGATGACAAATGTCAGACATGTATTCAACCATAGTTATCGTCTTATCAATAAACGGCTAATTTTAGGTACAGGTTCATTTAACATTGCTTGTTGGAGGCTATGACTGGTCATTTAAAATACTTATCAACAAGATATAAATTCTTTTCGTTACATGATCCGTCTGTCTGATTGTCCATAATGATGGACGCGATGAGCTAGTTTTGCAAATGACCCGTCCCTGAACCTGGTCTTTGTATAAGCTTTAAACTGGGCAAGACTTCCCATTGTAGAAAGAAAAATGCATGTTTATGTGTACATGTCGCATTCGCGTTTTTGGTGTCTCTATGGTAGAGAGCACTTTGTTACAGTACAAAGTGTGCGGCCATCTCTGACAATAGCATAAGCGCTATACTACGGGGAGGGATAGTAAAATAAACTTCGTTCAGCTTTACAACAGAGGTAGGAGAAACGTATCAATGACTCCTTTTGTAGTCCCTATATTCGTTGATCGCAACATTGTAATGTATTATACGTTGTTCCCAATTTTCATTTTTACATGTTTCATTTGTTCATTTTCTGGTCAGTTTAAACCATAACAATTTATCAAAACATTTGTTGCCTTTATAAACATTGTAAGTATAAATAGAATGGAATTAAATTGCTTTATAAGGTTTTAAAATAAATATTTTTCGATGTTCTGCCAATAATGCAATTGCCATTCATTATTTCTAACTCCGTAATTGACAGCTCGGCTTACTTGGTTGTAAATTAATTCTGAAGCTTTTGACAAGCCAGACAAAATTAAAGACTATTCTAAATTTCAAATGTCCTTCTTTAAATGCCGCGCTTTTCTTAGTTCCTGACGTTTCGTGTTTGATCAGGATAGGTTTTGTACCGAAGCATGCGCAGGGATTTTATATCGTTTCTAGAGAAATCAAAGAAGTGATATGTAATTGCAGTTAATATTGGATGAGATATCAAATTATGCAAAGAATGAGATTTTTAGATTGAAACATTACTTGTATTATATCATCGAAGTTATTACAAATGAACACAGCATTTTTATCTAAAAGTTTATAAGAAATATATCAAAATTTCAAATATTTTTCTCCGTCCACCCGCCCACTCACACCCTTTTCCCACAGATACGAGGGTCATAAGCGCATTTTTTAATAACAGTACAATAGGCAGAGAGCGTAAATTCCGTACATGATTTAAATTTTAATTATCTCGTCACAAGCATTGGCAGTAATGGTTCGAACATCAGCATCAGTTCTGATGTTAGAAGAAATAATAGATTATTCCTTGCGGCCAACTCCTAATGAACTTGATCCCGAATGACCTGTAAAAGCCTAACATTGTGTGTTGTATTATGTCATGTTCGCTTATGGAGGACTATAACACAAAAAGAAAAACTTAGTAAGTTTGGTAAATGCAACTTTGAGTACCGCTTTATTTAATGTATATAATATTAAATATTTTAGCCTGTCAAACTTGTATATTTATCATTTGACGGACCGTTTGAAAAAGACTGAATTGTTAGGTATTTAAGAGTTTTAGTCATGAAAAACAATTCCTGGAATTCCTGGAATTGTTTCTACAGAGGAGACAGCAATGCAAGAGTTGAAACTATATTCATTATAATTTACATGGGCTGAGAAAGTCTAGGGAATATGTACAATATTTGGAATACATCCAAAAAATAATAGTTACATTGCTAATACCTGCAAATATCTCTTCTCCCTTTGTATTTTTTCAATTTTGACTATACCCTTCCATCAAAACATATCTAACAGCTAAATCATAACTTCCACGTCGAAAGACTCTAACCAGATGTGCATTCATCTAGATGCAGAGAAAGAATCCAGACGATCATTTATTAAAAGCATACGTGTTTAGTTACCGTTAGTCTAGCCATTACCGGTTCAATAAGAAATTGGATATGATATCTGCAATCAGTACTAGATATAAATGAAGCGATTGCCATACATAACTTGTCAACAGCTGTTTGTCTCCGAAAGCGACTATGTATATATGCTTTCTTTCATTACACTACCTAGCCGTGCGTGAAACGTTATCCCTAGCATTGGATGCAAGTCTCTCAGTCGATAAGGTACAGATAAACTTAGCAGTTATTTATATTTTTGAAAAGAAAAAACAGTTTTCTATTTTATACATTTCTTATCATTTTTACTGCATTCTGAAATGATTATGTTTAAAATCGTCAATTTAAGATATTGATCCACGACTGTAAAATTCAAATGTAAGTGCGCCTTACATATTTTCGTTTTCTTACAGGTTGTGTTCAGCTCGACTATACAATTATTTCAAGTCATTAATAACTGTATGTATTTATGCTCAATATTGTCATACTTTTGACAGCATTTGACCAGACATGCTATGAACCTATATCATGTTCAAAAGAACTCATATATATTTACCCGTATGGCTATTATGACGATTGATTAGAAGTTGATTAAGGGAGCGAAGCAGAATTAGAGATGAGGACGAAGTAAGTGAGAATGAGCTGAGAAAGTCAGTACTTAGATCATTTCGTGTTCCCACCTTTGAAACTTTTCCATTCTGGATAACTTAAAGTATCATTCTGAGTATAAATTAACCTACGGTAAAGTCGATCGAGAACTAATTCAATAGATAGAATATCTAGCAAATAAGATTTGTCCCGTAACTATCATACTAATTAGGGCAGTTAGCCAATATCCCTGTACCCCTCTGCCAGTCAAATAGTGACGAAAAACGTTGGATAGAAACTCCTATTTTCTACAAGAAACACTGAAAGAGCGCTTAACATTAGTTGTTGTGACGCAATGAGATAAGACAAATACGGGTTTGTAATATTGGTTCCAACATTTAATAAAACTCTATATGTTATATGATCGCAAGATAAAGTACATCTTCGCAAGACAATATAAGAATCATTTACAATAACGATATGTGATAATATCGATATGCAACATTTAAGTACATGGGAAACATATGGGTAAATACAACGCACTTCTTTACAATTAAAGAATCTTTTACAACAGTAATATGTCATAAACATAAATATGCAACATGTGATTGCATGGGAGCATAAAGGCAAATAGAGTACGATCGTCTGCGCCAAATTGCGGAGAACAAAACAAGATTAAAAAAGTATGAAATCTGTTATGCTACCTAATAATTCATACGTTTGGAATGCCTAAATTTGAAAGCAGCAAAATAGAATTTCAACGTACAAAGCAATTTATTAAAAGGGCTACCGCCTAATTTTGCTGAGGACAAGCAAGTGATTTTAGAGTGGTCTGGTCGTTTATACACTTTAATATCTGAACGGATATGTCACAGAAGGAATGTTTTACAAACGTAAAGTTATTACTGTACGAAAAATAAGGTTGCATATACAGTCGAAGAGATTTTAAAGACCAAAGGAATGAACGGTAAAAAGGTATGAACTTGGCAAAACCAAAGGTGATGATGATTCGTTTAATAGTTGGGAAACGACAGAAATTATATGCTGCTAAGAGCAAATTGAGGTTTGGAAAGATAATTAATATAAAGAAATTGTTTGATAAAGAAAGAAACGACTCATTATAAAATGAAGGGGTTAAATCATGCACGACATATGAGTTTATGTTAATCACGAAATAAGAGAAAAAGACATCCAAAAACAACAACAATAAATAACAAAATGATACAATATAATTCGTAAATAACGAACCTTGTATTGTAAATTTAGATGAAATGTTAATGTTACAGAACAACTAGCGAAAGAATTAATTACTTAAGGGCTGTCACACCAGTGAAAGTCTGAAATTAAACCTCAAGCATTATTTAATATATATTGATTTAGCAATTCTTAACACAAGCTACACACAAAAGTTTGAAATTACACCCCACATATTGGTTGATAGCTATTGATTTAGCTATGCACAATCACGTTTTGCTGAATACAAGCTACACACAAAAGAGCCATTACAGCAATTTGTCATTCAAATCAGAAAACACTGCTGATACGCAGATGCTATCAACTTAAATTTATCAACTTGAATCTTCCAAGCTAATATGTTGATTTTCTTTTCATTATTTAATATGTAAACAACCACAGTTTTGAAAGAGTGTAGTAAAGTTTATCGCGATAAAGATAGTTTGCAAATAATGGTTTGCTTATTTAAATTATGTTTAGCCTTGTAATTAAAAAATGTGATTGGTATTGGTACCAGTTTTTATTTTGTCCGTTAGTTTCCAATGAAATTATTAAGATATTTCAGTTTTAAATATTTAAGACGTGTTTTTTATGTACACCTGGAAAATACTCGTATCTAAATTCTGATTTATAAACATATTTTACTATTATGTAAACAACATACCACTGCCTCTCCTACCTTTTCTAAATGGATAACGTTGCTAATTAGCTCACTAGTTCATAGTAATTATCAGTTGTACATTCGTTCAAGTACTTTTGAGACTTTGTTGCTTTTTTGCATGCAAATCAACTGTTGCAATCCATATGGCAGTGTGCATTAGTTTTCTTTATACAGAAGCATTTTTGCGACAGTGAGAACTTTTTAACAACGTATGTATAATTACTACACAAAAGAACTATTACAAAGAAGACATAGAGACAAAAAAATGATGGTAAAATCGTTCATAACCCATGATCGTGACAGAGCAAAAGAACCCAATCTCTACAGAAAACCTGTCTGACAAGAATATTGATTTGCCTACATGTACGCTCTTTGTCCAAACACGACTACATTAAGAATGCACGACACGCACAAATTATGGGTGTGTGATGGATAACCACGATTCTTCTATTAAAGGAAAGTATAGTGTTGATTTATTGCTGGCCACACGAAATTCGCATTCTCGCTTCAGTAATTGTAATGTATAATTCAAGATCCGGCAGTTTTAAGATCTGTTTCATAAACAAGATACGTCACACACAGTACTGGTGGACTTCAATGGCTTATATTTTAATGGGAAAACGAATCAGTGCTAAGTCTTACCCTTATGATATCTATAATGGTTATCGATAACATTATTAAAATGTCGATCAATTATTCCATGTCATAATTTGTTTATGGTAGATGTGCGATACATATATGATAGGTTAGGTGTCGATATCAACCATCTCCTTCGAGGAAAATTAATTACATTCGACATTTTGGTAATAATTATTTCTTTCTCGCGTTTCAGTAAGGATGATCGCTGAAACCGGATATATATCTTTATGTGTGCGTGTGTGATTTGGATTTTTACCTTAACTTTAACAACATTTCAGTCATATCACATATCACTACGATGTATGTTATGTGGAAGTTTATAGTGATGTCTAGCACTGGGGCATCATGCCACAAGCGGGATTTCCTGGGGTCTAATAAACAGGCCGCCATGTATGGTATGTCGTGTTGCAAAATGTTTATTAAACGTCAGATAGCTATATATGGTCTAAGGGAGATAATCCATTGTTCATCACGCTAACAACGCTCAAATGATTAGAGCGTTTCAGAAAAACAATGCTTTAAAAATAATCGAGGTGTTGCTCTTAGAAATTCTAAATGATAGCACTTGCCCTAAACACACATATTCATTCTGCTCGGTGTTGTGTATGGAAACTGCATATATGTACTTTATATAAAAAAAAACACGCCGTACTTGTGATTGAAACTGCAAAAGACAGATTCTTCGGTATTTAAGCTGTTTATACAAAGCTAATAGCTATTAATGAATGATTATGAATCAACTACAAATGAGTTGATAGATTATTTGAATAAATGTAGAAAAATAGATACAACCGCATACAAATTGAACACCCCTCGGTTTCCGACTACAATTGAGGACGCAAACTACAACCTACTGTTGATAAAACTATACGTTAAAAATCCAAATCACACACACATACACAACCTACTAAACCGCTCAGGTGGCCTAGTGGTTAGAGTGTCCGATTCGGATGCGAGAGGTCGCGGGTTCGAAAATGGTTCTAACAGCTGCCTCGCTAGGCGCTCAGCACGAGATTAGTGTTAGGACTGGTCGGCCTGGTGTCAGGATAATGTGACTTGGTGTAACATGGTGCCCCAATGCTAGTCTTCATAATAAACTGCCTCACTGCAGATGTCGTAACGATATTACTGAAAAATTGTTAAAGCTACGTTCAAATGCCACATTACACACACACACACACACACACACACAGACACACACACTACTACTACTACATTTCCTATTTGGGTTTTTTAAATATCCTCTTCAAAGTTCAAAGAAATTTAAGTTCATGTACGGCCTGATTTTTCAGGAAGTATTTATAATATTTGTCGTAATGTAACCAAAACTAAACTTAAAAAATACATACACACACGCCGATATATGTTCTGAGTCATACGAAATTACTGCCTATTATATAAACAGATAGTTTTTAATATAAATTCTAATTTGTCTGAAAACTGGCAACTGCTGTCTTGAAATATTGTTACCAATATGTATGAAAGAAAAATAGTCTGCTTAAAGTACTATAAAATTACAAAAGGTACAAGAGAATAAAAAATAGATAAAAGAAAAGTACTGCATTTATTGTAAAACGTGTTCTAGTAATTTTTAAATTAAATTAAGAACGACCAAGTATAAAGATTGCGAATTTTCACGTCATATTAACATTTTTTGTCTGCTCTAAGGTAAATGACTAATACACAAATGTTTCACCACATGTAAGGTTCAATCGGTGCGATTTCTAACAGACTCCTGTGCAATTAAAAGAATTAATTGCAGAAATTATCATAATTCCCATGTTCAGAGTGAACAGTTCAACCTAACAACGAATAAGTAACCTTGACATTGAATAAGCCGAGTCAATCGAGAAACTGTCGTTATTTGTAAGTAATTATAACCTTGGAACAAAACCATTCTTAACTGCATTATTAGTTTGGGAAGGGAGTCGGAGTATACCGTGCATACGCATTGATTTGACAGGTACGTGGTATATGTACCTATTACTGCCATCACAGCGGACATCAAGGCGTCATGCAAGGCCTATACACGAATCCATAGCCAGAAGGCTTCCACTTGAAAGCATTTCTTATCACATTTAATTTGTTAAGAAATGGAATACATATATTTATTGATACCGGGGATAGAACTGTTTGCAAGTATGTGCATCGCGCATCTAAAATATGACCTATCGAAGTGAATGACTAGGGGATTACTGTTAACAGGTTATATGCTTATTTCTCTTCAGTGCCACTTTCGACGATCTCGTCCATTGTCCATCGTGATGGACACATTGGATTTACATTCTTCACAATCAGACCCAGAGCTTAATTATCATATTGACATGATACGTGAATAGCCCACTATTTTGACCTGAGAAGAATGTTCTTTTATTTGTAAACAGTGTCTTCTAGGACTGGATGTCCCGATGGCAAAGAAATCATTATTACGGCAGACAACGTGTCAGGTTCCAGTGATTATGCGATAACATCAGCTCATTTTAATGTGGATCGAAAATAACCATTGTCAGTTGTATGTTGTTTGGGTATAAAAATGCGAGGATGGCTTCATTCAATACATCTCTTGTATTGTTGATTTCAATTTTTATACTTTATTGATTTAATGTTCTGGATTTACTTTTGTAAAAAAAAAATATTATATATATTCTTTAGTTATAATATGAAGCAATAGAATGTAATTTTTTCGGACTGCGTCATGTCGGATTTCGTATTAGATATATCAAGTACGGACCATTCGAACGCATATAACAAAGATTTTTAAGACTTAAAATGTAAACACAAGACAAAAATTAACAGCTTTTAGAATTAATTCTTAATTTAAATACCTAAACAAATTTTGGTACCGAAGAGTATCTGTTGTTAAAGCTACCATTCAAAGGTCATTAAACTTTCCATAAATTAATCTTAACAATGTAGTCGCATCTATTCTCTGAAACATCTCTAAATACACACACACAAACACACACACACACATGCACCTTTTTCCTTTTTGTTTTGCACATAGGTATTATACATATCATGAATGTTTAATTGTAGAGTGTAATTAAGTTTATTGTTGTTTTAAGTTTAACGCCATTTTACAGCGCAAGATAGGCAATAGAAGGCGGTTTATATAACTGGTGGAGGAAGAAACCGTGAAAACCCCGGTAAGAACCACCGGAACACGGGAAGCTACTGGCAAGCTGTCTCACATACCCAAAGACTCGACCCCCACGGGGGCCAGATTTTAGATATCAGTGACAAGAAGAGGCGAGCGCTTTAGACCAATCGGCCAACCGGGGTACCCAGCTTTAAGATTAATCATGCATATATTAAAACCTAATAACTTCATGACTTTTAATTTAATTCATTTTATGAATCCGATGACGGCAATTTTCCATAAATGCTGCATGAATTCAGACTTGCTTCGCACACTTTTATCTCTAAATGATGGCATTAATTTTACGAACTAGAGAAGAAAAGAATATTCGTTTTCCTACATGACGCAATCTGCTAGCCAAAATTCCCCGAACCTTTCATGATTGTTCTTGATTGCTACAGTGGCATTTGTTATAGACAATGGAAATGTATCACAAACAAAGCGGTGTTTCTGAAGTCATGAGAGCGTATCTCATCCACTACGTACTGAAAAGATTTTCGTTTCCTTCAAGATGAAACAGATTAAAATGCTAATGTAACAAACTTGTTATCTTTGACCCGTCTCATTGACAGGAGTAAAAATGTAGAGCCAATGCCTTTTAGACTTTAACGTGGTTATCGGGATGTGTGACCTAAAAGGTGTTTGTAAGCTGACTGTTGCATTGTGTTAAGGTGGATGATCCGCAGATAAAGCGCATAACCCTTGTTTTAAATGACGGATAATTTTTTGTTTAGAAATGTTTACCTGAAGTCAATAATCTCAGTGGCGGTAAACATTTTTCTGGTCAAACAATTCAAACGTAAATGGGACTTGATACGATAAGCTTCATTGCAACTGATCATGGATAGCTTATCTGATGGAAAACGCCAAGAAAGCTCTTCACTTGATACTGTTTCCGAAGACTATTAGGAGGAGAAAAAACTAAAACCTCTTTTGGGTGCGGAACAGCATAACTTCCATAGCTAGATGCGTATCAGCTTTCTGCCTCTAAAAGCTTTGCCTTTAGCGGTTTTCGTTGGACCAAAGGTCGTTGCTTTCAGAACTCGACGAAAACAAAATAATTAGATCTTATTCCTCATGTAATAATTGTTTCTTAGATTTTATCACCACACAAAAGATTGAAAAACTGTTTTAAAATGTTCCGTTCAAGATGATCAAATCTTTCGCCATTCTCTGACAAACATTTAAAATTATATTACGTTGAGCGATTGGTCCCTTTTGCTTATGCCATAGCTATTTAACTATTCAACAACAACAATAAATAACACATGAATTTGCTAATCTGAAGACGTAAGCATGTGATGACCATTTGAAGGATATTGTTCCTTTCAAGCTGTTCGCTTACAACAATTCCTTGCATCTACATCTGGACAATTTATTTGCTCAATTTTTTTTTCTTCAGAAGTAGTTGTGGCAATGCATTGTTGTCTTCATGATAAAGACGAGTAACGTTTCTGTCATCAATTAATCCAATATTCAAAACCTTTGCTTTTTAAGCCTCATTACGAAACTTATATATCGACAAACAAACGGAACTAAAAACCGTAATTATTACGATGTAAAACAATAAGAGAAAAATACAACGAAAGAAAATTTATATTAAATGTTGCTTGCCACCGTAGTTCATAGTGTGGAAATGTGTGAAGCATGCAGCTAAATTTTAGATGAGTTATGTTTAAAAACCCATTAAAAAAAATAAACTGGGAAACATGTTAACATCTATGCTTTTGTTTTTCCCTAACCTTAAAAAAAATTCGAGCATTCATTTTTACCTAATGCTTTGGATGTAATGGATCTTTCCTCGTTAAAAACACATCTACCAGCCGCATATGGTTTAAAGATTGAAGAGACGGCAGTCTTTGACTCTTGCAGCAGCCATTGGCTATCGAGGTAATATAATACATAGTAAAAATTATAACAAAAATGATTATAAGGACATATTGCTAGCCACATGTATAAAACTCAAGGGAAGTTAACGCCTTATTTAATAAATCAAGCCCACTTACATTTATTCCCATTTTCTCTCAAAATTAAATGAAAACTGCATATAAAAAGATAACAGTATGATATGAGAACTGTAAATAAGTTATGACAATATTTTGGTATACTTGTGAACATGTGACTCGTGATATTTCTAAATTTACATAAGTTTTATTTGCCAATTTTTATCATCAAATAAATATATGGTACACTTCTTATCCTGAACAGTTCGCTTTTATATATTTGTTTCTGCTTCGATCGAATATAGCAACTCTTGTGCCAGAAAGTTCACTTTCCAAGCGCTTTATATTGGATAAACACTCAGTCATCCGAAATAATTATACAGATAATAACTCTCTGCAAACGTTGGCATGTTTCACCTGAGATGAGCCATTTGGCTGGTAATTAATTACTGTGCTTGTTTACTATAGAGATGACCTGAATAGGTAAGACACGGCTATATCAGTCATATTCCGTTGCTCCTAGAATGGAATTTTAGGAAACACTAAGGACTACAATGATTCCGTTTGGATCCTTTCTATAAATATTACTAAGTATCTAACAAAAAAAAAGATAACCATTTAATGGTTTATGCTTACTATTTCCATCAAAGGTAATCACGACAAAACTCTTTTATGGATCCTAATAGGATGCACCGTATTGTGTATGGAGGACAGAAGGTCAAACGGAGTGTTATTGTTGTGGCTTTATTAATATCTCCTTTTTTATTTTTGTTGTTTGATTTTTTTTTCGAAATATCGGACACATGTACAGAGAAATATAATCATCGAATGATGTGTTTGTGACAGGTAAAGGATAAAATGTATATTATGCTGCAACATTCAATTATCGATTATTTGAAGAAAACGAATATAAAGGCGTTTTTAATGCTATGCAAGAATCAACTAGAAACTGCAAAAAATCAGCCATATCGATGTATGCAGTGTGGTAGTGATGTCTTCTAGCACTGGGGCATCATTACGCAGACCTGTGGCATGTGGTCACACCAAGTCACATTATCCTGACATCAGGCCGACTAGTCATAGCAATAACCTCTTAATGCTGAGCACCTAGCGACGCAACTGTTAGAACCATTTTTATGTCTTTGGTATGACTCGGCCGGGGTTCGAACCTGCGTCCGAGTCGAACTCTCTAACCACTAGACCAGTGGAGAGATTTAGTAATAATTGTAATTGTAAGAAAAGTTATGATATAGATATCCACACCTTAATTTGAAAACAGTGGCTAGAAAATAAGTCCTTGACAAAGCAAAAGATATTTTAATGACCTTCTATATACCAGTTTAATTACATGAATTTAAAATAATAGCATCCGCACCCCGTTACTTCACGTTCAAGGTACGATTACTGTAATGATATCAGTTATTGGTGCTTTAATCCGAGGTATCGCATACACCAGCATGATATTATCAAAGTTAATTTGCACAATACAATTTCATCTGGTGTTGGCTCGTGAAACGTGTTTGATAAATTACCAGATTTAGGCAATCAATAAACAAGGAGCATTGGAGATAGTTAATAGTTACCGATATACTATACGGCACAAGAATAAAAATATCTTTGTCTCAAACCACAAACTTTACTGAATTACCCTCACATTGCTTCAAAACTCAATTTGAAGCAAATTGAATTCAATAAGGCTAGGGTCAGGCAATGACATTCAAGTAACAAATGCGACAAGAGCAAGAAGTGCGTCGTCCTCTTTCTTTCCACAGAACTGGTCATAATGGGCAGATTCAAACAGGATTTCAGCAAATAAACAGCACGGATCTAGCTAGCTCATAACCGAAGACGCGTGATTCTTAGCCAAAGTAAGATGTCAAGATTTTAAATGTTTGCGAATCCTTTCTTTTACATATGGAAGTAAAACTGATCTATTTTATTTTGTGGAGAACTTTACCTATCAATCAAGAGTAATTATTTTGGTTAATAGATAACCCATTTGGAGGAAGCCTTTAAGACTTAGAGGTGAAAACTTGCAGAGCTCAAATCACCAGTGTCTGACATTATACAGAGCAAAATCCAGTGTATTCCTTGAAATTTTACGTTGTGTAATTTCTTTATATCCTTCGATAGGCAACTGAAAGAGAACGTTCGGAAAGTTAAGGTTTACTCATATAACTTTAAATCGAATCTTATCAATCAACATTATTCAGCCTTTCATAATGTAAATGTACAAGCTATAACTATGAATTCTTCTTCTCAGTGGTCTATGAAATGTTCACTCCTAAAACATCTTGAGGTACGACACACGTACCTAGTACCTAGTCAAGGCATGCAAGGTTTGCTAAATGGGTACTTATTGATAAATGCACGACGGATGACTAATTAACAAGTATTCTAGCCTAACAATTGGGATCAAATACATTATCTGTAAAGATTTGGAAAACTAATAGTTACGTAAATAAATTGGTCTAAAGATAAATCGGTGGATAATTAGATGGTAATAATTATGTGTTGATGTGAATTAAATATACATATAATTGAACGGACAAACAGAAACAAAACTGAGATCACTCTAGAAGACGGAGGAAACAATCTGGCGGAAAAAATGGGCCCTTGTGGAGGAATGAAACAAAGATTATTTTGGCATCTTACGCATCGCAATACAGAAGTACAAAGCACAGTTATCAGTTGATGTTATCAACATGGCTCTTATCAGACATGTTTGGAAGTTCAGTTAACACCTTTCATTGTGTCCTAAAGTACAAAAAGCATTCATAGTTGTCTTCCTGCCTTCAAGGTGTGAAATATGGTATTGAGTTACTACCTATTTTCTTTCACCATAATCAGATTTTTCTACCTGCCATTTACTCGCTTAAAATGCTGATAAGGTAGTAGAAAAGAGATAAAGATTAGCAATGAAAATGATTCAACATGTTTGCGTAAAGTCAAAAAGCACGTAGCGGAAGAGGAGTTCCCACGCAGGTGTTCTTTTTGTCAGACAATGCTACAGATGTTTCCTATTGAATAAAACTATCCTTCCAAGATAAAATGGAAATGTATAGATAGATAAAATGATAAAATGGAAATGTATAGATAGATAAAATGATAAAATGGAAATGTATAGATAGATGCTTCGACAAAGATGTCAAGGGTTTTAAGCTAACAGATGATAACTTTGCGGCCTGTCGAACCACCTCCGTCGGTAGGCTTTTCCGCTCGTGCATTTAAAATGATAAACAATACGTTTATTCTGTACAGTGATTTAGATAAATTGTGTACCCTCATAAACATGACAAAGAAAATGCATATACATATCATTACTTATCTTTTAAATCCGCCATATTTATCGTCATGTTTAAATGTCTTCGGATAAGGGAGATAAAAGCTTTTCGTGGTACTTCATTGCTTCCGATCGGTTTATATATATATATATATATATATATATATATATATATATATATATATATATACACATATGTGCATGTGTGTGTGTGACTTGGAGTTTTCACGTGGCTTTAACAATTGTTCAGTTATATCGCTATAATGTCTGCAGTGTGACAGTTTATGGTGATGTCTAGCACGAGAGCATCATGCCGCAGACATGTAGCCTGATGTCCCACCCAATCACATTATCCTGAAACCAGGCTGACTAGTCCTAACACTAACCTCTAAATGCTGAGCGCCAAACGAGGCAGCTGTTAGTACCATTTTTATAAGTCTTTGGTATGACTCGGCCTGGGTTCGAACCCGCAACCTCCCGCATCCGAAGCGGACGCTCTAACCACCTGAGTGGTCACACTCACACACACACACACACACACACACAAATATATATATATATATATATATATATATATATATATATATATATATATATATATATATATATATATATATATATATATATATATATATATATATATATATGTATGTATGTATGTATGTATGTACTTCTGAATCCTTTTTATTTCTTGTGATGATAAACACAGCAATATCTATAAAAGGCTGTGGCGATATTTTACTCATATTTTATACCAAAATAAAATACATGACTTTATAGCTACATGTATGCCTTGAAAATATATGACTTTATAGCTACATGTATGCCTTGAAAATATATGACTTTATAGCTACATGTATGCTTTGAAAATATGTGACTTTATAACTACATGTAGGCTTTGAAAATATGTGACTTTACAGCTACAGGTATGCCTTGAAAATATATGCACTCAATTGTAAGAGAAAATCTATTTTTCAAACTATCAGGGCTTATCCAAAAACCATTTTTTATCAGATCATTCATAAATCTAATGTATTTTTGAAACTGTTTTATCCATCGATTCTACTACAACGAGTAAACCATATCTGTGTTTCATACTAAAATGTTCAGTTGTGATCTAGTTAGATCAATATATGCCTCAAATACATACAAAAAAAAGGGATTTAAGATCCGTTTTCACTAAATTAAAAAAAAAGTTCCATATAAAAGAAATTATCGATATTTGATACAGAAAAATAAAAATAAAATCAATTTTGATTATTTAAATAATATTCCTCTAATCTAGTTTCCAACACATTCACAAACTTAAAGTTTTAATCATATTTACCCGCCCCCCCCCCCATGATTGTCTTACACGGAATTTTTTTGTCTTTAGAGTCTTGCCATACAAACTTGTAAAATTTAGTTCACAAAGAACCTGTGAGGATGGATTTTGTAATGATAATAAACGATTAATAATTTTAGAGATAGATAAACAATTTATCACAGTTATTCTTCCAAATGGAGTAAAGCAATTTGAAGCCACAGAATTAACAGGTTCTTCATTTCGTGAATTTTAGATGAATTTTAGATGCATTTTAGATTAATTTTAGATGCATAATTAAGAGTTGTAACTTGTTTCCTATGAATTGAAAACAATATATCTAAAATAAGAAACTCAGCAAAACAAAAAAAAGCTTTTATTTGAGACAGTATTTACTATTGCTATCTGCTCAACTTCCGATCGAATCTAACTTTATGCTTTCAGTATTTATACTAAGATCAAACAATTTGGAATGTTGATATAAACGATGTCAGGCAGACATTAGAGATTAATCTGAACCGTCAAAAGTAAGTGGCGTATCGTCGGCATACTGAGAAAGAAAGTAGGTTATATTACCTATATTAATATATTCGTAATAAACAGATTCAATCAACTGACTATCTTATATATTTATTAGGTTTAATATGCTCCGATATTGACAATTTTCTTGTCCCTTTAAGCTGTCGTATTAAATCTGGGGTTTTTTTTTTAGGTTTTCAACTTTTGTGGTAGATTATATGGTTGACCCTCCTGAAAACATCATTCCTCCAAAAATTATCACTAAGTTGTTTTTCCTTTTATAATTCAGTTTATTATGTGTGTAGCCTGTCTCTTCTACATCCTGAAACAAGCGTTTAATGCAATAAAAATGTTTTGATATGGTTAACTACATTTTCATGGTGTGATTTATGCCAAACAAATATAAGTAAGTTTTGTAAGTCCAATTCTGAGGTTCAATCAATCACGGCAGGGACGTTTTCAAGTTACTTACGGGGAGGGGGTGCATATAACGAGCAATATCAACGTGCCCGAGTCTTTCCGCCATTTTTTGGAAAAGCACGTCAGAAAAACTACAGTACTCGCCCTTACATACACACAACACTTTGTTTACCAATTGATATCATAAACATATAACACACTTGTCGTTTTCAATAACTCGACTGAGATGTCTTATTCTTGGCAGAGTCATTCACACAATTCTTTTCATTTTCAAGCATGCGCTTCCTATTGAACATGTGCAAATAATTCCACGCATGTATCACAATGAAATTAACATGGTGATATTATCTAAAGTAGTTCAGCATGTGACGAAATTCTGTTCCATTTTCCCCATTTGATCCTGTATCACCCCATGGATTTATAAACTAGACGGAACTAGACAGAGTGCAAACAAATGTTCTTTAATGAGAAGAAAGCAATACAATTCCACCAACCCCTCTTATCAAGAAAGGAAATATCATAGGGTTATTTTACTCTCAAGAAAGATGGCATGAACTCTTCTCCTTCTTTAAAGGGCATAACTTAAATTGCAACGATATACTGTTTCGGTATAATAGAATACAATACGTGTTTGATTAGACCACAAGGGGGCAGAGGTATCCAAACTCCAACAAGACAAGTTTGTTTTAAACTTTGAAGGGTATCAAGCTGACTTTCAATCTCTACTCCTCCCTCTAAAGAACGTGTCTGGAGTTATTTCTCAGCTGCATTAATACTCTAATTAGGTGCCTTAACCGCCCTATACGTCAAACTGATTTGACTGTGCCGCGTTGAATAAGTTAACAAGTCCTCGCGTTTCTTATATTACAACACCCACCACTCAACAACACTCAGTAAAGTTACCATCATCATTGTAAGTAAAACACTTGAATAATAATAACACGATGTGAATTGTAAACCGTTGAAATCTCGAACACTCAGTTTATTTGAGCCAGAACAAAACAATAATCAAGCTCCTCTTTCAACTCCAAAGACATCTAGGAGGGGGTCTCATTCGCAAATGAGGATAAGTGTTGAGGATGTCAGAACCGAACCTTAATCGGACAATTATTGCACTGAGAAGATTGCATCGGATAGTACTTAAAATAGAATTGAACCTTTATCAATGAAAGCAGTATAGAAGGATTTAACACATTACGATAATTTTACCTTCTTCATTGCCCACTCCCACAACCCCCATTTCATTCCAGGGAAAGCACTTAGCTCCCAGTAATGTGTTGAAAGTACTTTTACACATCAACCAACGTATCTACCATTCTGTCGCGGAGAGGACATTGGTCTAAATAAATGTTACCTGAATTCTCGATAATTATACGGTGGTCGCAGTAACAAGGCAAGCTTTGGTTATAAGATCGTACCTTTTTGACCTATTATTAGTTTATTTTAATAACAAAACGCTTATCATAAAAAGAGATATTTCTACCATCCAACCATTACCACCCACCCACACATAGTAAAACATTCTAAATGAAATGGTCATAAAATGATGCTACTCAAAACAGTCTAAAATACAACTTTGTTAACCAGTCCTGACAGATAACCAGCACGTGACACTTAGTTACAGCGTACGACAGACGACATATGACATTAATTTTGGATGTTATGATATGCTTTGGAATAAGCGTTTCCATCCCACGTGCTGTCCAATACTTCACATTGTGCAGCCCGCGGTCATGTAGGCAGTCCTTTTGAAAATATGCATTTTAATTAATATGCATTATTAGTGGTAAGGATCTGTCATTGTACATACGGCCCGTGGCCTTAAACATTTTATTTGTTTTTCCCCAGCCAAAATCTATGGCTTTTTCTATGCAAATGATCCTCATTGCCTAACGTCGATGACAAATTTCTGTTGTAGATTCTCTAATTCTAGATTGCCATGTTGTACCCCACAGATTGCAGTTGAATGTGTCTGCTTGTCAAAGTAACGTTAAACGAATCTCAAAAAGTTAAGCATATTTTATTATATGTGTTTATTGTCCCCGAGACAGCGGTGAATCCTAATTAGTCCGTTACACGCAAAATGATCATTCCAACAAATGTGTCATGTAGTTCACTATGTACAAGTAAACTACTGGTTTTGCATTATGTTCCTTTCGGTGGACAATAAGCCAGACGCTTCCACTACTGCACTAAACACCAATTTCTAACACTGAATTGGGAGTGAATGAAATTTAAACAAGTTAGAAACTTCAATGGGACGCAAAATGTATGTGGTATATTCCACGTTAAGTAACAATAAACTGAATAATAGCTGTGACGTACTGTACAGCTAACTGACAGTAAGACTGAACCACGATACCTTTCGGCGTATAAAAAGAAAACATGTAAGAAAAAGTATATTTCTAGCAAATACCTGAGACATTGATAATACAAATTAATAGCCCAATACAAATATTTTTCACTCTTTTCCCAAATGAGCTTAAAATGTCGGTCCATTTAAAGCTAGTTGCATCGCTTGAGATTTCTTGTAAGATCCCAACTTTAATATAAAATCTATCCAATCTTATTATTTATTCATCATTCTGATATCTAGCTTGAGTCGGTTCGTCTTAGTTATAAATATAGATCAAGAAGGGTTGCTTGTATCTTACGCCACAAAACCCGGTCTCCAATATTTAAACGGTACTTTTGACGTCATAGCTGATATCCTGCATCCAATGTGGCCTAAAACGTATGGCTGGAACAAAAACATTTCATTGAATGTCTTTTATCTTGAACTGATTGACACGTACAATCAAGACAGTTTCCTAGAAGAAGATAGTTTTAATCTAAAAGTTTAAACTAATTTATGATAAGCGCTTTGGCCCAATATTAAATTCAAAGCGGTCTTCAGTTCACTCTTACTGACCAGGCATAATTTAAATGAATTTTGACTTTAGTATTCTTTCGTAATTGTTAAATCAATGTCTTGCATTGATAAATGTTTGGTCTAGATCTAATAAAAATCCCTTCGTAAATGGCTCTATACGGCTACAATATTTCTAACACCATTAAGGACCATATTTAAAGCCTTTAAAGAGAGGAGTCATTTTCAATGCTTTAACGTTACCTGGATATAACCTTTGATCTCAAGACCAAACTTTAAATAACCGATTTACTTCAACGATATAATCTCGTCAAATTCGTCTAATAAACCTCAGTAACCTAGACTCACGACAAGTTTACAACGAATGCCAGCACTGCAGAAACTAAATTCTATGGCCACGTTTTGAATGGAAAAATGTACAGATCAAATTTTACTATGTGCATAAAACCTGGTTGCTTGACTACGACATTAAATACAAATTTGAAATATTGTTAAAAATCGCTTAACATTACGGAATTGTGAGAATATTCAGAACTGTGTATTATTTGATTGTCTAAAAACAATATATCTAACTGGCTAACATTGTTGAAACTGTTTGGGTATGTTTAGATGTGTGGAAATGCCATCTCTACTCAGTTATAATCCGACCCAAACTACAATCTGAACAGAATAATTATTCCGAGCATAATGCGCCTGCAGATCTGGGTCTCTGCAGTTTATTAGTAGTATAAGCTGAATAAACAACATAGATGCTGTTCTGCCAGTGCACAATACAACGGCAAATCAGGGTCTATCTTGTTTGCAGTTGGGCTCGACTTAACCATTAGTACAGACGGTATATATCAAAACTTATCTTGTCGATGAAGAGTATCTTAAGACCACAAGATGTGGCTTGGATTATAGAAACTTCATGATGTGTTTTATGTGTGTTCAAAATGAGGTTGAGGTTGAGAAATAAAGAAAACAGAACATTATTGATTATTAATATGAGACACAACAAATCAAACTCTACAAGGTATCAAGACATATCCTGAGTGGTTAAGAAAGACATTATTTCCAAATTCCGCTGTCCATCTGTAAATCTTATTGACTAATAGTTCATGCAGTAACATCTCTAGCTATACGTTCAAGAGATCATAGTAGTCGTAATATCCATGATAAATTGTTATGGCCGTCTGTCGAAATTTTCTGCACGCTCAAGTTTAATCTAAATTTTATTTTATTTTCCTTTTCAACACCTTTTTTTAACACCTTATTCAAATATGAATTATAGTTTCTCTATAATGTACTTTTGTTTGTCTAGCTAGATTATGACATCACTATCGACGCCAAAAAGGCGTTTTCGAATTGCCGGCATTGCCAGCTTCTTTCTTTTTTGTGTTGTTTCTTTTGTTCTTTGTTGTTATTTTTTTTTCTTCTTCATTATTGACTTCATTTATATCAATTAATACTGACACGTGATTGGTTCTGCTATCTGTGAGATAAAAGTGTCATCATCATCATCATCGTCGTCGTCGTCGTCGTCGCAATAAAAGGGATTTATTAGAGAATCACCCCCCACTACCATCCTTTATCATTGAACAAAAAAAGCAATTATTGATTCCCCTATCACTGGAATCAGTACACAATTTTTCCTATATGTTTTCTACGTTTGTTTCCTAGTACTGAACCTTCCACTGTGCCCAAATCCAAATAAATCATATGCGTCTTAATTTAAAGGATCTTCTTACACAAATTTAATTTACAATGAAGTTATTGTCATAGATGATACGGCATTTTTTTGAGAGAAACAACACTATCAGCAAAGCGCTATATGTCATAGATGTCACTTCCGGAAAAGCATCAATACAATACCTGTGTAGTCAGTGTTCTGCAATCAGAATATTCACAAATGATCATAAAATAATCTTCTTATTCTAGAGAATGAATAATTTAGTTGAAATTGGAAAATATCTCTCTCTCTCTCTCTCTCTCTCTGTCTCTCTATCTATCCATCCATCCATCTATCTATATATCTATCTATCTATCTGTGTTCTGCAGTCAGAATATTCACAAATGATCATAAAATAATCCTCTTATTCTAGAGAATGAATAATTTAGTTAAAATTGGAAAATCTCTCTCGATCGATCGATCGATCGATCTATGTATGTATGTATGTATGTATGTATGTATGTATGTATGTATCTATGTATCTATCTATCTATCTATCTATCTATCTGTCTCTTATCATCGTTGCCAAGATCATTTAGCACCCCCATTTATCAAATTACCTTTCTTTGATGAACAGGTGCTCTGAAATACTGCAATATGACGCTTTTCTTCTGCAATCGATCATCTGTCTATATTGTCAGCACCAGCATCATTGTCCATTATTAGCAAAATCCAGTGGTTAATCATTTATTCTGACTAAAGATAAGTACAAAATCAGAACATATATCGGTTCAAATTCGAACACTCGGTCTCAATAATTTATTTTATATATATTTGCTTCCTGTGCCCAAGATATGGCAATAGAATAGGAATCGGAATAAGAAATATCGGATCTTCACAAAAGCGCTGAATTCAAAATTTAATTTAGAATATAACACTGAAATTACTTTAAAACACTTCATTTTCCTTTTAACGTTTGTAACGTAATTATTACCATAAAATATCTCATAAAATGTGCCCCCACCTGATTCAGCTTGCAATAGGATTAAAGGACACTCTTTCAAAACATAATTGCTAGAAAATCGCTCAATTTCTTCGCACCGAAACCATTAAACAGACAACCAGGCCTTGAAACTTGTTATCGTGATACATAACACCATAAAGTATAATTTATTGTACCAACTGTACCAATTTTTAAAGTTGAGGCTAGCTAGATAATGAGGCTTGACAAAGTTATCTTGTCTCGTCATATGCATTTCAAATAACGCGACAGACGTTATTATTAATAAATGTATAGACATCGTGAATTAGCTTACATGTATGGATAACAACTCATTTTTAATATTCAGCTTTGTACTTTTATAGAACAGCTTATCTGCCAATTTGCAAATACGAATGCTGCAATCTCTCTCTCTCTCTCTCTCTCTCTCTCTCTCTCTCTCTCTCTCGTACACACACGACGATGGTGGAGACATAAATATACCCGACAGCGCAAAAATAGGGCAATAACCGGAAATACAGCGCCCTATGCAACAATGGAGAACAGTCTGTGTCGGAAAAGTTAAAGGCTGGTTGTTCCTTCACCAGGTTTTATACGTTGGTCTGGATTTTCCCTTTAAGCAGCTTGGCCTTCGAAATAAATACAAATAACGAAGATATATAGAGTACAGATCGTAAAAAACGAACCCTCCACCCAGACATGAACATTAATATAAAGGTCCGGTACATCAGTTCGTAATAGTAACCTTATTGATGCTGCCAAAAAGTCTCAGTGTTTTTCGCTTTATTTTCCTCCGGTATATCTTGACATATATGCGCACGCTTCTTAAGTTAAAATACGAAGGGGTGGTCATTTTAAGGTTTAAAGGTTTCTGTCTTTTGGTTTTCGTAACCATTCACTGACAAGTATATAAAATAAATTTCTAGCAAGGTTATGAAATTGCAAGTATATACAATCGTAATGCTACGGAGTTTTCCCAAAAGAAAAGAAAATGTTGAAAAGTAGATTCAGAATCTTTCCAAAATATTTTGACACATGGATTTCTTTAAAATCTTATGAGAAGTGCATAAAAACTTTTCAGATTATATAATTGGATATATATTCTAGTGAACCGTATCAGGAAGATTCAAGAAACGTTTTGTTTTCATAGTAAAGAATTCAGGTATATATTCTAAAGTTAATTAATCAAAAGTGCCAAAATGTAAAATTAAAATGCTTTTAACACAGAAAATTATGCTGAGTCTTAGAAAGACAGAAATTAGGGTTAAATAAATTGGAGTTTGGGCAGATAAAGGTTCTGACTGACCGTCCAACACATGCAAACACACACTTGTATTGCGTCAAGACATGCCGGGTGTCATAGCGTCTTGATATAGGAGATAACAACCAAAATATATATTTGTTCAGTAGGCATTCGCACAATGGAACGAAGTGTGACTGATGTTCAGAAATCGGATACCAAAGTTTCTAAAAGCGGTCTTTTATTAAAAATTGCAAATGGCTTGTGACAAGATTTATTTCTGTGATTGCGACAGCTTAATTATGTTTTCTAAAATGTCAACATTATCGCTTCACCTAATACATGATTATTTTTTATCAAGTTAACAATATTGGATAACGTCATATTTAATTGTGTTTAACCAAAACAGAGTTGGGTTCAGGCTTCAATGCACTCGAAACTCGATTTACAAGTGGAACTTTACTATTCGACACACAAAAATTAAGTCAACCCAAAACAAGGTATACTGAATATCCTTTAACTCATGGACCTCATCTTTAATGTCAACAACTTGTTTTTGTTCGTGAAGTCTTACGTGTTTCTTGCTGATTTCGACATGGATAATTTAAGATGAACTGAATTAAAGCTTTTATTATGTTAGGTCAACAACAAGAACAAAATCCGCTGTAATGTTGGTTCTATGCAAACCTTACATTTACATTATCTGGAAAGTTCATTAAAAATGCTATGCAATAAATAATAAATACAAAGTGGGAAAGTACTTGTTTGATACTGTGTAAAAACTGGTTGCGGTCTTACGATCGCGACGTAATCTTACACCACATAAAACTCGATTTTTTTCATTGCCTTTTTGCGTATTTATGAACATTTCCAATTTGGCAAGGTGAGGGGTTGGTCTCCGTATAATTTAATAATAATGAGATAAATTATAGCAAGGACTATTTACTATAACATACTGCGTAGGGTCGTATTTTGGGCAGCAGAAAAGATTCGGTTCACTTTCTGCTTATATTTGGTTTTGTAAAAGATCTTAAAACTATCTGTTGAATCATTTGAAATATTGTTTTAAATTAATGGCCATGGACATTACATTTTTTCTATATTAGATATCTCTCTAATTAAAATTAAATGCAATCTAAAAATATTGTGCTCAGAATCATTTTGAGGCTCGACTAACTGCATGGATACAGGGCTTGGTAAATCCTTTTGCAACACGGGAAGTTAATCAGTAGACGAAAACAGTACGGGACGGGATGGTTAAGTACGAATTCGTTGCAAAACAGCAATGAGACTATTGGAAATGGTCGTTGTACTACCCAGAGATCGGTCATTAACATTTTTTGGTGCAGTGTTAGATATATCTTTGAAAGCTTAATATAAACATAAATTTGTATGTTATCATTGATAAGTTACAAAATTAGTACAAAACAATTAATTCACTTGCTCAGCCAGTCGTGACAGGTGCCAACATGCAACTAATCGTTGTATCCCTAATTGCATATTCATGTCTCCGAAAAGAAACTATTTAATAAAGCTACGTGTTATAGCGCACATTTTGAGACTTTTTCTTTAATATATACAAAGTTAAAGCCTTGCTTGCACTACCGGTGGGTGGGGATGGGGAATATCTTGTTACCGGCTTGATGGGGAGGGGGTATTAGGGAATCGCACCCAAATCACAATTACTACCTCTAGGAAAGTACCGGAGAATGTAGTCCCTGTTTCCCTAGAACATTGTCCCCTACTTTGTTTGTTCGTGATCTCCACAGACCAAAGTTAAGATCTGACAGCGACAACATAGGAGTCATTTTCTGGTGACCTATGTTATTACCATAATCGCTAATTTTATCAACCAATCAATTAAAGTCTTATATCTTAACGTTTATGCATATGTATATATGCATACACTTATGTACTTAAGTCGTAAATATTATTATTATTATTATTATTATTATTATTATTATTATTATTATTATTATTATTATAAATGCTTGCAGGTAGGTAGGTAGGCATGTATGTATGTATGTATGTGTGTGTGTGTGTGTGTGTGTGTGTGTGTGTGTGTGTGTGTGTGTTTAGTCTGCTCAATAAATGAGCATCGAGACTGTTGCCCGCCTGAACAAAAGCCGCTAAATTTACGAAATAATTAAACTCGAAACCAGCCAGTCGTATCAATTTCAACTAGTTTCTCCATGGCTTTATTTCCAAAGAGTGACACAAGTGACATAACGAAGGTCATGAACATAACATAAATGTCATATCAATATTAACCTTACCTTTAGAAACATATTTATCACGGTCCGAGTGAGCATGTTGAAATGAAGTACCATAAAAACGTGCCAGTCGTCACCCTAAAATTTTTCACATGTAAGTAGGCGCTATTTCAGTAATTCTACTCCATGCATTTTATGACTTTGGTTCTATTACGGTAGTTCATTAAGTGTATTCATTATCCGTTGATCAAATATCTTCCATTAAGTTTTAAAATGGCGTGTACACTTAACTGTTCATATGTTTTCGAAGCATTATCGTTAAAGTGAAGGAAACCGAAGAATTGTTCCTTGATACGAAAATGCAAATTCCGACTGCAAAACCACAGAAGAAAAAAAAAAACATCTACGACGGATGGGCGACAATAGGTCATCGAACTCACCGGGACCGAGTTCGAACATGGGACAGAATGAGCGAAAGGCAAGCACATTACTGGCTTGCCTCACCTCCCCCGTTTATAACAACCAATGCATTTCTTTAGAAACAAAATAGGAAAAGTTCGGGTCTGTGTTTCTTAGTCAAGAGTATTAAATGAGAGCCTGAGAAATTAAGAGGAAGCATAATTGGCGAAGAGGAGAAATGGAATTATTCCGCAAAGCACTGAGTTTTCCCAAGAATCCATTACCATCCTGTAAACCCATGTATTACCATGAACCATTAGAAGATTATATAAATATGAACAAGTCCACGTTTGATGACATATGTTGAAATACACTGATAGTAATTCATCATGCACCTTACATATCTGTAGTACAGGTAAACACGCTTGGATTCGAATGTACTAGATGGCTTCATCTTCATACAAGTACGCATAATTTTGAGATAAAACAATAATATTTACATGGAACAAAATGGGATATCAAAAGCCATTCATCAAAATATCGTGCTTGTTTTGAAACTTCAAATAGATTTAGCTGTCATGTGTAAACTCGTAATATTATTAGAGACCGTAGTCATCCTAAGTGGGTACGTTTTAATTTTACCCGTGACTAATGATTGGCAGTTTATCTTCTTATTACCAAATGGCTCCCTTTGCACAAGATTAGGTCTTTGTTGTCACTTGTAAGAAACTGAAATATTGCTAGTTTAAGAATTCGAAATGAAAATATCTATATTTAATACACATTACGCAAAACAGATGTGGAGGAAACTGCAACCTCATTTGACGCGCATTTAAAATTAAAGTGAATTGAGGAGGACGAATAAGCAAAACTAAAAAAGATGTGTACTGAAAGATTTAAATATTCCTTTTAAAGACCTTAAGTAAGTATAGATTTTACGCAGCTAACATCCAAGGTTTGTATCAGTTTTCAGTGACATTAAATCCTATTTTTTACGACCATCAGTAGACACTGTTCAAAATCTGGTTCAGTGAAATTCAATTAAACTTAACGAATAATGGCGATGATGGATTATTTTACATTTTACATACAAATTTGGACAGAACATAAATGCTACAAAGCAGGGTGGATGTTTGACGGATTTAATCATTTGAAATTGTAGATAGAAACCACTCAGAGGAAACTTACATCGATTTGCATGATTGGATTTAAAAGAAAACAAAATGATTGTGTCAACGTAAACGTTATAGATAATGCACTGTGCTTTTCTAAGCTGTAGAACCAGCTTTAAATAATCCCAAAGTAGATTCTCAAAGACCGTTAAAATTCAGATTGAATAAATAGTTAATGTTTTAAAATATGTCCGGCGCAAATGGAAGACATTATACAAATTAAAAATAGATTTGAAATATCTGTAATATTGTTTAAATACTTAAACCGTTTAACATGAAACAAATTTGAATACCCGCAATATAACGACAAATACATGCTGACAGTTTATTCAGCTTTCATCAAGGTAGATTTAATGACCACATTAAAGATTGTTTACAGCGTTTCAAAAAGAATTGGTATGTTAGAAAGTTATAATCGAGACATGTTGTATACAGATCAGCTTATTTTTCAAAATGTTTATGTACCCGTCAATGTCGATTGCGTCGGATATTAATTCTAGTAAAACAATTTATAATGAACTAAATACTTTCATAACTAGTACGTAATGGTAATAAATTTCTCCCATAAAAACATTGGTTTATATATATACATGTTATCATTAAGAAGACAGATTATAACTCATTATATTATATCAACTGATGAAAGTATCAACATACATGCACACGTGTCAGCAGTGTTGCAAGTGTATGCGTATGCAAGGGATAGCTCATTTATTCTCTCTCTCTCTTGCTCTCTCTCTCTCTCCCTCTCTCTCTCTGGTCAATCGTCATAAGCTGCGGGCGAAAATCCGTGGGAAAAATAACGCTTGTGTCATGCGAAGATGTCTCTGGACTTATGATTGATGATGCATTTTACAGACAAACCGACAAATGGAAACGAGAAGGAGAAAAACGGATGATGCAAGCAATATTATGATCGGCAGCAATGATAAGTAAAGAATAATAATGACTCAGATCAGCGTAAATATATGCAAATGTATGAATTACCTTCTTTTGTAGGTTCGTCATTTCGCTGACTCTATATTCCCCACCCGTTTCAATATACTGTTTCAATTTATTTTTCATTCATAACCTGTTGGTTTTTAAAAAAATATCCAGATGAAAAGAAGTAAAAATCACAAAGAAAAATGACAAGAAATATATTCCATTCAGTAAATGTTTCATATTTGATGCGTTCCCGAAAGAATGAAAATTAATACCAGTTAAAAGGTCAAAGATACACCAAAAGGATTAACCCTCACAGATTTTATTGGATGACAAAGAAGGTGTACAGAAGTCCATTTGGAGAACATTTTTCTTCCCATGGCCACACTATCAGTCAGTCTTACAGAACTTTGTAACACCATTTTATTTTATAATAAAAAATCGTGTGTGTGTGTGCGTCTTGTCTCTGTTTTGTTTGTATTTTGGCGTTGAAAAAAGACTAATTTAGAGTCGAAAGCGCTTAGGCTTTTTAGAAACAAAATCAATCGTTGACTTTACAAGACTTTGCTTAGTTTAAGTATTGTTTAAAAATGTTGATGTCGCGCCCTATTCATTATAACTCCTATAATGAAAAGGCAAAATATAATCAAACCAAAATATGAGAGAAGAATAAAGAGAATTGAAAGCGCTTAGGTTAATTAATAACTCGCTTGGTACTATTTTGTTCTTACATTAATATATAACTGACAGCACAGAGTTCAAGGTTAGCGTATGCTAGCCTAATTGCTATCAAGTCGAACACTCAAGAAAGACAAAAACAAGTGCTGTAGGCAGAACGTGTTTCGATCATTATCTTCAACTATTCCCATCAATGGTGTAAGAGAGGTAACTCTTTCCATCAGTACGGCGCGATAAAAGAAAAAGATCTCTCATTTACCACAGTAGTAGTAGATGTAGTAGTAGTAGTATTAGTAGTAGAAGCAGCAGTAATAGTAAATCTCTGTTAAATAAGCCCATATTGGATTAGAATCTAAAGAAACTTGTTTTCGGGTTCATATCGAAGATGTTTATTTAAGTACCGGATCATTACATATGTGTTCGCTGTAATTAATTTGTCAAGCTTTTCTATGTATTCATGTGTGTTCACCTTCATGTAGGTAGGTAGGTAGGAAGGTAGGTAGGTAGGTAGGTAGGTATTAAATTTATTAATGACCCTAATAACCGTTAAAGTCGAAATTAATATATGTTTATTAAAATAACACGTGGTATCATATGTGTTATAGTGGTAGCCAATTACTCTTATAATGACTGATTCGTTTGTCAGATTCATTTGTCCGTAATTTGATTGAAAGTAGCATTTATTAGTATAATGTCCCATTCAATACATATTTATCTGCATTAGTACCGCATTACTTTTGCACATCTGTGTTTGGTTGCGTATAGAACACCGGTGTTTGGTTCTGGTTTTTCTCTGGGATGTAGTTTGTAATTCCTCTAACCTGGACTACTTTTCACTTTGGTGTTGGTCGGCCGTTTTGAGGACCATGGCTGTGCTCATATTACGTCATTGTTCCAGCCAAAGTGTAACCGAAGTTCATTCTAATCCTTTTATATCTGCCTTCATCTATATCTGTGTGCATTAACTCTATTTCAGGTACAGAAGAGTTGATTAAAAATAAATTAGTCGTTAGGCATATTACTTGTTCCAGAGATTTTGATTACTAAGTTAAGAAAAATGAATCAATTGATTGTTGAACAAGAGAGTGAGAGAGAGAGAGAGAGAGAGAGAGATCATGTGAAAATAAACACCACGTCAATATTGTGCAAAGTTTGGTCTCAAGGACTCCTTGACAATCTACTGGTATTCTAAACAACTCTTTGTAGCTGACAATATAATGCTTTGAATGCATTCCTTTTTGTTCACACTTTGAAGTGTATTAGTTACATAGTTAAAAGTGTAAATTAATTTAATATTCGTCAATTTTAAAGAAAAAAGATTGTTCTTTTCCAACGTGTAGATCCAAAATAAAATGTTTTATAGGCAAAAGATTAAAGATTATCCCAAATCTCATCCCAAATCTCGTGCTATATATATTATGCCTCAAAGATGTAACATCAAGACAAAGCACAGGTTCAACTTTATAGCTCTAACCGGTAATCTTAATGACCCATCTCACTGAATGGTAGCGTCTACATCAGGTTTAAGATAAAGTGGTACAAAGGACTTCGTAATGAACGACATTTCGCAAGATGGCCCATTTTCAATTTGCCCGTCTTAGGACAATCGATAAAAATCTAACTAATGCATAAATTCATGAAAATACATATAAACTCTATGACACATATATTGTCTTTAGATCACATTCAAAGATTTGAAAATTGTATTGTTGACTAATAGATTTCGACCTAGCAAAATCAACATGTGCACAGTAGTAGATAACTGAGAAGGCGAGTAAAATAATCATTTGTGACGGAAACTTTCTGGATCCATGCAAAGCTGGGAATGTGGCTTGCCTGAAGTACGAATATTGAATAAAATAATATGCAAGACACCTATTGATGACAAACTCCAAATTTGACCACCAGTAACATGTAAATGTTGCCTCATTATTTAATTGAAACGTTTGGCAAAAGAAGACTATACAAAAATGGTACAACATAAAATTGAGAAGATTATATAGAGAAAAAACACTCCTATAAGTTTAAATTTGCCGCATCGTTTCGTTAATGCCATATGACCCACAAGTACAGAAAAGTCCAATCCCAATGTATGTCGTTATTCCACACAAGACAGACTAACTTCAGAAGCAGCAGATTCGGGTGTATAAAATTTAGATATTTATTAATGTCCCAGGCAGTTAGACGTCTGCATATTTTCCATAGCACTTGCCGTCAATAGACATATTTCACATCTCAATAATTTCATATTCAAGTAAGAACCAGATTTGGTTTTAATATTATAACGCAATTACACAAAATTGTCAAATTTATTTTCGATTCAAATACCTAATAAAATTGCCTCCAATCAGCTATTTTTGATCAGAATTTCTTACATGCCGTCTCGCTAAGGCATTGAGATTATTTGAACCGGCCAATATTTGTCGGTCGGATCTTCAAGGGTCAAATGAATGTTGTAAACTGTTGAAATATTTTAACAGTTTAGTAAAACATTCAAACATAACTAATTTATAAAGATCTCTCTATGCTTTATACTCCAAATCAGACCAAGTCAACTTTGAAGATTACGAATTTAAACAAAGGATTGATAAAAAGAACACGCATGCCCTTTTTACCTAGTTCATGTATCACCTGGCAAATGAGAAAGTTTTCATTTTTTTATACCTTTTATATTTCACTCCTCTCGTTTACCAAATTATTTTGTTAGATCAGATGGAATTATATGATTGTTTCAAGATATTGCCACATTTAGCAATTGTGGTTAGAAGCAATTGCCACTTTTATTTATTCTCTCTCTCTCTCTCTCTCTCTCTCTCTCTCTCTGTGAGGATTTCTGTGATGTGTGTATGTGTGTGTGTGTATGTATGTACGTACGTACGTATGCATGCATGCATGTATGTATGTATGTATATGTGTATGTATGTATGTATGTATGTATGTATGTATGTATATGCATATGCATATGTGTATGTATGTATGTATGTATGTATGTATGTATGCTCCCGGCAGGCACATTACAAACTAAGATATTTATTTATTCAGAGAGGTCTGTGAAGACATGTTTTCACTGGAAGGCGGATGGTACAGTGCAGAACATAATGATAAAGTTAACGAAAGTACATGAGACAAACAAATTAACCTAACACACTGCATAAAATGATATAAATAGCAAATGGGTTATCCGACGGGAGAATGTTATCGGTAAATATTCATATTAATTCACACTAGCTACTTAGAGAACTAGAACATTTATTTCCCAAAATATATTGTAGATTAGATGAGAAAGTGTGTACACAAAATGAATTATTTAAATACATGGAATTGTTTTTACATTCAACAGCCTCCTGTAGATCATAATATAGCAATATAATTTTGAAACTTTAGAATGTTGATAATATGTAATTAAAGTATCTACGTATAATGATGTTTGACTGGAATTCGTAAGTATGTCTAACCACCTTTGAGTCAGATTATCCGAAAACCTTTCTTTAAAGATAATGCAAACTGTTAAATATTACTGACACCTTTATCAACACAAACTTCACTAAATTCCTCATATGATAACACATTTTTAACAGTTATACGTAATTTAATTGACTTAGCCTCCACCCTGAAACATGCATTATCATTTAATATCATATTTGTTATGTTTTCCGTTTTCCACAATCCATGTCTTCAACCAGTATATTTTACCTACACAAATCAGGGGTTAGTGACGGCAACAGTTTGTTGTATAATAGTATTTCAACACCATCAATTGCCGGACAGCGAACCGGTGATGGTTACTTTTTTATCAGTACCATTTCGACTAAATTTATGTCTGTTATTGCATACAAATGTCTCGGGAGTAGCCGAGGAATTCCGATTGCCTGTTAAATTTTGTAAACAAAGAATTTTCTCGCCATAAAAAGAAGTTTCATCAAATTGTGTTTGTGTTGGTCATTTTTTATTTACAAATATTTCATGGAATACGTGAGGCATAGATAAACAACCCAAATCTAGAGAATTAGGTGAGAGATCTAGGCCCCCAAAAAAGAGCTGAAATTTAAATAAGGCAGAAAGGGTAATAAGACCCAGTTTTCGTATTACACTAGTATTCCCATCTTCATCGATGTATATGAGGTGAATTATGCATTTCAAATTATGATTCATGGAAAACGTATTAGTTTTTACTATACTGTTTAGGCTTTCATTCGCAAAATTAAACATCAGAATAATTTAATGTGGCGAAACAACTACTAAGAGAAAGGAAAAACACTACGCGGTACCATAATCCCCTAATTAAAAGAGTGAAAATTTATACATCGGAGTGAAAATATGTAATAAAGTCCTCAGATACAATAGTTGGGTATCGAACTTGGGTTTCCACTCTGAATGAATAATTTTACATTGGAGGTTGTAGAATAATTCAAATTATTAAATTCCTTTCATATTGGAATAAACACATTTGAAGTTTTGAGAAATAAATAATTTTAATGGGATGAATCCATCTATAGTGAAAGGTTACAAAATACATAATAAATGTTGTATCATCACACAGAATCAATGCATCTAAAGGTTTTAAACATAAATGAGTATGTCATAGCAAAACATAAATGAGTGTGTCATAACTGTAATCAAATATTTTGTACAATCAATCAGTACGTTTGAAGCGTAACTTTTGGTTGAAAG